>OW240912.1:135628613-135652313 GCA_933207985.1 Pelobates cultripes
CACAATTAGGTGGTCAGAGTAACAGTGTGTTTGAGTTCGTAGTCAGATATCTTGAATTTAGTCACTTTGAGTTCCCTTCCCACTTCCTCTATGTCCACTAACATCAGATCCAAGGAGCATTTGTTTAAAATGCCTGAGTTGCACAGCATGTAATTCGATGATTACGGGAAAGACGTTCTGCCACCCCCACTCGGGAAAAACTTTTAACATCAGACATCGCATCACTTGCACTACTACACATGTAGTATACCGAATCACATGCCCATGTGGCTTTGTATATATTGAAAGAAAACCTTCTTTCCTATACTGTGGCTTGGCACCCGAGCATCATTAAAGGATCGTGGAGATAGATATATATATATGTGTGTGTGTGTGTGTGTATATATGTAATCTACTATGTATTATTGTATTATTGTATTGTAGAATACATCTTACCAGGAAAAGGGGAGAGAGAGCAAACTGTATATTTATATTGACACAGTGAATTTAAACTGCATGTCCCACATTTCTTATATGATTATCTGTAATGGGGCAGTGAGCCCCAAGATGGTTTGTAAAATAAGATATGCATGGAGATAAATCTAGTTTGCTTTGTGTATCATAAGTACAGTTATTATCTACACTATCTTTCTTTTCCTGATAGCAAAATATCTGTACAAGTAGGATTTAGGGATTTTTATAGTAATTGAGTTAAAGAAAACAGCAGAAGTGTATACATTATATATGTAATCTACTATGTATTATTGTATCATTGTATTGGAGAATACATCTTACCAGGAAAGTTATTTTAACATAAAACAGCTCCCAAGGAAGTGAATATATAATGTATCATATATAATATATATCTGTGCTTTGCAAACTGTTTTATTAGTACTCACCTTATTACACAGTTTCCTTTTTTCTGCAATTGGCTCTTCTTGTGGACACTTCCAGAGAACTTCTGCTGTTATTGCCCCTACTTGGGGACATTTCCAAAGAAGATTAGGGGGAAGCCTACTGATGACACCGGCATGCTCCCATGATGATGCTAGCACATCCTTGGCCTATATTCCTGCAGCAAAAGAGATAAATGCTTGCTGGAGGACCAGAGACAGGAAGCAGAGAATTGCATTTGGAAAGGTTCTTTTACTCTTCCTGGTGGTCAATTTGTGGCTTAAAATGTCTATGCCTCCGACATACAGGTCTGATGTCAAGGGCTGACTGACAGGTGGGGAAGGGTGCATGGAGCTACATGACAATGAACAGAAAGCATAACTTAATTTGTCTCATGTTGGAAAAGTTGACCAAGATGATCCAGGATGATATTGAAAGTATGTAGTATGTAGACGCAGGAGTTGGCAATGAAACTGTCCAGCCAATATTTAATTTGGCAAAAAACTAAACACTTTGTTCCAACAAACATTTATATGGGAATATCATGTTTTTTGTTTACTTTAAATCCTCAGGACTTGATAGGCATGCTAACACTGTGGTAGCAATGGATTCCCACCAGAAAATAGTGGACTCTATAGGCACCCAGACAACTTCATCTCATTGGAGTGTTCTGGGTGCAGTGTCCCTGTCCAACTTAGTCCTGCAATGTAAGTCATTGCAGTTTTTGAGAAACTGCAATGATTTGTTTGCAGCACTAAGACTTCCTCTAGTTGCTGTCTCTCAGATATCCACTAGGTGCGCTTCAGGGATTCTAAATACTCAGAGTCCCTTAAACAATGCTGGATGTTCTCACGCTCTGCATGAGGACATCCAGCATCAGTGAAAACACTTACAGGAAAGCACTGAAGCAATGCTTTCCTATGGGGAGGCCTAATGCGCCCTCCCACATTTCATGCTTTGCAGTGAACAAAATAAAGTTTTGAAGTAAACCAAAATGCTGAAATATTTGTTAGGTATATAAATTGCCTGTTCTGAAAAAATGAGCTGTATCACCAATGCACTGTGTCTGCAGGTTCAACTAGTTTCCATGGTAACTGCCATACTTTCAGTACTTTAGACCACTTTACAGAACATAACAAATATTTTTCATAACCTTTATTGTGTTAAGGTATCAAGACTTGAAGCAAGCAATCTAGAAAAATCAGTGGCTTGCCAGAGTGCTAATTTTTGGACAGTCAGATTTTCTTCATATGTCTGATTTTTAACCGTCTGACAATATGTCTGACAAATATAAAAACTACCTTCTGGTTTTTAAAGCCATTCTTTCAGATCACGAATATTCATTTGGAACACAAGTAGACTTTGAAAATAGTCCCAATTAGTTTAGTCTTTTTAAAATTCTAAATGTCATTTCACTATACTAAAATTTGTTTATATGATAAGCCAACTGACATTTTCAAGCTAAAATAATAATAATAATAATAATAAAAAAAGGAAATTCGTTTAAACCTAAACCTCCTTGTGTCCTAACGTCTAATAAAAACAGACTTTACAAGCATATGTTTTTCTTTATCAAGTGATATAAATTAAAAAACTATTTATTACATTAATTTACATCAGAACTGGTGCTGTGACATTTTTGATGAGTAAAACACGCCCTCTAGGGGACACCTATGAAAAAAGTTCTGATTCTAATTGGGATCGGTTTCAAGTGTTTACCTTGCAATTCCTGTTGTTTAATAGTACTTAAACTCTAAACCACTTCCCAAAACATAGAGCCAGATGTATTTTATTCTACAAATCTAAGAAAAAACAGGGGACAGTGCTAAACCTACAGAGGCTGGTCATTTTAGAAGACTTCATACAAAAGGGAAACATAAGAATGCAAATGTGGAAGATTGGAAGATGTTATCTTAGGAAAAGTAATGAAATACTATCATTTATAGCAATCTTTTGGATGATCCTGCTCTTTTCCTTTCTATGACAATTGGCTTTACATCTTTCTCCTTCTTTGACACGTTGTAAAGTATATGGATAAAACTAATATGTTCACAGTTATGATAATATGATAATGATGACACTATGTGGTGCACTGATTAAGTTTGGATGCATTTTTACTGCACAATGCTAGCTAAGACAGAAAATCGAATACCATCAGTGGTATTCAATCAAACCCAGATCTTTTGCAGTCTTAAGTTTGAAAAAAAAAAAGAGGTTGAGACTCAGTAACATTAGCCTTACATAGATCAGTAGCCAGTTGTCCTGCCAGTATGCTTTCTCACTTCATGCTGGGGGCCACTTACGTGCTACTTAACCTTCCAGGAGATTTTCTACAGCAAGGGGTAGGCAACCTTTGGCAATCCATATGTTGTGGACTACATCTCCCCTGCTGCTTTGCTGTGCATAAGAGCATTAAAAGAGTTGTAGTCCACAAATTCAGGAGTGCCGAAGGTTGCCTATCCCTGTTCTTTTGAGAAGCAGGCTAGAAATGGAGGTTATGCCTCTACGCTACAGTAATGCCGCTGGCTTGGCTGACACTCTGTGGGGAAAAGATCTGTGCCCCCTGCACTGTATTCTTCCTGCCTGATTCACCCAATGAAAACCGGAATGATTTAAGTATCTTCCATTTTCCACAACAGCATTCAAGTGTCAGTGAAACTCTTTATCGGATCCTTTGTGTTCCACCACCTCTTGATTGCAGATACTCACTAGAGGTCTGCTCCTATTTTAATGAATGAATGCTGTTATATCTTTCTGCCTTTATGCCTCACTGTCCATTAACAAGTCCATGCAGGGGACACAAAGTAATTCACTAAGACTTGGGGGAAAAAAAGTATATTTCACATAAGGAGTGAATTATCAATCTAACAGCATGTGGAGATTAGAGATGTGCTATTGAATTTAATAGATGCTTGTAAAATGGGAAAACTATTTGTTGATAATGGCTGATATACCGCATTTGAAGATTCTTTCATGGGTCTTTCGGTGCCAGTGATGTGCTTATTATAATCCTTCTGTTGCGGTCCCAAACTCATTTTATCATCTTTTTGCGACTATCCTTGTGTAGTGGGCCATCCTTCCTGCACCTTGCAAACTGTTGAGCATGTACAACCAACCAATGTTACACACTTTAACCTACCATCATATCTTATTTAAAAATGCACATTCTTTCTTGCCTTGTGTATGTGCCTTGTGAATGGCACAGACTGCAATCCAGTCATTTTACCTTGACGTGCCTCTTCCCATTCATATAAACTGTCTGATATGGAATTAATAGAATTAACAGGGTAAATCAATAAGGGATGACAGCTTTCAAACCGGAGTGCTGGTTTTGAAAGTGTCAAGAGCAGTGTGTTTAAAAACTCACTTGATTGGAATATCGTTTTGCTTCTTTATTAAACATTTTCACATTGAATACAGAGTATTTTCCTGCTCCAATTTATAAGTATACAGATTTTAGAGACAAACGACAGCATCAATTTGAAAAAAAACATTACATTGGGCTACCAGAATAGGTTGCCTAAGTTGCTTTTGTTTGTTTGGATTGTATTAAACGTGATATGATTACTATATACAAATATATTTAAAGTCCCAAGATTATTCTTGGAATTTTTTGTCAATCTTTCTTTTATTAAGGCATTTGATTTGATTTGTGCAGAATAAAGAAAAGGAGTTGAACGAGATGTACACAAGATAGGGATATCACAGCATGTTTTTACATGCTCCCAGATATGACTGCCCAATTTTTTTATTAATTAAGTAGGATATAAACACACTAATGCTTCAAGACTATGAACAGTTATGAAGTTTAAACATGAAAGAAAAAACGGTAATTAGGTATGTCTGTAATCAGACGATTTAGCTCTGTGAAGGTTACCACTAGTTGCAGAAATATATGTTAAAAGGCGCCCGCAGGCTACATCACATAAACTGGCCTGCTATATTCTGCTAGTGGCCGGTGAAGCCTTTGCTAAACAAAACATGTACATTTGAGCAGTGTAGATTGCTTACAGCGATCTCCCTATACTATGCCCCCTATATCTCTAGGTTTGGCCCGTAGAGTAAACAAATGCCATGGGCAGTGGGCCTCGCAGCCAGTCTGCATGTAAAATGAAGGTGAGAAGGAGCTGTCGCAACGGGATGCCAATCCGTTAGGTCGTGGGTGGGGTGCCCCACCCACCCCAATCATATCGGTGGGCTCGCAGAGCTCTACCAGGACGTCTGCTAGTGCCATGTCGGTGTGTAGCCTTCCACTCTACACTCCACCTCCTGTAGCTCTTGGACTTGTGTCGCCAGCGTACCATGCGTCTTCTGCCTGAGGCCTTGGTAGGAGCCCTTGCCACATGTCCATTGATCTCATCATCAGGATCGTGGGCCCAGGGTTCTCCTGGGATCCGGCTGTCCCCCTGGGTGTATGCGTGGCAGATGATATTCCTCCAGAAAAGAGCCTAGCTCAGAAGAAGCACGTGCGGCCCAGACCATTTGCGCAGCAGGGGTTACTGAGTGGTGTGAGTTTTGCATCTTTCCAATCCCTGGCTCAGCTGCAGGTCCAGTTATAGGGTTGTATTGTTTGCTTGGTGTTGTGGGCAGTCATTGCAGTGCTGCTCTGGATTCGATGCGAGACCAGAAAGCTGTACATAGCTCATCAAAGGCTATCTGGAAATTGGTTTGCCAGTCCATTGCAGTCTCCTTCTCAGCTGGTCTGGCCAATATGACTGTATCACGAGAGTGTGCTGCAGGTGCGTGGGCAATCTCAGCGCTGCTGCAGGTGCGTGTTTGCTTCGCCCCTAGTGGGGACCGGGATATCCCCCACGGTCCGGGGGGGGAGGGTAGCTGTTGTACACCCACGGTCCCAGGCTGGAGGATTGGCCATTTTCTCCCTCCGTAGGATCCGCCGGGTGAGTAGGCCGCAGGAACTGAGTATGTCCGCGGAGCAGCGCATATGGCTCCAAACTGTTTTCCGAGGGCACCCCAGCAGTTAGTGGCAGGTCGGTGCCCATTTGGGTGAGTTTAGGCGATATCACCTTGTTTTATAGCTGTGAACTTTGCAGGCTGTGTGAGGAGGTCATATCAAACGCGTATGTTGGCCAAGTTGGTTAGGAACATTCTTGGAATTTTTAGCAGTCATAGAACTTTATAGATGCTGAGGGCCCACCCTAGCATGGGAAATGTTTCCCTACATACAGAGAAGTTGGGATATGAAATGCACTGCCAAGTCTAGATGATTTAATGGAGTCAGCCAATAACTGAAAAAAGGTTTGATAACTTTCTATTAAATAGAAGTGTTCAGAGTTACAACGGAGTTAAAGCGACACCCAAAGCACCAAAACAACTTTAGTTTAGTGGAGCTGTTTTGGAATATAAATCTTGCATTGGCAGCCCCTTTGCTCAGTTCTGTGCCATTTAGGATTTAAATCACTTTTTGTTTCTGTTTAAGCAGCCCTGGGCAAGCCTCCCCTGGCTGTGACTCACACAGCTGCCATAAAAAGTGTTTCACTTTGAATCAGATTTTACAGCACATCAGTGTGTTTACCTTAGAAGTTCTTATCTTCTTTTTAATTGAACTTTAATACACAGGGGAGGCTGATGTAGGCTCTTTCTGGCAATTAGCAGAGCAGGGGATAAGAACATTTTAAATGAAACACACTGTGTAAAAGGGGATATGAAATGTTCAGTGATCCTGATAACCTAGTTTTATTTATTTTAATGCATTACCTACATAATACCTAAAATTGGGTCAGCTCCAACCTATGTACAGTCTCCATGAATCCAGTGTAATATTTCACTTTTTAAAGCACTGTTGCAATCCAATCTGTAACAGATCTGTACAGCTTTCCCCAATCCAGTGTTTCTTTTATTTCTCACTACAATTCACAATCTGACGACTCTATGCCCCTGTTCCTTCTACTTTTGCAGGTACCATTTACAGATCTTTTGGATGCTGCTAAGAGTGTGGTAAGAGCTTTATTTATCCGCCAGAAGTACATGAATCAGTCTATGCAGAGTTTCTGTCGTACCACTGCACAACACCTAAAGGAACTTAGCGAAAGGACTCCAGACAGCCCCCTAGAGGAGGAGAATGCTGACACCCCAGTTGCTGAAAGTAAGACAAACACTGAAGTGTATTGAGCTGTATCTCTATGGATGTGCAGCAATTGCTTTATATATTTTATGATTTATATTAAAGAAATAAAACTGGGCTTTCATTGATAGAATTATTTCTAGCACTCACTCTGTGTCTCTCCACAGATGCCCCTGTACACCCACCTTTCTCAGAGCATCACCCCTATGAAGTTTGTGACCCCAGCAAAATGCCGCAAGATTTGGGCTTTGGGTTGAAGATGGTTGATGGGGTAGTTCACGTGTACACAAAGCGTGAAATCACTGATGTGTGAGCATCCAATGTACAGCATTTGTGTCTGGCATCTGACTTCTCTAATTATCATAATCGTGTTTCTATGGGACTGAAAGTTTGTTATAGTGAAAAAATGTCTCTTTAGTCTTATTGACTAAAAGACATGCGCGTTATACTATCCCAGGGTATAATGACTATGCATTCTTATAGATCACCATAAAGAGACTGAGCATAGATACAAGTCTTTTAGTGCACAGAAATAATACACACATGCTAATTAGGGTCACTTATCCTGTCCATTATGCAAGTTATTGAATGAACAGCCCAAGCACCATAACCACTACAACTCTCATGGGGTGTTCCAGGTGCCACTCCACTGCAGGGTTTAGCTCAGGAGAGCTAATGGAAGCTTGTGCTTGGAAGCTTCTGGTCATTTGGCACTGTGGCCTCGGCTTATATATTAGAGCTCAGTCTCAACTCAACTCAAAAATAAATAGAACATGTTATATTCAGCACAGACAGGGAATATATGGAATTGTCATCACATGTCACCTCTTCGTATCTGTGCATGTGAGTTAATGTCTTGTTTTGTTCCATCTCACTGTTTCATTGCACTATATCTCTCTACAGGAGTACTGAACTGGATCTTCCATATCCAGACCTCCAGGAGTTTGTGGCTGATATGAACGTACTGATGGCTCTGATAATAAATGGTCCCATGTGAGTAGCATGGGAACTGTGACTTAATTTGGGGAGGAAATCATGTTGAAGAACGGACTGAGTTAGTTTAAGTTAGGGAGTAGTGCAATTAATCATAATCTATTTGTATTTTTCCATCTAATTATGACAATTGCCTTTCTTCATGTCTCTGCTCCCTGTAATTTATTCTCTCGTCTGCTTGTGCCATGTCCAACTTTTCCCCCATTATTTCACATCCATTTTGTCTTTACACCCTCCGTGTTGCCCTTTTGATCTTTTTCACTGCCCACATTAACTCTCATGTAGTAAGTCGTTCTGCTACCGCCGGCTGCAGTACCTGAGCTCTCGCTACCAGATGCATGTTCTCCTCAATGAGATGAAGGAGCTGGCAGCTCAGAAGAAAGTGCCTCACAGAGACTTTTACAATATTCGCAAGGTACATAATAAGCCTGTTTACTTATACTTGTGGCCTGATTACCAGTGTACCGTCTTTTTACCTCAGACCTCTCTGCTTTAGGTGGATACTCACATACATGCAGCATCCTGCATGAACCAGAAGCATCTGCTGCGCTTCATTAAGCGAGCCATGAAGAAGAATAGCGAGGAGATTGTGCATGTGGAAGGGGGCAAGGAACAGACATTGCGGCAGGTGTTCCAGAGCATGAACCTAAGTGCATACGACCTCAGCGTGGATACTTTGGACATGCATGCAGTAAGTTAGGGGACTTGGGAAAGAGTTCACCCAGCATAGAACACCAGTGCAGTGAGAACTCCTCATGAAATATGTTTTCTAAAGTTTCACTGAGCACTGTTTCTTCTGTTGGCTTAATGACAAAACATTTCACTTCTGAACCGACTTAACTTAGCTGGAACACTGCCTATGATTTTGTTTGTCTTTAGTTGGTGGCCTGTGCGAAACTTGATTTTTTATCAATAAAGAAAAGTGCAGTGGTAGAGGAAATTTGACATTGGAAAAGGCAGATGTGGTCCCTATATTCAAAAAGGGTTCAATAACTCTGCCTGGAAATTATAGACCTGTGAGCTTACTTTCTGTGACTGGGAAAGATTTGAATGGTTATTAAGGAATAATAATCAGGAATTTATTGGGAATTCATTAGCAGAAATCAGCATGGTTTTATAAATTATGTCAACATTATAGATCATGTCAAACTACCTTAAAGGGATACTCTAAGCACCAACTTTAGCTCAATGGAGCAGTTTTGGTGTATAACTCATGCCTCTGCAGTATCACTATTCAATTCTTTGCCATTTAGGAGATAAATCACTTTTGTTTCTGTTTATGCAGCCCAAATCACACCTCCTCTGCATGTGACTTACACAGCCAACATGAAAAAAATGTTTCATTTTCAATCAGCACAATGTGTTCACTTTAGAAGTGTGTATCTCCTGCTCTAGATGAAGCTCCTACATGCTCTAGCAGGCTTTTAACACAGCAGGAGCTATGAAATTCTAAATTAAACAAACTATGCAAGACAGGAAATTTAAACATTAGAGATCTCTTTACATGATATGTGTAGGGAGACTGCCACGGGCTCTAGCATGCTTTTATCAGAGCAGGAGCTAAGAAATGATAAATTACACAAACTGTGCAAGAGAGGAAGTTTAAACATTACATCTCTCTTTACTTAAATGGCAGATGAAATTTAATGTAGATAAATGTAAAACTATGCCCTTTGGGGTGAAGAATGCACAGGAATCTTAGTTAAAGTTAGTGTTAATAAATTAAGAAAAACAACACATGATTTAGAAATAGTTATAGACAACAAACTTGTCAATCAGCAGTTGCTAAGGCCGGTAAAGTATAAATATTGTTTTTTCCTCTTTATAAATCAATGGTAAGACCACACCTTTAATATGCAGTGCAATTATGGGCACTTGTTCTAAAGAAGGATATTATGGCACTAGAAAAAGTGCAGAGGTGGGCTACAAAATTAATAAGGGGAATGGAAGATTTTAGTTATAAAGAAAGGCTAACAAATGGCCATGCTCAAATTAGCTTACATTATAGGGAGAGTGGGTAAAACAGCACAAGAGGTAAAGAAGGGTAAGATGTAATAGAAAAGTATGTTGCTTGAGGTTTACACTTAGTTTATTAAGGTAACAATTGCTGGAGAGAAAGTTGACATGTGGGGAGGGAAAGCTGTTAAATAGTTAAATTAAATGCCTTCTTGTATAAGTGAGTTTTTGAAGGAATGGAGACTGGTTCAGTGTCTAATGTAGCAAGGAAGGGAATTCCATAGGAATGGTGCAGCCCTACAGAAGTGTTAAAGGTAATAGCCAGGTGAGAGTCAGAGATGCGAACAGAAGAAAGACATAGCTTTTCGGCAGAGCAGAAGGACCTTGATGGGACATTCTTTTGCATTATTGAGGATAGTTAGATAGGAAACATTCCTATATGTAACATTCCCATGAATGCTGTTGCTTTGTGAGATATAATTAATATTCATAAACACTAATATTTCCGTACATTTTTATGTTTGGCCCTTTGTAGGACAGAAACACATTCCATCGATTTGACAAGTTCAATGCCAAATACAATCCAATAGGAGAATCTGTCCTAAGAGAAATCTTCATCAAGACGGATAATAAAGTGTCTGGGAAATACTTCGCTCATATCATTAAGGTGACATCTGCCACTACTCAGAATTGTCTCATACAGGGGAATTAACATCCAATTGCATGGACCTTTAATTTAAATGTGATTGGAAGTAACAGCTGTTGCAGTACTGGAAATAAAATTGCAGTACCATTCTGTTTACAGAGTTGAAAGTCCTGTTGGAACTTTCACAGCTAAAATTGACGTCAACAAGGCCAGATGGGAGACATGCAGAGATTGGCAGAGCCAAAGTTGTGTTCACCCCATTATTTTTAGAACCACTATACCAATTACTTTTACTGCTTGTTGAATGAAAGCCTAAAAGAGAGACTGCCAGTACTACATTGCAAGAATACATTAATTGCCTATTGTGCAAAAATATCTTTCAGATCTTTCCCTTTTGTTTGCATGCTCCTATATGCGTGTTGTTTAGCAAATAATATTAATAAAGTGCACCTTAGCTTCACTTTTTTTTTTTTTTTTAACTCACCAAACTAGCTTGGATTGTAGCCAGCTGAAATCCAATGGCAACATTTAAGCTAAAACAGCGAAGCTGTGTCGGTAGCTGAAATTTTGTTTTTTTCCAGAATATTAATTTTAGCTTTTATTTTCCCATTTGCTTCCATTTGGAGTTTAACCTCCCTGGTGATCTGATTATGTCTGTATTTTTTAATGTTAAAGCGGGACATTGTTTTTACAATGTATAGTGTGTGTTTTTTTACACCAGGGTCTCGTAGGGACAAGATAAGTGATACTACAGTTTAATCCCAAGCATGGCTCGCGGTTACCGCTTTTGATACTAAAAAATTAACCCCGAGCCATGCTCGGGTTTATCGCCAGGGAGGTTAATGAATGAACCCTAAATTGTAAATTTGTACCCTAAAGATTTACATTTCCTTTACATACCAACGCAATGTTTTCAAAAGTGAATGAAAGGCGTTTATCTGTTAAAGAGCTTGAAACAAATAATATAAGCCAAAAGGACTCCCACAAACTTTCTCTGAGTCCTCCCCTTTCACATTTAACGCTGCTTTTAAATATACAGTAAATGAAAAAAAATGAGTGCTTGCCTGGCCCTATTCATGTTTTAAATGTGTATCCTGTTATGGCAGATCTGTTCTATTGAATCATCTTACAGATTAGAAATGAGAATAGAGCATGCATCTTAATAAGTTTATGCCCTTTGTTCCAAAAAGCAAAACCTTGGTTGTATTAGCCCTTGTTTTAGTTTGCCATATAAGGGGTTGTATGTCCATCTCTATTGACCCGGTTATCAATGCTTTTTGCCTTGTGTAGGAAGTGATGGCTGATCTGGAAGAAAGCAAGTATCAGAACGCCGAGCTGCGTCTCTCCATCTATGGGCGGTCTCGGAATGAGTGGGATGCATTGGCTTGTTGGGCAGTCAACCATAAAGTGCATTCTAACAATGTGCGATGGCTTGTGCAGATTCCCAGACTCTAGTGAGTATTTCTGTGGAATAGTATTTATTTTTTAACATTATATTAACAATACAGATAAATGCTATCTTCGTCCTCCCTTTATCCTGCTGTCTAAAACAGACTATCAGTGTAAGTAACAAATGGGCACATAAAAAATATAAGAGTAGTGAACTTCGACCCTGACTGAAGCCCTTATCAAGCTGAAAAAACATTGCCATTATACATGTGGTGTATTCGCAAACTATATAAATTATGTACGCATACACATATTAACGCTGGTCTGTCTACTTTAACAAATATTTATTCAGAGACAAAACAACAACATCATACAAATAATGACACACAATCTAACTAACGATACCAACAACAACCACAAATGAACTAACTAACAATAACAACTAAACCTTATGAAGTCATCAGATCACACTCACATTTCACCATGATAAAAATTAGCCCAGGTCTGCTCACGTGCCTGCTCAGTAGCACAGCCAAGAAGGAACAGAGAAGAAATGAGATAGGGGGAAGTGGTCATTTATTTACTGACTTGTAAAAGTATTGGATTACCTAATTACCATATCAAAGAGTAAAGCTTATCCCCCTGTAATAAAGGCATAAATGAGCTTGGTCACATGACCACTGGCCACCATATTAGTTTGATGACAGAATGTCACCACAGTACCCTAGGTATATCATGTTATCTAGCCATATATTTCTTGTGTGGCAGTTATTATGTACTTTTGGGTTCTTTACAGTGTGGGTGCTACTCTTTTCCAGGCAGCTGTTGCTTGCTAAAATGCAACATTATTAGAAAGTAGCAGCTCCATTTATTAAAGGGCCAGACTTAAAACTAATGTAAATATATACTCCACCACCAAGACTCATCACACACACAGAGAGAGAAAGGAAAGAGAAAAAAAAAAGTTCTTTATTTACAAGGTACATAATACATGCCAGAGAAAGATGGAGAAACCCCATGTAGGAATCAGCGAGAGAGAGTTTTTGTCATTTCACTTGAAATTGATCTATGTGTTATTATTTTTTTTCTGTAATATTTTTGTACTATTTTGTAAAAATGTAATGCTCACAAGGGCATGTAGTTCAAATATACTGCAGACGGCAGTAAACACACCGAGTTATGCCTTTATACTAATGCTCAAGCAACAGTCATATATATGAAAGTTCTAATCCCTCAAAGTTATTTGTACCTGTAAGTTTAATTTAACACTCTTTGTATATGCTGTTATTGAATGTACAGCGGACTGCGCTCTGACTGATTTGTGTTCGTCGTGTGATATCTCTTTAATGATGAGGCGACTATGTATGAAAACAAACCTTAATAAACACTCACGTTTGCAAAAAAAAAAAGAGAAAGTAGCAGCTGTTTAGTATCGGCATAATTTCTTAAATAGCATCAGTCGCTTACTGACTACCATTGTTGAAAATCAGTCACTGACTACTGACCACAAGTAGTGGTCAATGTCTACCAATATTCTTTATGGGAGCCACTAACCACTACTAAGCAACTGGTTTGCAACTGGTTTTCAACCCTGTGTCGATTCATTACGAGCTGCCGTTTATATTAAAAAATTTACCCCGGCCTTAGGCCTAATGGAAAAAAGTTTACAACAGCTAAATTCCACTATATCCTATAACTAAATATGTGTTAGTTATATGTCATTGAAACCCTATAGCACATATTAAACCGTATTAAAGAGCAGTAAAATAAATGGAAATGCCTGACATTTGGTGTAAAAAATTAAATTAGTCTTTCTATAATTAAAAATTGCATATGTCATTTAAATGAACAGTCCCCATTGCAAAAAATGCATCTAAAAAGCTCCATAGCTATATATCTGGCGTAGCTCAATATCACAGTTCAATACATTGCATACACTGTCGCTGTCTCCTGCTTAGGCTAATCAAAGAGTGAAGTGCACACTCTCATTGCGAGCCTTTTTTTTTTACCGTCATGGTAATCATTTACCGTCGTAATTACTATGGTGACAATTTACACATCATATGTTCCTATGTTTTACCGGCGCACCAAGTGGCTAGTCAGCGAGTGTTTGAAATCTTTGTAAGCAGAAATTATTGTCGGTCAGCAAATAAAAAGTAGCAAGAAGGTTGAAAACCTGTCAGTAAATAGCAGCCACTACTAAATACTGTTAACTGATGTGGTTAAGTAGGAACAGCAGCTTGTGATTGGCAAGATTGAAAATGGATTTGGCTGCTCTGACCATGATGCACCAGTTTCCTGCGTGGGGTGCTCTATCGTTTATTTTAAATAAGTACATTGTATCTTTCAGTAGGGTGCTTAATGAAGCAGTTTTGGTGTATAGAACATGCCCCTGCAGCCTCACTGCTCAATCCTCTGCCATTTAGGAGTTAAATCCCTTTGTTTATGAACCCTAGTCACACCTCCCTGCATGTGACTTGCACAACCTTCCATAAACACTTCCTGTAAAGAGAGCCCTATTTAGGCTTTCTTTATTGCAAGTTCTGTTTAATTAAGATTTTCTTATCCCCTGCTATGTTAATAGCTTGCTAGACCCTGCAAGAGCCTCCTATATGTGATTAAAGTTCAATTTAGAGATTGAGATACAATTATTTAAGGTAAATTAGATCTGTTTGAAAGTGAAACCAGTTTTTTTTTAATGCAGGCTCTGTCAATCATAGCCAGGGGAGGTGTGGCTAGGGCTGCATAAACAGAAACAAAGTGATTTAACTCCTAAATGGCAGTGAATTGAGCAGTGAAATTGCAGGGGAATGATCTATACACGAAAACTGCTTTATTTAGCTAAAGTAATTTAGGTGACTATAGTGTTCCTTTAAATTTAATGGGGTTTCTGCAATCGGATAGATTAGCATATAATAGCAATATTTTTATTACTCTGCTGTTTTTGTCTCCATCAGTGATGTGTTTCGTTGCAAGAAGCAAATCAATCATTTTCAGGAAATACTACAAAATATTTTCCTTCCTCTGTTTGAAGCAACTGTGAACCCAGCAAGTCATCCTGAATTGCACCTCTTTCTGGAACATGTGAGTACTGAAATGCAATCCTGAATTCATTTGCCTTGTTGAGCCAGGGGTGGATTAAATATAGATAGCTAAAACAAGCAAATACAAGTCTAAATGTTGTGCCTAGCGTCTGGTCCATGTTTGATAGTGAGTTCATTCATCTTGTTTATAATAATGATAGTAAAGTAAGATAAAAGTGATTAGATTTTTGGAATAACTTTGTTGTGTTTTGTGTGTAGATTCTCATCTCAGTTGCTTATTGGTAAAATATTCCTCTGTCGCCCCCAGGTGGATGGGTTTGATAGTGTAGATGATGAATCAAAGCCAGAACAACATATCTTCAATATGGAAAGTCCACTGCCTGAGAACTGGAAGGAAGAGGATAACCCCCCGTATTCATATTACCTATACTATATGTATGCCAACATGACTGTGCTCAACCATCTACGAAGGTATACATTTATCTATGCTAATATCTATCTATTATTATGGTTATTATTATAGAAACATAGAAACATAGAATGTGACGGCAGATAAGAACCATTCGGCCCATCTAGTCTGCCCAATTTTCTAAATACTTTAATTAGTCCCTAGCCTTATCTTATAGTTAGGATAGCCTTATGCCTATCCCACACATGCTTAAACTCCTTTATTGTGTTAACCTCTACCACTTGAGCTGGAAGGCTATTCCATGCATCCACTACCCTCTCAGTAAAGTAATACTTCCTGATATTATTTTTAAACCTTTGTCCCTCTAATTTAAGACTGTGTCCTCTTGTTGTGGTAGTTTATATAGCGCCAACAGATTTTGTAGCGCTTTACAATATTATGAGATGGGGTATTTAACTATAAATAGGACAATTACAAGAAAACTTACAGGAACGATAGGTTTTTACCCTGCTCAAACAAGCTTACAGTCTATTGGAGGTGGAGTGTAAAACACATTAGGACAGGAAATAGCAATCAAAATAGGTGGGAGTGAAGCAGAGCTGGAGGAAAGAGTCAATTGCTGCCTTTTACGAGAGAGCAAGAGACAGGTATGTAAGGTAGAGGTTACTCTGGGAGGCCATAAGCTTTCCTAAAGAGATGCATTTTAAGGCACTTCTGATGGCGGTAAGCAGGCTATTCCATAGGAAAAGAGCCGCCCGCGAGAAGTCCTGCAAGGGTGAGTTGGCCGTACGAGTGCGAGCAGCAGACAGGAGAAGTTCACGGGCAGAGTGGAGAGACCGAGAAGGAGCATACGTATGGATCTGTGATGAGATAAAAGTGGGGCTAGAATTGTTCAGTGCTTTATAGGTTTTTGATTAGCACTTTGAATTGACTCCTATAGAATACAGGAAGCCAATGTAAGGACTGACAGAGGGGTGAGGTGTGAGAGCACTGACTAGACAGGAAAATCAGTCTGGCGGCAGCATTCATTACAGACTGTAGCTGGGCAATACGGCTTTTGGGAAGACCAATTAGGAGAGGGTTACAATAATTCATGCGGGAAATTACTAGAGCATGGACAAGCTCCTTGGTAGCATCTTGCGTAAGAAAGGAGTAGACACAGGCTATGTTTTTAAGATCGAATTTACAGGATTTGGCAACATACTGAATGCGAGGCACAAAGGTGAGGCCAGAATCAAGTAAGATGTCTATCTATCTGTCTATCTATTTTTGTAGCATATAATAAATAAGTTTAAATAGGAAATATTTCTGTGTGTGTGAGAGCCTCCCGTTAAAATATGTATGTAAACTTGGCTGTTAATGATAAGAGCTATAGACCACTAAGTCTAAATTCTGCTTAACATAAAGCCTCCTCTTATACTAAAACCTCTACCCTAATCTTAACCTTAGCATTATCATTTGCTGTAAAGACATGGCACTTTTACTAGTACAACACCATTTCAGAGTTATTAAAACAACAGTATTTAAAAAACAGCTGCTTCATGTGTATTGCTTATTGCTTACATACCGATCTTAATTTGCTGCTACAAATTTAGACCTTGCAGAATATCTTCATATGTATGAATAAGCAAACAGACAGCAGTTTAACCTTCTATATATTTATCGTACTCACCTCAGGAGTTTACTGATTACTAAATGTTCCTAGCAATGTTTACATACCGCAAAAAAAACTATCTAGTATATAAAATGAGAAGTAAGAAAATGTACATAGAAAGTGTATGCTGGTTTTAGAGTAAACTCATGCATTTATTTCAGCTAGTTTATCCTCCTTTTGTCATATTCTCATATTCACAGGCAGCGTGGATTTCACACTTTTGTATTGCGCCCACATTGTGGTGAAGCAGGGCCTGTTCATCACTTGGTTACTGGATTCATGCTGTCACAGAATATCTCCCACGGACTCCTGCTACGCAAGGTGACACTGTCCCCACTGTTAACCCATAGACTATGAAAGAGCATACTAACATACTAAGATCCACGCTGAATGTCCCTGGCACTGCAAAATGATACCTAGATATCTTTAGTCTTGAACATATGTATATTTTTTAGAAGCACATTCCAATTCTTCCTTTCTCCTCTGTGACATTACACACTGATCAGTCTATTCCTCCTGATATTATATTTCTATTGCTTAACAGGCTATGGATGATATAACTATAAAGCAAGACAAAATGAGAATATTTTTACTGTGTTTGGAAGCCTAGTCTCATTCAAATTCTAAGTACGTCACTGTATCCTCACGAATGTCTGTAGTAAATCCCCCATTCTACTGCTGCCTTTTATACTATTTCTACTATTATTATTTTAGTTTAGTGGAGTGTCCTTTGAAGGCCAAAGTAGCTGAACTGGAACCACAGCTGATCTATACAATGTTTCAAGTTCAGCTAATTTGGCCTTGAATTTAAAACTCATTTTTAATACACTTTGAATTCTTGACACTTCTCACTTTAGTAAGTATCAATGCCTGTATCTGTGTTTGAAACATCTTTATTTTTATCCACACAGACATGGCAGGCTTAGTTAGAATCTTACATTTTCTTTCTACTCACTTTAGCCATACTGTCAATCTTGTTTTTACAGAACACCACAGAGTCTCATGTATTCCTTTCTGTGTTTTTTTTACAGGCTCCGGTGTTACAGTACCTTTACTACTTGGCACAGATTGGCATTGCTATGTCTCCACTCAGTAACAATAGTCTGTTCCTTAGTTATCACCGGAATCCACTGCCAGATTTCCTGTCTCGAGGTCTCATTGTGTCCCTATCAACAGATGATCCGCTGCAATTTCACTTTACAAAGGTGCCTTAAGGAGAGGGTTCTCCAATGATTTACAGTTTGGTGTAGGGAAAACAGAATGCATGCTTTATAATATCTAAAACTGTAGTTTGTAAATTCCTGTGTCAATATAATGGTCTGTAGGTAAACTGCATTCTCTTCTGCAGGAGCCGTTGATGGAAGAATACAGCATTGCTACCCAAGTCTGGAAGCTGAGCTCATGTGACATGTGTGAACTCGCAAGGAACAGCGTTTTAATGAGTGGTTTCCCACACAAGGTAACGTTCAGACACTAACTGCCGACATGCACACCACCTTGCACTCAAACTGGTCTAGAAACAAACAAACAAAGTATATGTAAGCGGGAGTTTTACTAGATAATCTTATTTCATCATGATTAAGGTGCTGCGCTGGCATTTCTTATTTGAGAATGGTTTTTATTTCCGTTTTTTCACACACAAACCACAGGCAGAGTTATCCACTAAACTTTGAATGGTGAGGAATTCAAAGTGAATTTAAAAAGCCAGGCTAAAATAGTCAAAGTGAAAGCATAACTGACTGACATTTCTTACAGTTTGATTACGTTCACCTAAGATGTAAAAATTCACTCCCAGATTCGAATAAGGTAACAGTGTTACAAAAGAGGGTAAAAAAAATCATGAAAACAGACAGTGTATTGAAACAGAAGAGTGTGAGATGATACATTCCCTTCTTCCCATTTAATTCAATAGCCTGACATTCAACTCATTGTTACAGGGTTGTCTGTAGCTCTAATCCCTGGTGACACTCTGAACTTTTGTTAAATTGCTGGTGGATGGTTAGGGCATACTGGCACAGCACCAGAGTAATGAAATCCTGGGTGTCTCCTAGTGCTGCATTTTGGCATTTATGTATGTACCAGAATATTTCACTCTGGTAAAATGGCTGTTTACCAGCCATTGTATTGTAGGTTCTGGAAGCTTTCACCTGGGTTGTCGTCAAAACGCTTATGAAAACATGTGTACCTGGAATTGTCTCGGAGCAGAAATGGTACACACTATAGAAGAGTTCAAGAATAATTAAGATTATTAGGATAGGAAATAGGAAAATGTGTTATTTCATTCCATGTTTCTGTCAGATTACCATTTTATGCCATAATAGACACTTTCATTAACATTAAAGGACCACTCTAGGCACCCAGACCACTTCAGCTTAATGAAGTGGTCTGGGTGCCAGGTCCTTCTAGGGTTAACCCATTTTTTCATAAACATAGCAGTTTCAGAGAAACTGCTATGTTTGTGAATGGGTTAAGCCTTCCCCTATTTCCTCTAGTGGCTGTCTCATTGACAGCCACTAGAGGCGCTTGCGTGCTTCTCACTGTGATTTTCACAGTGAGAGCACGCCAGCGTCCATAGGAAAGCATTATGAATGCGTACCTATGTGACCGGCTGAATGCGTGCGCAGCTCTTGCCGCACGTGCGCATTCAGCCGACGGGGAGGAGGAGAGCTCCCCGCCCAGCGCTGGAAAAAGGTAAGTGTTTAACCCCTTCCCCCTTTCCAGAGCCGGGCGGGAGGGGGTCCCTGAGGGTGGGGGCACCCTCCGGGCACTATAGTGCCAGGAAAGGCACTATAGTGGTCCTTTAAAGGGACACTACAGGCACCAAATCAACTTTAGCTTTGTGAAGCAGTTTTTGCATATAAATCATGCCACTGTAGTCTCACCCCTCGATTCTCTGTCATTTACAAGTTAAATCACTTTTGTTTCTGTTTATACAGCCCTAGCTACACCTCTCTTGGCAGTGACTCACAGTCTGCATGAAAAAAAATTGGTTTAATTTTGAATTAGATATTAACTTGCTTTACAAGTTTTTATCTACTGCTCTGTAAATTTAACTTTAATCACACACAGGAGGCTTCTGCAGAGATAAGACAATCTAAATTAAACAGAATACACAATAAAAAAAGTTTAAACTTTAGATGATTCTTTACAGGAAGTGGTAGGAAGGCTCTGCAAGTCACTTGCAGGGAGGTGTGACTGGCTGTATAAATAAAGGGATTTCATTTCTAATTTGCAGGGAATTAGCAGTGAGCATACATGGGCATGATTTATACACTGAAACTGCTTAATTAAGCTAAAGTTGAATTGGTGCCTATAGTGTCCCTTTTTAACAGTTTGTAGCTAAAAACGAATTGGTTTCCACCTCATTCATTAATGTAAAATGCCTAACTAGCCATTTTCTTCTGTGTAGGTAAAAAGTTACTGGCTGGGTCCAAATTACCTATGTGAAGGTCCGGAAGGAAATGACATCCGCAGAACCAATGTTCCTGACATACGAGTTGGCTTTCGATATGAAACTTTGTGTGAAGAACTGATGCTCATCACCCAGGCCCTGCAGAGCGATGAACTGGAGCCCATCCCTGAAGAGATCCTGTGCATGCGTGGAGGATCACGTGGAAACATAACAAAAGAGGAGACCTCTACTTTGGAGAATGAGAAGAGCAGACCTTGATCATAGAAAGAGTGGCGGAAGAGGGATGGAAGGTGTAGGAGAAGGAGGTGACCCTGAGCACTGTTGGAAAGCAAGAAACTCTGAGAAGGGGGTAGCAGTACTAGGGTAAAGACTTTAAACGTATACGGGCATTTTAGGTAAAACAAAACAAAAACAAAAGTTTGAGATATAAAAGAAAGTCCTAATCCAAGAAAACAGATACATTAATAATGGACAAGATAAATTGTATTTCTGTGGTAAAAGGGTGTGAGATGACCACATAAAAAATGGAAGGGGGTTACTTAAAACTGGACACTTTACATTATTGAAGCAACAGGAAAATTCTCGATGACAACACAAACATTCAATATTAAATGTTGGATAATATAAATGTGACAAAAGGTTATGTGGTCATGGAGGGGACACGGATAAGATGAATTAGAAGAATTAGCAAGGAACCTTTAAAGGGATTTTATCACCTCACTATCAGCAATGTTTCATGTGGAATGGTAACATTTTATCACTTCACTATTAGCAATGTTAAATGTGATATGGTAAACAACTCACCATGGCTTCCTCAGGTATCACGATACCTACAGGATCATAATACACTCTAAAAAGGCTCCTTTATATGTAGCCTTTACTTGAGTGTTCTAGCAGAGATGGGTGTCACTGTGTGAATATGACAGCCCCCCATTGCTCCTTGTGAACATCTGTGCATACTGTTCTATGTAGAATTCTGTGTATCTTCAAGGAAAGGCAGTAGATCAGTAAAGGGAGAAGTAAGTATATGGCTGTTATGAACAGTACAGCATGCCACAGTTGTTCACAGAAACAATCACCATTTTTATCTAAATCACTGTAGTTGATGATTTTATATAATATATCAGTGTTCTTTCTTGAAGATGTCCCTTTAGGAGGAGTGATGTGGCATTAGTACTGAGATGTGACCCTGATCTAGTGTAGGATTGTCACTGCAACCTTAAAACCTGTAATGTCACTGCACTGCATGTAGATAGAATGAACATATTACCCATTATTTTTTTCCTAGAGTGAAATGCCTTGTAGTCTCTTGTTGCCCTCCATTCAAAGGCAAAGGTATCCTAATCAGACATATCTGCATGAATAAGATGCACTATGGGTTGTATAGCAATGCCAACCATCAGGGGAATGTTTTGGAATCAAATACATGCCAGTACGTGTCTGTGAACCATCACCATGTCCTGCAGACTGATAGTTCGTTTACTGAGCCCATCACATTAGGACGGATTCTGGTAAACTTAACCTAAAAACATAAGCAGATCAGGCTCATTTTCAAAAAAAAGGTTTCTGTTTAATTCAGACACAAATATAAAAGGAGTGTGGATACTGACTATAATGTGATGGTATAGAGAATGAATCATATGGACTATTGTTAAATAATTAATTGTTAGGGCTCATTGGTACACAGGGTGTGCAAGAATGGAGACTACTATACAGATAGATGGGTTATGGTAAAATGGTACAAAGTCTTTGCTGAGAAGAACATATCTCTAGTTTCTACGTGTTTTGTTTGCTGTGGTTTTGGTTTACTTGTTTGCAATTTGATTTCCTGTTGTTTTCTTTATGTCTATATTCAGTATGTGTGTCAAAAAAAAAAAAAGAATGACTTGTGTTTAAAAATTGGGGGCTGCCATTGGCACTGTACTGGAGCTAATATTCTGGTAAGCACATGTTTTGTGATACCATGCAGATGTAGATATATTTAGTTTCATAATTTTGCATGCTGTCACTGTCTTTGTTTAACTGGCTTTGTCTTTATCCAATTTCCATGAGTATCCTCTTTCAGAAGTGCTGCTACATGTGACATGCCAGATCACTGATGTGCATGACAATAAATATATAAATATATTTCAATAAAACCTTGGATCCAGCTTGTTGAGCCTTGTAATAGTGAGTTATAGATGCAGATGTTTTGCTTATTATGACATGTTCTGCGTTTTTTTATCCTCAATTTATTACAATGTTTTAAAAGTCGTTTTGAAAGCACCGTCTCTTTATTTTTCTGTATATTCTGAAATTATTTATGTAACAGTTGTGTTATTGATCATAATGCCTGGAAAATTTCCCTAAAAGGCACAAATTATTCAGCAACACTTCAATAAATCTCCCCTTTATTTCACTGTAAATTCTGCAATCCCTTCAGCATGTTGAGCTGGTTCAGGTAAGTCAAGCAGATTTAGTGCCATATTATTATTATTATTATTATTTATATAGCGCCAGCAAAATGTGCCGTACAATGGGTGGACTAACAGACACGTAACTGTAACCCGATAAATGGACGCACAGGAACAGAGGGGCTGTGGACCCTGCTCAATTAACTTACATGCTAGAGGGAGTGGGGTATAGTGACACGAAGGCTTTAAGTAGGGGTAATAAAATATTGCTAGAAAAGTATTCACTGGGAACTTAGTAGGTTATTTTTGACAGTTGCAGGAGGAGTCATGGTGGGGGAGGGAATAAAAATCTGCTAACAGTTTAAAAGATTTTTTGAAGAAGTGGAGACTGTTTGAAAGTCTAACGGAGATGGGAAGGGAGTTCCACAGAAAAGGTGCAGCCTAGGAGAAGTCTTGGAGGCGAGCATCAGATGTGGCAGTATGGACAGAGGATAGACGTAGGTCTTCGGCAGAGCGCAGGCAGGGCCGGACTGGCCCACCGGGATACCGGGAAATTTCCCGGTGGGCCGCGGCACCTGGGGGCCGGCCGCGTTCCTGGGCCGGCCCTTTAAATACTGCAGCCGCCCGAGCGCTCTGTTAAGAGCCTCGGGCGGCTGCGGCTGCAGCTGCTCCTCTCCTCCCCTCCCCTGTAGCGTGGCCGAGCTGGTCCGCGGTGCCCGGCCGGACTGATAGGAAGGCGCACGCTGAGTGTGCACTTCCTGTCAGTCCGGCCGGTTACAGGAAACAGAAACTCCAGTTCCGCGCAGAGTTTCTGTTTCCTGTAACTGGCCGGACTGACAGGAAGTGCAC
>OW240912.1:135661344-135734356 GCA_933207985.1 Pelobates cultripes
GGGGAGAAGGAAACAGAGGGAGGGGGAAGAAAGAAACAGGGAGGGAGGGAGGGGAAAGAAAGAGGGAGTGAGGGGGAGAAGGAAACAGGGAGGGAGGGGGAGAAGGAAACAGGGAAGGAGGGAGGGGGGAGAAGGAAACGGAGGGAGGGGGAAAAAGAGGGAGGGAGGGGGGAGAAGGAAACAGGGAGGGGGAGAAGGAAACAGGGAAGGAGGGGGAAGAAAGAAACAGGGAGGGGGAAGAAAGAAACAGGGAGGGGAGGGGAGGGGGGAGGAAAGAAACTGACAGGGGAGGGGGGAGAAAGAAACTAACAGGGAGGTGGGGGGGGAAGAAACTAACGGGGGGAGACATTGACAGGGAGGGGAATTGACGGGGAGAGAGAAATTGACAGGGAGGGGGGAGTGACAGGGGAGGGAGGGGGAATGAGAGTAACAAGGGAGGGGAGGAGAAGAGAGTGACAAGGGAGGGGGGAGAGATTGACATCCATCACACACACACACAATCACACACAATGCACCCCTTACACACAAAGACAATGAACCCCTTGCACACAGAAAAACACACAATGCATTACACACAATGCATTACACACACACACGCAATGCAACCCTTACACACAATGCATTCCTTACACACACTCAATGCACCCCTTACAGACTCACACACTTCATCCCTTACATACACAGAAACACACCTTGCAGCCCTTACACGTACAAACACAGATTCACAAAATGCATTCCTTACACACAAATCAGGACATTCCCTACACACTCCATCCCCTGTGAACAAACTCATTGGTGGAAAATGAAGGTGGACCCTGGGACCCAGACCTTGAGCTGTGTAAAGGGCCCCAAAAAATGGAGCTGCTTCTCGTTCTCCCAGAACATTGATTTGTGTGACCACAGTTACAAACAGCCTCCAGAGATCCTGTTATACACCAGACCAGTGGAGCCAGACTGCAGCTAGAGCCCATCATCATCCTCATCTGCTTGTAAGTAGGTAATCTAGTATATTATTCGTGGCACTAATCTCTAATTTACCTCACATTAAAGAAACACTATAGTCCCCAGAACCACTGCACCTTAATGTAGTGGTCCTGGTGTCTATAGCCTGTCCCTGCAGGCCTTTTAATGTAAACACAGCGGCACTGCAGCACTAGCGTTAGTTAACATGGCAGGTCATATGGGTGGGGCATTGCGATGTCACGGGGGGGGAGGAGGGGGGCGTCAAACTTTACTTTTGCCTAGGGCGGCAAAAATCCTTGCACCGGCCCTGCATCTATGTCTTCCTCTGCCTCTACATACATTTTGAATGCTTGGTACGGTATTTTTGTCTTACCCTCTTGTACCATGGTCACTGCTGCACTGCGTTCTGGGGTTGACGTTATCCTTTGCCTCAGTACAAACTCCTGGACTTCCGTCATTGTCCTGGAGATGATCTCTGCCAGTGGATTCTCCCCATAAAAGGACAACCTAAGTTGTAGCTGCCTTTGAAACTCCATTTGTTCTTGTCCTTCCACTGAATCACTACGTTCAGGAACCGAACCGCCATCTGTGCGGTATTCTGTCAAGACTTCAGCTTTAGTTTTGTTGCTGGCTGGAATACCCCTTGCTTCCAGGAGATCTTTTAGCGTGGAGCGTTTTAGTGTAGTATAGTCAATCTCCATCCGTTCTCCATTGGCACTTGTTCCTCTGTGAGTCTGGATCCCAGCGCTGCCGACCAATGTAGCGGAGAGCTGGTATTTCACAGGTTAACTCCACTAAAGATCCCAGTGAGGCTCAGGAACAAGTAATAAAAACACCATAGAGCAATAATCCCAGCAAGCAAGGTAATCCACGAATATTCCCATACAGATCCCAATGACTGGACGACACACAGCATCAGGAGCAGAACTGACTTTTAATCCACACAACCTCCTTATAAAGCATTCTCCCATGCAAGGGAGGGATTCACATTAATCAGGACAGTAACCAATAATGTCACAGTTACATCCCCCACACATCTCCTCCCCTCAGTGTGACACCTAATCCCATTAAACATGCTGTAGTTTTCTCCGGGTTCTGGATGTACCCCAAAACAAGCAGTTATTATAATACTTTGGGTACCCCCTGGTAGCCCTAATCTGGGTGACTAACACATCCAAAATTCACCCAGATCGAACTAGGGGTTCGGGAGTTAGGTGGAGGGTGTAATCTGACCGAACGCACACGAGGTGCTATCCGAAAAAGGCTCCATGTGTTTTGGCCTTGCGGTCGGTCTCTGTTCAGGAGTTAAAACACATAGAAATACCTGCCATCCACAGCTAATCTTCCATTCGTATGAATTCCCTTGTTCGGGACATTGATTTTACCGAACGGGGGGCTGACTAGTCCCTCCGTTCGGGAGTTATGGAACTCTGGAGGTCTCAGCGGTGTTCGGCTGTTTGAGTGTCCAATTTGAGTTCCAGACACTCGACGACCAAACACCGCTAAGATTTTTATGCGTAAGATGGACGCCGCACGTGGTTCGCATGCCGAACGGCGCCCACACAGGCACATACAATTAGGCTGTGGTTTGCAGAGTGTGAACGCTTAATGAGGCGCACACTTCTCACTGGGGTGGTCTGATGGTTCAGTAGTTTCATTCATATGAAACTACCGAACAATCATACAAAAACTTCATACATTTACAGACATACAGGGAAACAATTACACGAATAGATTTTCAATACGAATTCCTAAGGACAGTCTTAACACAAACCGCTACAAATACTATTATCAATGCTTTAACATGTTCTTGCTTAATATTTATGTAGAATTATGGTGTGAAAACAATCTAAAAAGCTCCCAAATGCTCCTGTTTACATGGTGGTATCTGTCAAGAGGAGAGAGTAAGAGCCCATGTCAATGTCTTCCTCTTCTGCGCATAATTTTTTTCTCCTTGAACTTCTGGTAGATGAAGCTACCAAAAGCGACATAATCTGTACACTCACGTCAATACACAGGAATTTTAAATTGGGGAGTATCATTGAAAAAGCAAGTCTACTGGCTATTTTGCATGTGCAATCAGTTGCCACAGACATCAGAAAAGGCTTTTATTTGCAAAAAGTAGTATTAAAGAATTTCTCAAACATTTTTTATAAAAACCACAATAGTAATAAAAAATAAAAACAATGTTTACAACATAAAAACAATGTTTACAACATGTATAAACATTGTCCCTTTTTAACCTTATGTATATCCTTAGCCTGTACTGGAATTTCAGTGGCATTCAGTAAATTTCCACCACATTATACACAGTGAGGAAAAAAAGTATTTGATCCCCTGCTGATTTTGAATGTTTGTCCGCTAACAAAGAAATAATCAGTCTTTAATTTTAATAGTAGGTGTATTTTAACAGTAAAAGACAATAACCAAAAAACAAATTCCCGAAAAACGTTATAAATTGATTTGCATGTCAATGAGTGAAATAAGTATTTGATCCTCTATCAATAAAGATTTCTGGCTCCCAGGTGTCTTTTATACATGTAACGAGCTGAGATTAGGAGCACTCTCTTAAAGGATGAGCTCCTAATCTCAGCTCATTACCTGTGTAAAAGACACCTGTCCACCGAAGCAATCAATCAGATTCCAAACTCTCCACCATTGCCAAGGCCAAAGAGCTGTCCAAGAATGTCAGTGACAAGATTGTAGACCTACACAAGGCTGGAATTGGCTACAAGACCATCGCCAAGCAGCTTGGTGAGAAGGTGACAACAGTTGGTGTGATTATTCGCAAATGAAAGAAACACAAAATAACTGTTAGTATCCCTCGGTCTGGTGCTCCATGCAAGATCTCACCTCGTGGAGTTTTAATGATCATGAGAACAGTCAGCCCAGAACTACATGGGAGAATCTTGTTAATGATCTCAAGACAACTGGGACCATAGTCACCAAGAAAACAATTGGTAACACACTACGCTGTGAAGGACTGAAATCCTGCAGCGCCGGCAAGGTTCCCCTGCTCAAGACAGCACATGTACAGGCCCATCTGAAATTTGCCAATGAACATCTGAATAATTCAGAGGAGAACTGGGTGAAAGTGTTGTGGTTACATGAGACCAAAATCTATCACTTTGGCATCAACTCAACTCGCCGTGTTTGGAGCAGGAGGAATGCTGCCTATGACCCCAAGAACACCATCTCCACCATCAAACATGGAGGTGAAAACATTATGCTTGGGGGTGGTTTTCTGCTAAGGGGAGAGGACAACTGCATCAAAGGGACGATAAACGGGGCCATGTACCATCAAATCTTGGGTGAGAACCTCCTTTCCTCAGCCAGGGCATTAAAAATGGGTCGTGGATGGGTATTGCAGCATAACAATGACCCAAAACACACAGCCAAGGCAACAAAGGAGTGGCTCAAGAAGAAGCACATTAAGGTCATGGAATGGCCTAGCTGGTCTCCAGACCTTAATCCCGTAGAAAATCTGTGGAGGGAGCTGAAGGTTCGAGTTACCAAACGTCAGCCTCGAAACCTTAATGACTTGGAGAGGATATGCAAAGAGGAGTGGGACAAAATCCCTCCTGAGATGTGTGTAAATGTCTAACCTTGGTGATTGCCAACAATGGTTTTTCACCAAAGTCGAAGGGGTCAAATACTTATTTCACTCATTGACATGAAAATCAATTTATAACATTTTTGACATGCGTTTTTCTGGATTGTTTTTTTTTTATTCTGTCTCTCACTGTTAAAATACACCTACCATTGGGGGGCAGGGCCTGACCACCGGCGGGATCAGACGTGCTCTGTCTGAGCTCCCGCTCCAGGCCCGGAAAATCGGCGTTAACCAGAAACTACACTTACCCAGTAACACACACAAGCGACCAAATTGACCCCCAGCTGCTGGGGAACACAGGGACACCCGCCAAGACCCTGCCTGGCACCAGCAACGACCCGACAAGGGCCCGGAACATGTGGGAGCTTGAGCCGGGACGAGACGGCCGCTCTCCCGGGTCTCTGGCCGGCATCTGGCTCCCCCCCCCCCGGACCGGTCTACACGGGCAACTACTGTTGCACCAATCAGGGCCTAAAAACAACCACCCTGCCGAGGATCATCGGGCAGCGCTCCTCAAAATGGCCGCCGCACGCCAGCCATGTGCGCAACCTACCCGCATGATTAAGCTGATCGCATGGGAGACCAACCAGCACCACCTGACCACCATCACAGCCTGCCCCAGGGATATGTCAGCTGACTACACTGGGACGAACCAAGGTACAGGCTAAAGTTAACAGGCACAAACAAAGGGGGCATAAAAAGAGCAGGACCCTACAGGACAAGCCCTGCAACGTAAATCCATAGGGACCACCAGACCTCAGCGCTGCCAGCCCCGCAAAGACAGACCTGAGGGGCCGAAAGATCAAGCAACTCACCCTGCACCCAGCCAGAAACAGCCCACCTCAACAGCCTGGACCTGAGACACCACAACTGCTGCCACACACTAATAAGACAGTGCAGGGGACGCCATGACACCGCCTGGGCATGAGAGGAGCCTACCAAGTACCTACCAAGCACCGGAGCGGGATGAAACCCCAGATTGGGAACCCAGAGACTGCAACCCGTGACCTCTACAGATACAGCCTCATTAAAGCTTGCGGTCTGCGGGACTCATTATATATCTGTGTACTCCCATTATTTGTTATTATCTAGCTAGGTAGTCACTGAGTATGACAGCGCAGGCCTCTCACCCGTTAGAGCTAAGCAGTCAGTCTATGTGTAATCAAGCATAGTGTCTCTGAAGTAAAGCCTGGAGTAAACGAGATATATGTATGTTTTACTATGCCATAACATGCAGCAATGTTGGCTAGAACAAAGCCTGTTTAATGACATACTACAGCCTGGTATAGTATAATCCTCTGCCTCATGTTTCACTTTTCCCTCTTACGTACAGTGCACAACATGCCTGACATTTCTCCATGCTCCCATTGACTCACTGAAGGCACTAACATATACCGCATCAGTACAACATGCAAACACATAGCACACTCTGTCATTTCAACTGTACTGTGTAAACTGCGCAGAACTAACTGATATGTGTTAAGCCTCACTATACTGTTTAATCTGTTGTGCCTAGCTCTTAGCATGTAGCATTTCACCATGCCTATCACACGACAATCTAGCATAAGATTTTAGCGGGTTAACTCGCCCATAGGCAATCAACTACTATCTCAGGCTATCAGTGCTCCGAATCATATAAGCTTGTTTAACCCTTAACATGTTTCCTACTCTGACTATATAAAAAAAAAAGTGCAATGTTTTTCAATGCCATACCAATGTTAACATATGTTTGCATATTTGCTTGCACCAGCTGTCGTGGCAGTGCAAACATGGTTGTTCACGCTATGCACAAATAAAATAAAGAATAAAAAAAAATGTAAAAAAAAATACACCTACCATTAAAATTATAGACTTATCATTTCTTTGTCAGTGGACAAACGTTCAAAATCAGCAGGGGTTCAAATACTTTCCCCCCTTCACTGCATGCAGGTTTTTGACACTATAGGATCCTAGACCACTACATCTGATCAAAATGCAGTGTCCCTATTGAACTTAGTCCTGCAATGTAACTTATATTGCAGGGCTTAGACTGCCTCTAGTAGCTGTGTCTCAGACAGCCACTAGAGGTGCTTCCTGCATTTACATGGAATTTAACTCTGTGAAACAACGCTGGACATCCTCACGCTTTGTATGTACAGTGTCTTCAAAATCCTAATAGGAAAGAATTGCTTCAATGCATTCCTATAGGAAAGGCCTAATGCGCACGCATGCGAAGGGACCTCAACACTGAAAAGAGGTGTTTAAAGCCTATTCACACCCCAGGGCGTGGGGGCAGACAATAGCTTTATGGCTGAGGTACATTATAGCGTTAGGAATACACTTTTGTATTCATAATACTATAGTGTTCCTTTAATAAAAAAGAGAAGTTACAGGTTCACTTTAATTAAGGAAATGCATTTAACATGTACAATATTCTAAAACTACAACTGTCTTGACTGAAAAAACCACATTTGAAGTCTAAAAATAGTTTGAAACCAGACACTAAGGACTGCTTGATGCAGTGTTCAATTGCTTTTTCTTAGACTTGACATTAATAGTTAATGGACATTGATTATGTCTCCTCAAATCCCTTAAGGGACATGTTAAAGGAATATGAATTGCTTAAAATTAAAGCACTTCATTTAAAGTGCTATAATTGATTAATATTGGTTCTCCAAGCTCTAGTGGAAAAAAATATTGTTACTGAAACAGTGCATCACTTGACATGATTATTACCTCACATACAAATATTCAAAAATCATTTGTAGGAAAATCTACTACCAATCTGCCAGTTACTGATGGTAAACTCTAGGATAGCTTACCCCCCCCTCCCCCCCAACACTGGCATCCTGGGAAGCGGGATGCTGATGGGTCAGAGAAAAGGGAGCCAATGATCCAAATTGTGCCTATAGGGAGCATACTCAGGCCAAAGGCGGACTCAGGAAAAAAGCCAACACAATGAGGGCAGACCATGCTCTCTCTGCATGGGCCTAGTGCCCTAAACATAATTGAGAACAAATCTAATGATGAGCACCTGCTACTCTTTGGGGACAATTGCAAGGAAAAAAAACTTAAAATCTGGAAATCGTCAAGTTTGATAGGCCTAGAGAGAGAAGAAATAGCAACAGAAAAAGAGGTGTTGATTTCTACATTTTATTTTTGCACACTTCAAAAATATTTCTTAAATATAAGGGATAGGTAAACATTATATTAAAATTCTTTGGCTCTGTCAGTTCCCCTTTCAATATCTCATACGTTGTTTATCACAAGCCCTGAAAAATGACATTTATGGCTTTACGTGGAGCAAAATGTTATATAGAGAATTTTCAGTTCAAAGTCAATTTTTACATAGAAATACCACTTATGCACTTCTGTTTCTGGTCCCTGCAAATGCCTGATCATGTCAACTATTATTTTTATCATTGGCATTTACATAGCGCCAACATATTTCTGTAGCGCTTTACAATATTATAAGAGGGGGAGATTTAACAAAAAATTAGACAATTACAAAAATTGGCAGGAACAATAGGTTAAAGAGCTTACAGTCTGAATCCACTAAAGGCTAGGCTGAGCTTAAAGGAACACTCCAGACACATAAAGCACTCTCATTAAACTTTGCCGAAACGTTTTCCCAGCTGTCAATCAGACAAATAGGAAGGCTTTAATCTTCTTCAGCTAGCTTCACAGAACTAAGGGAAGTTGCCGGTGTCCAGGGCTAGAACTTGCCTGCCTTTACCCCTACATAACTGAGATGTAGTACAGCTCAATAAGAAGCATTGAGAAGCCATAATTGTATGCACGCTCTTTTAACTGGTCAATTACCTGTCAGTAACGGAAAGTCTGTGTTGGAGAAAGCTGTTTTATTATAGGCCTCTAAAGAAACAAAAAGGAATAAAATACATGCACATTTTCTTTGGATAATTAGAAAAAAAATCAATATAGTGACCAACTTGGGGAGGGGGGGAGTGGGTGAGAACGTCATATTAGCATGAAAAAACTTGTATGATTGTGCTATTTTGACTATTTTGACTTCTAGTGATACCCTTTGAGTGTCATCTTCCATTAACTTCATCTCAACCCCTCCTCTCCACTTCCTCCTTTCTCCTTCAATTCAGTTGCTCCATATCATTCCATCTGCCCTTCCCCATTTCATGACCCTTTCCAGATTCCAATCCATTTATTTATTGATTTATTACTGGCATTTATAAAGGGCCAACATATTCCGCAGTGCTGTACAATTGGGAAAAAGACAATACAGTATCAACAGACCAATACGAAAGGTTAAGGGCTGTGACCGCTAGCTTACGATCTAAATCCATCTCGTCAATCACTATTTTCCTTTCCACATTTAAAGTAACGTTCTAATGTTAAAAATAACATTTGCAGTTATCCTAGTTTCTTTTATTTTTTTTAGTTTAGATTGAAGGGCCTCCTTTAAAAAAAACAACACAGCAAAATAGCTGCACAAAACGTATCTTTAGTGCTGAGACAGTCTCCAGTCAGCAGCCTGATCTGCTCATGATGAGATAGTCAAGCTTTGTGATATCTGGTCCAAATCCAATCTTATAGAGAAGCATTGTGGACCCAGGACACAAATATGGCAAAAGCCATTCTTTACAAAGCAGATGTCTGTCGGCCAAATGTAGGCCTGGATCAGTGCAGCTAGGGGAGTGGTCCTTGACAGAGCCAGGAGGTAGGCATAACAGCAATAGGAAGTTGAGTGACAGCTAGCAAGCTGCGTGGGGCAGAGCCACGAGGGGAGTATTTATACCGACCATCTTATGAAGAGGCCATCTTAACTGAACTTAAACTTACCTGTCAGTTTTCCCTCCCAACATCCCTGAAATTGGTTAGGTTAGATCATTTTCCTGTTTTTTCACAGTGGCGGGGAATGGCCAGGTTAAATCGGGGGGTAGATTAAGGAAGAAGTGGGTATCCTGAGGTTTAGTGTGGATTAGGCAGTGTTACACATGGTTGGTAGGTTCGAGCCCGAACCTACGGTGGCTCCGAACCTGGGGGTGTGGTGGTGTCTTGGTACACTGGAACTGCTGGGTAGCGGTGTCTTGGAACACCCCTACAATGGATATGGTGGGTAGCGGTGTCTTGGTACACCCCTACAATTTAATATGGTGGAAATGTGGTCATATTGGACAGCCAGTTTCTGTGTTAATATGTTAATTAGATTGATCTATTGTTATTATTGTGGGGTCATTGCCAGGGGTATGTTATGTATATGGGGGGATGTAGACTTTTTTTTTTCAATTTGACAATTTTTATTTTGTCATATTTAAGTGGGTAGGGGTACAGAAAGTAGAAAAAAGGGGGGGGGGGGAAAGGTCCCCATCAAATTACAGTTATACAGTAATGCTTTTCATTAGATCGGTCATTGACATAACAATCATGGTATTGCACTTGAACATAATTCCTTCATAATAAACAGGTCTTTGCGGTGCAGGATTATATACCAAGGCCGTCTACTAACAGTTGTTCATGAAGTCCTTTAAGGGACATCTCTGCCGTCATCTATTGTTGCGCTAACATGGTTCCTGCATCATGTGGCGATCCCTTGCCGTAGCGCTTATACCTGTGTCAGGTTGTGCCGTGTGCATGTGTAGCGTCTTCCCTCCTGCCTTAGTGGTTCCCCTACCTCCAGGCCGTTAAGAGCTGGTTTAGTGTCCCTTTGAGTGTTCCAGAGAACTTTGCGCCTCTAAGGGTACCCTGTCCTTTGTTCTGTTCCCTGCTCGGGAGCTGTATGGCCCGTTTCTCTCTTGGGGGGGGGGGAGTGGAAGGTTGGCTCGTTCATTAGTCTGTGTCCCACTGTGCCTGTGATGACGGGAGTGGTGTGCCCCTGTTGTCTACCTGTCGAAGAGGCATTCTGGAGGGGGGGGTAACTGGGATAACATACTAACTAACTCGTGTGTCTTCGTTGGTTTGGTTTATGTTGTCTGTTCGGATCTATTTTGTCCTGTTCGTTGGCCCCTCGTCAGTTGCTAGGGTCTCTGCCTGCTGTGTACTTGGCCCAGAGTGTTTTCGCTGTGGCGTTTCTTTTACCCACTTTTGTTTGGTTCCACATTATTCCTTCATAATCTAAGGTTGTCGTAACCATTGATACTACCTCTGCTGGGGGTGGGATTTTTGGGGTTTTCCATTGTTTTGCTAGTGAGGTGGAGGCTGACGTTAGTATTAGAAATATTAGTTTGGTGATGCATTGTGGCGTGCCTTTAGGTAGAAGTTGGAGTAGGAATGTTTCTGCATTGTGGTCTAGTATGCACCCTGTGACCCCTTGAATTAGTGCTGCTATTTGTTTCCAGTATGGCTGGACTAGTGCGCATGTCCACCAGATGTGGAGCATAGTCCCTTCCTGTGTCTTGCATCTCCAGCATCTGTCACTTATGTCTGGGTATATTTTCTTGAGCCGTGAAGGTACCATGTACCATCTATATATTAATTTGCGCGAGGTCTCGATGTGGGAAGCACAGGTTGTGAGTCCCTTGTGGTTTGTGTGGATGCATTGCCAATCGTCTTGTGTGAGAGACCTGCCTATGTCCCTATGCCATTCTGTCTGGTATCTCCACTCCGTCTCGGTTTCACTCTCAGTGATTGACTTATAGCACACAGACAGCGTCTTTTTAGTTGGGATTTGGTGTATGCACATCTTTTCGAAAGTGGTTAGGGTGGTGGGGTGTGCAGGTGGGGGGCTTTGTCTTGTGGCTTTGCCTATTAGTGCTTTCATCTGCCAGTATGAGAACGTGAGCTGTGGAGGTATGTTATATGTGGCTAGTATTTCTGGCAACTGGTGTAGTCCCTGCGGGGAGCTTATCTGGTGCAAGTGTGTGATACTGGAGGCCTTCCATGTTCTGTATGGGAATGTGCTATTGTAGAGATTTATTGAGTGTAGTGGCGTTGCCATAGACCATGGTTCTGCGGAACATAGTTTGGACCTTTGACTGTCCCATATGCGGTACAGAAGTTTAGTGGTGGGTAGGGCGTTTGGCGGTGTGCGGCGCAGTTGTTTGGGTATCCACAGGGCCGCAGGGAGATCCGCGACCCCGCTACAACTAGCCTCTATCTCTATCCATTGGGGGGTGTATGTAGTGGAGTGCATGGCAATAATGTTGGCCGTTTGTGCAGCCTGGTGGTACGCCTTAAGATTCGGGAGGCCCAGGCCTCCGTCGTCTATTGGCTTCATGAGCAATGTTCTTGGGACCCTGGGATGTCTTCCTCCCCAGCTAAATTTAATCAGGCTAGATTGGAGTCTGTGTAGAAATGACTGCGGTAAGGGTATTTGTAAAGAGCGGAGCAAGTAGAGGATTTTCGGCAAGATTGTCATTTTGATGGCCGCTATTCTGCCTAACCAAGAAAGGAACTTGTTTTGCCATGAGTGCAATATGTGCTCCACTTCTTTGTGTAATTTAATGTAGTTGGCTACAAAGAGGTCGGTGTGTTTTTTGGTAAGTTTGATACCTAAGAAAGTCAAGAAGTCATTCCTCCAGTCATAGTGGAAATTGAGTCGGTACCTCTCTTCGTCAGTCTTGGGGGTATTTAAGCACATGGCTTGTGTTTTAGTTAGGTTTAACTGGTAGTACGATTGCCTACTGTAGTCTTGGATTTCTCTGTGGAGATTTGGGAGAGAGATTGCTGGATTAGTTAGTGTGAGAAGGATATTGTCCGCAAACAGGTTTAGTTTGTATTCCTTGCCACCTATGGAAACCCCCTTGATATCTTGGTTGTTCCGGATCGCTATGGCTAGCGGTTCCAGGGCTAGCACGTAGAGTAGCGGGGAAAGAGGGCAGCCCTGCCTGGTGCCGTTGGTGATTGGTAGGGGGGTGGAGCTAAACCCTGAATTCAGCACTGTTGCTGATGGGGTGCTATATAGTGCCTTCACCACGTTTAGAAAGGTAGGGGGGAAGCCATACCCTGTGAGCGCTTCTTGCAGGAATTGCCAGTTAAGCCGGTCAAACGCCTTTTCAGCGTCTAGGGATAGGAGTGTACTTTGTATTTTGGTTCTATTGAGGTAGTGGAGGATGCTTAACACCTTCCTTGAGTTGTCTGGGCCCTGTCTGCCGGACACGAATCCCACTTGGTCCGTTGATATCAGGTCAGGCAGGATTGTTTTGAGTCTCTCCGCGTATATTTTGGCGTATAATTTAGCATCCGCACTTAGTAGGGAAATGGGTCTAAAATTTGGGCATGAAGTGGGTGGTTTACCCGGTTTAGGTAGAGTGATAATGTGGGCTGCGAGGAATTCGGTCGGTAGGCTACCCTGTTTCGTAGCCAAATTAAAGGCTTGCGCTATGTATGGACTCAGGATGTGTTTGAATGTGTTGTAGTAGAGGTTGGTGAGGCCGTCTGGACCGGGAGCCTTTCCCTTCGGCATCTTGTCTATTAGCTGTAATACTTCTTGAGTTGTGATGGGGTTAGTTAGGTGCGCTATTTGTTGTTCGCGGAGCTTGGGCAAGTCAAACCTGCGTAAATATTCTGTGATCGATTTTTGGGTGGGTTGATGTACCTGGGGGTTGTCTTTTAGGTTATAGAGGGAACTGTAGTAAGACGCAAACTCATTGCAGATTTGTATGGGTTGGGTCAATTTTAGGCCTTGTGGTGAAAGCAGGTAGGGTATTTTTGTTTGGGCCTGTTTATCTCTAAGTCTCTGGGCCAGGGCTTTGCTTGCCTGATTGCCTAGGACAAATGTGTTGGCTTTCAGTTTTTTAAGTGCATAACTCGCTTTTTGGAAATTTGCTACATTAATCTGATTTTGCAAGTCCTTTATCTGTTTTTGCGTGTTCGCGGAGGGGGTGAGTATGTTATCTCTGTGTAGGTCTTGCAGTTTTTTGAGATTTTGGGTATAAGTGAGGTTCTGCTGTTTTTTGAGGTGAGTGGCTCGTTTGATGAGAATACCTCTGATGACCGGTTTGTGGGCCATCCATAGTGTGAGGGCATTTATGTCCTGTGTATCGTTAGACTGGAAGTACGTGTGTAGGTCCTGTTCCAACGTCTGTACAAAATGGGGGTCGCCAAGGAGGCGTTCATTTAACCTCCATGGGCCTCTGTTCTTATAGTTGTAGTGGTCTGCTAAGTGTAGTGTGACTGGGTTGTGGTCCGACCAGGGGGTTGTTCCGATCATACAGTCTATCACTCTATTTAGGTGTGCACTCTGAAGTAAGAACCCATCTATTCTTGAGTACGTGTTGTGCACCTGTGAATAATATGTATACTCCTTTCCTTGCGGATGGAGCGTGCGCCATGCGTCGTATAGCCCATATGTGTTTAGGAGTTTGGTTAAGGCTTTGCACTGTCTGTGCAGTGTTTTAGCTCTCCTGGTTGTGTGTTTTGCTGAGGAGTCTAGTGTGGGGTCTTGGAACTGATTGTAGTCCCCGCAAATGATCGTGGTGCCTGTTTGTAGTTGAGATGTGAGTTTTAGCAGATTACTGAGATATGCCCCCTGGTTTACGTTTGGTAGGTATGTATTAACTATGGTATAGGTGGAGCTGTTGATAGTGCAGATCAGTATAATGTACCTGCCTAGCGGGTCCTTCTTCACCATAATTTCTTCAAAGGCTAAGTGACGGCTGAGGAGGATAGAGACTCCCTTCCGTTTTGTGCGTGCGGTGGCATGGTATTGATGGGGGTACATTGTCTTCCCTAGAGTGGGAGTTGTATCTGCAGAGAAGTGGGTCTCTTGTAGACATATCACATCGGCTTGGTTGCCCCTAAGTTCCTTAAGGAGTGTGTGCCTTTTTTGTGGGGTATTTAACCCTCTGACATTATGGGTGTATATTTTCATACTCTTTGTGGTTCAACTATGTGGCTTGGATTGTGGCCTCGTGCGGATGTTTGTAGGGTCGACTGTCTGTGTGTATAACGTTGGCGCCTTGTGCGTGAGAGTGGTGGCAGGTCTTCTGAGGAATCGTGTATAGCTCTGGGGCTTAGGACCATAATTCGGTTGGGGGTGCCACATACTATTGGGGTGGTGGTGCTTGGGCGTTGCCCTGTGGTAATGGTGTAGTGCAATGGCGTAATCTGGTTGGGGACACACAACAAGTAAACATAACTTGAACATTTTAAAACTTAAACTTAAACTATAATTGAACACCACTATTGAGGTGTTCAAAATTTCCTGCTGAAGGTCGAGAGAGTGACCTTCTTGGATTGGGGGTAGGTGGTCCGGTCTAACCATATGTGGTCTAGAGTCGGGATCTAGTCATTCGACTGGGCTCTCTGCCAGTAAGCACTGTAGCAGCGGAGTAACTCTCATATGTCGGGGGGGGAGGGGTCTCTGCTCGAGTTTTGGTCAATTTTTTTTTTTTTTCCTTTCTGTTTTGTCTTGTTAGTATCAGTCGGCTATTGTATGGTTCGCCCCACTGATTCTTTGGACTTGTCAGCGTCCAAGAGGGAGGGGGGGGGAGAGAGGGAAGGCTACAACGGTCTGTGGGTTGCCTCAGGTGGTGCTTCACCTGCTGTCGGAGCCCCTCGAGCGTAGGTGATGTGGGGCGTCTCCCGACCCCGGGTCTACTAATTGCCCCTCTGATGCCCCCCTCTATCGTCCCCTCACCCCGCCCCCCATTCCCCAAACCTTTGTCATCAGTCAACAATTAGCGAATGTCTCTGGTGCTTCAATGTTCGGTGCGCGGGGTAGTCCGCCTCGCTCTGACTGCTCGCCATTCCCCTTGTAGTTTACTGCTTCGAGGTTGACCCGCGCCCTGGATGTTGTTCACTGTGATGCCCCACGACTGGAGAAGGTCGGTGCCCTCTGCGGTGGATGTTATCACATGCGTTTTACTGTCCTTGGTAATAAGCAGCTTTACCGGGTATCCCCAGCGGTACTGTACGTTGCGCTGACGGAGTGTCTCTGTGATGTTTCGGTACGTCCGACGTCTTCTTAGCGTTTCTGCCGACAGGTCTGTATAGATGCTGATATCTTTAAACTTGTCTGGAACGTTTCTGTTGGAGCGGTGGTTTTTCAATATCTGCTCTTTTATGTGAAAATAGTGTACTCTCATGAGGACGTCTCGTGGAGTGGAGGGAGGTAAGTGCGCAGGCTTTGCTACTCTGTGTATCCTGTCTAAGATCAGCATATCTGCCGGAATGTCAGGCATCAGAGAGTGGAAGAATTCTGTAGCGTAGGCTGTTAGATCCTGCTGGTGTACTGCCTCAGGTATGCCCCTTAGCCTTAAATTGTTGCGGCAGGAGCGATCCTCCATATCCATGATTTTATTTTCAAAGCGCTCCAGTCTGCTTTCTATGTCCTCCATTTTGTCTGCCATGGAATCATGTGCTGTGGCAAATTCCTCCATTTTGCCCTCTAAGTGTGAAGTTCTGCTGCCTAAGTCCATTATGTCTCTTCTCAGCTCTGTTATTGCTGTGTGGAACGTGCTCTGCATTTTCCCTGCCAGGTCATCTAACATGTGTTGCAGGGTATGTTTATTTAAGCCTGTACCTGCTGCCTGGTCGCTGTCTGATTCCGTTTCGGCGCCATCTTGGATCGGCTGACCCGCGGTTTTCACTTGCGGCGTACGGGCTGCAAAGAATGCTGCCTTATCTTTGGGTTCCCGGCTTTTTTCCCCCGGTGCTGGGACATCTCTGGGGTGAGTTTCTGCGGTGTGTGTGCTTATTTGTGCCGCTTATTTCGCCGTTTTTTTAGCCCTGTCGGCGGAGCTCCCTCAACCCGCGACCATGTGGCTCGGGTTCCGGCCACGCCCCCGGGATGTAGACTTTAAAGATTTGTTGTAATGACCCTATTTGTTATTCCTTAATTAATTAATTAATTAATTAATAAAGCTGTGGACTAATATTTCCAACAGTATAACCTGTGTCCGTGTCTTAATGGGATTGGGGTAAGGTTAGCGCATATGCCGGCAAATCCGACTGTGCGCCTGTCATGTAAACATTGTCTTTTTTCACAAACAGAGTTTTACATTGTCCAAGTAATGGGTGAGCATCTATGCATCAAACCACCACATCAAGATCTTCCGTAAATCATTGACTATTCCACCTCACCATCTATTCTAAATTTCACTTCTCATTTCAGTTAGTTCTCCCGTTCATGCCATCTATCCTTTTCCTTCACTCCCCTAAATTATTCCATCTCCCCATTATTCCAACTACTCTTCTTATGACATTTGCCCCTTCACATTCCCTCTTACTCTTCTCATTCCATCTAGTTTTACCTTGCTCTTTTTTTTTTAACTTAGTCTTCTCTTTAAATTGTATTCTACCTTTCCCCCGCTATTTCTTTGTTCTCTAATCAGCCAGCACCACCATCTTACCTGTTTTAGTCAGTAGTTGCTGTGCAGTAACCTGCATGAGGCCAACCACAAGAAATTCCTCCATTACGTTTGGTCAGTAAAATCACTGCTATATCACTGTTCCTTCCTTTGCAACACATTCTCGAGCCTGGTACATAAGCAGAGGGGATGCGACATGACAGTACATCTCTGATGTCCACTGCTGCTACCTTCTCCTCCCTTTCCAAGCAGAGGCATTTCCATGCAAATGTAAACAATGCTGTATCGCCTAAATGGCAATATTTACATATGCCTGAATGCAGGGTCTTTCCACCAAAACCACTACGTTATGATATCTACACTATAGCGCTTAGTTTACACAAATAAAGCTGGTACACCTAATGACTGGCACAATATAAGCTACCAAGATCACACACAATGTGAGCAGCTGCAGAGATGTTGAACTCACTGCTATCATCCCTTTCAAGAACTGACTCACTAGGCCATCCAACAAGATGGTAAAGCCGGAACTTTAGGGCCTAGATGGAAATTTGTTTTTTTTTTAACATTATGCTATGCGGTTTGGGAGATATGAATCCTTTGTGGATCTGAGGTTGAGTTTACTGCATACAGCCTGGCCCTTACTGAACTCTGGGAAATCTATCTATCTATCTATCTATCTATCTATCTATCTATCTATCTATCTATCAGTATATGTTAGTGTGCATTGGAGAGTGTTTTGTTTGTATGTGGGTTTGGACAATGATTTTTTAAGGGGCCCCTAGAGTTCTGATGGCAGTTATTCTGACCTATACTGGATCTGCAACCCACAACTATAATTTCCCATCCCTGGTGAGCATATGGTGAATGAGTAAGCAATTTGTCTGTTTTGTATTAATATAAAGCTTACTTGCTTTACTTAAAATTAATAAAAGAATGAACTGGTTAATAGTGAAAGATGTGCAAACATATGAGCACAAATACTTTCCCAAATTTTGCTTTAGTGCAATTTACAGCACACATAAACATATTCTCCATTGTGAAATGATGACACACATTTTTTTCAGTACTGAGACCCTCGCACACTGTTGCTTGCAGGAGAGGAGGAGCCTTTGACAAAAAAACTGTAACAACAGTTCCTCAACCACACGTACAAATACATACACACACAGACACTTATATACACATACAGACGCCTCATTCTCATCTTGTTGCTGCCTCACTGCTCTCACTATACAATGCACCCACATTTATTACATATATCTGTTTAGTCTAGCACCGTTTACAGATACAGCCTTTGCTGCTTTTAAACAAACATAGATATCTATTATCCAAACAGATCCATAACCACATAGACACACAAACACATACACACACAGATCATTTACACCTAAACTAGACGTTCCATTAGTGGAGCTTTCTCACTGCACTCTTATCACAACAGTGGTATTTAGATACAGAGGTAAACAGATACCCAGAGGCACAATGTCAGGAAGCAAATCCCCATTTAAAAAGAGAGCAAGTCTACAGGCTCCCAGCTCAGCAGGTGAGTGAAAGGAGGGGCTGCTGTTGTAAAGGGCTGGGGTTTGGGGGCTGGGGTGAGGAAAACATACAAGGGAGGTGGGGGGCGATAATAAAATGTATTAGGGATGTTTAAATATATACAAATGCCAGTCCCCTGTACACTAGCAAGGCTTAAAGATATCTTCTTGCCTGCTGTAGCACTTTGCACACTGTAACTATGACCTATGTTAGCACAAAGCAGCCTCTGTTCCTGTTAACCCTTTATTCAGTTTGAAACGTCTGAAATGGCATCATGTAATTATTTAACAAACAGAGGTCCATAGACTAAACTATTCAGGTTTTATTTTCTTTCTCAGCTATTTTTGTCTAAAATGTGGATTCCACTGATTAGTTTCTCCCCCTGGTGTAATGAATAAACCCCTACGGTGGTTTTTGTGGGTTTTTGTTTTTTTTTGCCTCAGCTGCTCCAGCTTTGACATATAAAATTGTTAAATTAAGCAGGCACAGCCATTAGGAAAATGGAAAGAGTTATGGAGGAACTCTGCTGTGTTAATATCCAAATGACAATAAAGAGTGGAAAATGGAAAGAGTTATGGAGAGCAATGCTGTGTTAATATCCAAATGACAATAAAGACATCTCAATGATTTATGCATAGGACAAGAGCATGCACTATCAGAATTGGCAACGAAGGGAGCACCGATGGTGAGGGTGGGAAGAAGGCATCTTGGAATGCTTGGCGTAATTCTAACATAAACATTCTGTTTCAGTTCGGGAGAAGCAATTTTTCCGTTGCCATGGATTTTGATAAAGAAGGGCCAAGTGAAATAACAGAATTCATTACAGGGGAGATAGAATAAAATAAACGGGCAAGAATGACTGGCAGAAACACGTATTTTTGTGACATAGAAGGTCAACAAGGTCAAACAATAGAAAAGAACATAAAGAAATGACAATTCAAGGAGAGGATGCAATACAAATAATTAAAAATGGCTTATTAAGCAGTGTGTGTCTCAATCACAAATAATATATGGATTAGATTAGATGTTGCTGATGTTTATAAAAGTGATGCAACTATAGTTGCTGTAATGCAGCTGCATCCTCAATTCAGATCCCATGGATGTCTACCTCGTCATTCCATTATCTGACAGTCTAATGCAGGGGTCCTCAAACACCGGCCCCGTAGATGTTGCTGAAGTACAACTCCCATGATTCTCTGGCTATCTGTGTAATTCAAAGAATCATGGGCGTTGTAGTTCAGCAACATCTGGGGGGCCGGAGTTTGACGACCCATGGTCTAATGGGTAAAGGCAGAGAGATTCATGTCACTAAAGGCAAAAATGTCATAATTATCTCTTCCCACTCCAGCCTATACAAATACCCTAATCTGCACTCTTTTACACATTCAGTGAAAAGACTCAGTTTATGGAAATTCCATTACTTTAATAGTTTCTAATCCAGTATTCCTACAGTTTATTATACTACTTTACTGACACGAGACCCTTTGCTTTGAATTATGTGACCACCAATGTAGTTTTTTTTTTCCATATTTCTTTTTTATTGGTTTTAGCTGTACTCCAGTGCATAGTCCCGTGATATAATAATAAAATAACAGTAATGGTAATAATACAGTGATAGAATAATACAGTAGTAAAATAATACAATAATGATTTTACAATGATAATATCAATATTAATACAATGCTAACATTAATATTAATACAACACACAATCGCTGACATAGCAGCTCATCGATCAAATATGGCCTCATCGGCTTATCATTCACAAGTACACATAACATGATAATACGTGTAGTATCGTTAACATTAACAGCAACGTATGAACATCACCGGATTTGCTTTTCATCGATGTTATGTTATATCTCCGTTTGTGTGACAGCTCGTTTGAGGTGTTTGTTTTTGGCTTAGAGCTATAGACATTTGTGCTTAATAACCACCAATGTAGTTTGATGATACCCTGCCATAAAACATACATACAGCATTGACCATTATGAACCCTGGATGGGAGTGGAGCTAGTTGTGGTGCTGATGTAGCCGGTGTATTTGGAGTGTCAGTAAAGGAATTAAGATCATTTGTGACGAAGGGAGTCTGACAACGGAACCGAGCGGACGCACAATAGTGGAGCTCCCGCTTGGACACTCATAATCCAGCCGATTTGGGAGCACCCAATACCGACCTTGGTCACAGACGCTGGGTCTAAAACCAGGACAGCCAGCCGAAGCCGCCGATGCCGTTTTTTCTTGCGCCCGGCTCCAAAACACGACGCCGAGGCGGTAAGGCCTACCACGCGGGCGGACGACAGAGAGACTCAGAGGAGGGAATCTGGCCCTGGGGCTCACCTGCTCTTGAAGACTGGTACCACAACCTGCCACACACAGGTGAGATGGGGCGCAAGTCTCAGAAACCACCCACACATACCCCAAGGCCCCAGCGCGACATAGGCCAGATGTTGCAGGCCCCAGGTGCAGCGCGGACCACGTCCCATCGGGACTCCTCTCCACTGCCCTCAGAGGAAGGAGAACCACCTGATAGCCCACTCACTCCATGTCATGCAGCTCCCCCACGGGTAATGGAGGATAATGCCCCAGCATCCAGGAGTGATATCCAGGCCATGCTGACAAGCCTGCAACAGAACCTCAGGCAAATGTGGGAGGCTGACCTGGCAGTGCTAAAAGGGGATGTAAATGCTGTGACACTACGTACACAAGCTACAGAGAATGAAGTGGAGACCCTGAAACAAGGCCTACAAGAGCTGGGGGAGAAAGTACAAAAACTAACCACCACACAGACTACCCTCTCCAGACAAGTCAACCTACTGGACGACAGGGGGAGACGCAAAAACGTCAAAATCAGAGGGGTGCAGGAATCCATCCCACTGGAGGAACTACCACATTTCATCAGACGCCTCGTAGCTGCACTACTTCCAACCAGACAAGCCAAAACCTTCTTATTCGACGGAGTCTACAGAATTGCGAAATCCCCGCAGGCACCTAGCGCAGCACCGCGAGACATCATATTACGGTGCCAGTCTATGTCAGACAAATTGGGACTTTTAGCAGCGCTCCAGGGAAAGACTCCTATGGAATTTGAGGATTGCCGATTATCCTTTTTTCAAGACCTGAGCAGAGCCACACTACTATGGCGCAAACAAATGCAACCACTTACTAAACCACTCCACGCAGCAGGCATTACCTACAAGTGGTCGACTCCGGGGACCCTATGGGTTACCAAAGACAACAAACATTACAAGGCCACGGATCCCTCTGAGGGCCCAGCTCTAATGGCGACATTGGGACTCCCAACTCTGCCGACAACTTCAATGCCACTGCCAGGCCATCGACCCAGGAGGGTTGAAGCAACAACAACGGCTACACCCAGACCCCATGGAGACACCAAGTCCTGAAACGACGCGCTCGGTCTGGGACTTTTGGACTTTTACTAAGACTCTCTTACTAAAATGTTTAGTAACGCTTACAAGCGTTAGTATTACTGGTTCACCTCTTTCTGTTATAGTGGGATAGCGACCTATTGGAAGCCCCACCAGCCGGCTCTGGCGACAACTCCCTCCCTCCCCCCCCCCCTGCCCTGGGGTAATAGGGTACTACCAGCACGGGAGCCTTACACTCACACATAGTCTAACGCTTTCTTCCTCCTTTTACGCCGTGGGTTCTTTGCCCTCTGGGCGCAGATAGACTTCCATACAGCTCCCACCCACCTAGACACCTACTAGACTCAAACATTTATTACAGCGTGCTTACACACAGCCACCTTCATCACTATACTTAGCTAAGCCACACAGCGCACCTCCAATCCAGGCGAGAGCCATGCAGCGTCCGAAGGAAGGTATAATAGACATAACCTAAAACCATATAGGATGCCGCTGAAGGGAGTGCCACGACTCCCCACACACCAAACACGGCTCTAGCCCTGGACACCATATGGAGCACCATAACCAAACAGATACCAGAGATCAGATGGGGATTTGACCCCCACAAACAAAAGCTTATCGGATACTGCACGCCCCACACGCTAGATGGCTTCAAGGTAACTGCGCTGCACACATAGACGAGTGAACACTCACCCAAAACTTCCACAGTTAAGGCCCACGTTACAACATCCCAGCCCAATATAACTTAAAAAAAAAAATGCAAAATGTATCTTAACAGTATATTTAATGTAGCATGTTCCTGTGAGACATGTACAAATGGTTTGCGGAAATATTAACATGTCTGTCCTTTTATCGCATGAAAATAAAGATTTATAAAAAAAAAAAAAAAAAAAGATCATTTGTGACAGTCATAAATAAAAAGGAGGTGGCATTCTGGTGCCCAGTATGACAGGTAGCTCAGAGAGGCAAGTGGCCCTTTAGATTCAGAGTTGTTGATTTAGAATTGTTGACTAAACTGGGAACTGGGAAAATGATAGGGGAATTGTAGATTTTAGGCATAAATAGGTTAACTGGCAAAATTAACTATTTTTTCATCTCTGTTAGTCACCGCTGGTTCTTATCACAGCAACTAAAGTGCACACGCAGTAGTTGCTGTGATAATTCATGCAGCAAGTGTGTTTCACGCATTGCTTGTGCAATATTGCAACAAAATGACAAATATCACACTGATCAGAAAATAAAGTATCCACACGCCACAGGCCAGTTGGGTAGGTAGTGGTTGGGACATAAATGGGAGTAGTGGTTGGGATTTACATTAGTGTAACACCAGTATGATGGTGGCGCTGTCAACACTGGAGATGCGGTAATATTTAATTAACATCTCCTTAAGCAATAAAATATATAATTCATCGCTTTGGATAAGGAGATGCACTCACTTAAAACAAATGTATCACCGTTTATTATAATGCAGTTCTATGGAATATAATCACATATTTTAGTTGTAATATAGATAGTTATGCACGGTGTGGTGGTGGGAGTGCGTAGTATATATAGTTAGGTGTTTCGAATAATGTCTGGAAAAATTCAGGTTTCAATATCAATAAACAGGTAGTGGAACTGCACTCAGCCCTTCGCTCTGGAATCCTAGGGTGCTCTTTGATCAGTCCCAGTACCAAAGAGACTAAATATATAGTATAATTGTAGAAAGTAGTCCAGGCACTCCAAAAGTTCCAAAAGATGGGCAATTTTATTGGACCCAAGAACCAAAAAAACGTCTCTTCAATCATTATCCCACATATTGGGAGTGTCACACATCACAGGACAATTCACCCAATAAAACACTAAGTTAACTAATTATTCAATTATTAAAGAGATTTGTTTAATTACATATCATAAGGCAAAGTAGTCTAAATAAATTGGAAACGCCAAGATTAAATCCTGTCATAGTATGACAACACTCAATGTAAAATTCATGTTGACAGTGTGGACTTTCATTTAAAGCAGGGGTCCTCAAACTCTGGCCCCCCAGATGTTGCTGAACTACAACTCCCTTGATTCTTTGAATTACATAGATAGCTAGAGAATCATGGGTGTTGTAGTTCAGCAACATCTGGGGGGCCGGAGTTTGAGGACTCCTGATTTAAAGGAACATTTTAGGTACCATTCCTGCCCATTTAAGAGCAGCTGGTAATGTGTTGTTGTAATATGAAGCAATTACATCAGGACAAGAGTGAAGCTTAACAAGAGTTAGAGAGCAGGTGTTTGTCTGCAGGATGGTAAAGTGAAGTAAGCGTATAGTTATGTTGATGTGAAGTCAGAAACAAATAGGCATTAAAAAATAGATAGATTACTGAATATAAGATGTAGAGTGTGTACATCTTCATACAAAGAAAGTTAAAAGCAAAATCTTTCTAGGGCTCAGAATGGCCCTCTAAATTTGCTATTCTCTACGTTTATATAAATTTGTCAACTGTCATCATTTTTGTCAATCACTTTTTTATTGAGACACAAGGTGTGAATACAGACTTATATAGCAGTAGTAGCAGCGATGCATAGACATAGAACAACCATGTATCAGATACAAGATTAAGAGTCACGAGAAACAGGAAGAACATAACTGAAGGGTGTACAGGGTTATATGAGGATAAGATTAAGAAGTTAAACATGAAAGATTATACCCAGCTGTTCATTAGCAAACACCAGCTACCCACAAAATAAAATTCAAACTGAAACTAGGCTATGATCAGTAGTGTTGTTGTTGACTAAGGTGAGTGAACTATTATTACATTTTAAGTATGGCACATTATAGGGTGCACCCGAGGGGTCAAGCAACTTCATGCACCACGTGCAACTATGCTTTTGTTGGGTTTACCCAATACCCACGCTTGCTACTGGAAACTCACATCAAGACTGAGTCCCATCGACTTTTAGTGGTCCCCTACGCTGAACCCAGGCCTTAGTAAAAGCCAGTTCTCGAGGCCTTCAGTCTGGGAATACGGTAACGGGTCCTGGGCACATTAGGGTGCAGACGTGCAGTGGATGGCTGAGCTTGTTTGTTCCGGTGCTTAGGTATGGGCTTGCTTTGATGCTTTGGATCAGGCATGGAGCCCTCAGCTGCAGGGGGTGAGTAGTATTGCTTGCTTACACCCAGTCGCCTCTCCTCAAGCCTGCGCCAGAATTCCATGAAGATTGCATCTAGCCCTGTGAGAGTAGATTCCATTGGGCCCTGTGGCATGGTGTGAGGTCTTGCGTCCGCCATCTTGGTTCCTACCAATTAACGTGCTGAGTCACAGGGCCACCAGGGACTGGTGAGTAGGGTGTGATTGCTGGGGCCGGGAGAGGAACGGGAACCATTGCTATGTCCACTTATTCCAGTAGGAAAGCCAGCAGGAAGATCGGCCGCATTCTCCTCGCCAGCACCCACAAGTAAGCCGCATTTGCGTGTCAAAAAACTGCAAAGCGGTGCAGGAGTGGAAGCAGAGTATTGCCAGCTTCTAGATGGCTACCTTTGGTGATGCAAAAGTCCAGATTAAGGCACTTCAGGAGCTTTTCACACGGAGCACGCTCTGCATGCAACCACTCAGGTTGGCAGCCAGACCCTGCCCCGTCATCACTTTTTGGGCCCATGTTGCTGGTGCATTTGCTTACAGTAGCCACTTCGTGGAAATTCTTAATGAATGTTAATGGTGAAAAGCTCCAGATGCTTTCTTGCTGAGTCGCTGGTTTACTTCCTGGCAGGTCACCTCAGCTTGTCATGCTTCCAAAGTTATTAATTTAAGAACCATTAAGGTTGGGTAATAAAAACATCTAGACCCAGGGGCATACTTAAAAACTCTTCAAAGCTAAGTGTACCTACTCAGTTATATGATTTACAGGAGAGGGGATAGGACTCAAACTTTTAAACGTGAAAGGATCACTAGAAAGTTCTCTAAATCTCTCCCACAAATTGCTTAATGGGATTTATTAATACAGTATAGAATACAGCAAATGGCGGTTCACACAAGTTTTATATTGGGACACATTTTACCTTGCTGAAGAGAACCTGATAAGGTATCTCAAATGAGTAAACTGAAAGTAAAAAAAAATATATACTTTGTATATTGCACAAAGGCAAAGTATTCTTTTTTTTTTTTTTTTAAGTTCTAAAGAATTCTTTTAGCTTTTTTACCCCAGCCTATTTTTTTTCTCTTTCAAATTTATTTTCTTTTTTTTTTTATATTTATAATTTTATTGTAGCTTATAAAGATTCATACAAACAGAAATAAACAGAATACACTACATTTTAGTTGCATTCCATAATAATCCTAGACAGTGACTTCACATTCATATCAGAAATTAAGACAATATCATTTGGCTGTCAGTGGGAACGGTGTCAGCTAGGCTATGCACATTTTTAAGAAGGGTTAGCGGGTTACAAATCTTAATTTTAACCCCATATGTGGGATAATAATTGTAATTGGTTTTATAGAGTTCCAGCCAAGTGCAAATTCCGTTTTGTGTTTGTCTAGCACACAGCTTTGTTTCCCCTTCCTGTTTGGTTCTAAATTAACTTTTCTTACCATCCTGCCCATTGCTTGCGTCATTTTACAGAAACCTGTAATCTACAGTGCGCAAATTCAGCACTGTTTATTCCTCTTTGAGTGAGACCCAACCATGTGTTGCCCGTTTTATATGCTGCTTTGCCAATTCCTTATACCAAAGCTGCTTTCTACTCTGCATTACTCCCCCTCAATTCTATTCTCTCAATCTGCTAATGCTAAATTATGTAAAACAGTAATAAGAGAAAAACTGTGATTCTGTACATAGAAACAATTGTCAGCCTTGTATTGAATGTAAATGAGTTGTGTTTTGCAATGATATGGTATCTCTGACTTCCTATTTTTGTACACAGCCCTGTTAAGGAACTAATATATTATTAACTTCACTGTGATCAACACTTATTTTTTGAAAGTGTTCCTATCTCTCCCTCCTATAAATCTGTCAGCCTGTACCAGGGTATTCATGTTGTTTTCTACAGCATTTCTAATACTACACTGCAATGTACAATGTTATAATAATATTTTAGGATATTAGAACCCTGGACTAGTATTCAGACTACTTGAAAATGGTATTTCTAATACATTATAAAAAAAATATACTAACAAATAGCACATTGTTATTGTAAACTCGTCTGAGTAAAATTTATTTTTATATTCCAAAGTTTTTTGAAAGTGTTGGCATTTTTTTTTATCCTTTATTTTTGATGTGCATAAAATTTACAAACAATCTTGCAATGCCCCAACAGCATTGACAAGGTAATTGGAGAAACACAGCACTCATTGTGAGGCATTCAGGATAACCGCATATTCTAAGAGGCATAAAGTTATAATAATGAACATGTTAAGTAGACTTATCTAGATCTAGCCTGTAGCGTAGGCTTGCAAGGAAGAGAATATATCTGGACATGGGCGTAATGAGAGATTCTATCAATATCCTACAAGCTGTAAAATCACTGGGGACAAACATCAGGAAAATACAATGAAAACAAAAAACAAACTGATATCACGGCAGTGTTTAAAAGCAGTTGCAGCATGAAGTAGGGGTCCCGTCCGCTTTATTTAGCCTATGCCGCTATTTGGCCAGATGAGGAAGGGCAGTCCAGTACCAGTCTATGCTGTGTCTAAGCAAATTTTAATGGCAGCATTGGGTATTTCTGATTAGATAGAGAAAAATAACTGAAATATGCTGTGTGTATATATATTGAACACAATCATATTAATATTAAGTGATCCAATGTTTGCTGTAATAATACTTTTAACTTTTTTGGGATAAGTTTCTAGCAGCTTTACACAATGGCTGGTAGTAGTTTATTCCCATTATTCTTGCTAGATTTACTCCAGGTTGCTAGAGTGGCTCTTGTGGACTTTAATAGTGCCAACGATTTTCAGTATGATTGAGATCAGGATATTGACTGGGCCAGTGTAGGATATTCACATTTTTGTTTGCCTTTGCCTGTGATCATTGTTCTGCTGAGAGGTGAACTTTCTCCCAAGTTTTAGCTGCTTTGCAGAAAAGGCTCAACTGCATTAAATATTGAATTGTATTTTGCTCCATCCATCAGTTCTTTCAAGATTCCCAGGCCCCATTGACGAAATGTCCCCCTTGGGATGATGCTGCCACTGCCAAACTTATACTTTAGCGATTGTGTTTGTTGATGTATGTAGGGTTGTTGGCACTTTTCTTGGGAAAACAATTATGACCATGCTAATTTGCATAATTAATTATATATGTGTGACATCACAGGGAGAGACATAACAGAAAAAATAGAAAACACATTGAAAAGAAACCATTCCTTAAAGCACTAAAAAAAAAACAAAAAAACTACTTACAATCATAAGTAGTTTGGGACTTTAGGCACCCTGTGTGAAACATCATCACAGTACCTCTCCCTGGGCACACTCCCCTCATCCAATACCTCCAACCATTTTAAAACTTGCATTATTATTAATCCCAAAAGAGATTAAAGGAACATTACAGCATTAGGAATACAAATTTACACCTAATGTTATAGTGTCCATGTCACTACTATGCATTAAAATAGAATAAATAAAAGTTTTACTTTTTTTATGTGTGTGTCCATGTGTTTGAATGCAGAGGCATGTGTTTGTGGAGAGTTGGTATGTGTGAATGTAGGGACCTGTGTGTAAAGGGCTGATTTACATAAAGGGGCGTGTGTGTAGGGGGTCAAAAGATAGTACCCCATTCTACACCTTTCCACCCAATATGTAGTACCCCATTCTCCTCCTCCCCTCCTCAAAAATAGTAGCTCATTTTACATTAGCACCCTACAAATCATTTTTTTCAATTCTGATCTAAGCATGTCTCAAAAATAGTGCATATCCCATAATGTTTTGCATGTGTGTGCAGAGGCTGCTTGTGGTGTTGTATGTTTGTGGAAATGCTGCTTGTGGGGTTGCATGTTTGTGGGTGGCTGCTTGTGGGGTTGCATTCTGGGTCTCTAGTGGGGGAATAGAGGCTTTAGTGGGTGGTAGTGGCTATAGTTGAGTAATAGTGGCTATAGTGGGTGGATAGGGCCTGTACTGGGACAGATTTGGCTGTAGTGAGTGGATAGTGAGGAGGAGTCTGTAGTGGTAGGACAGGGACTATTGTGGGGTGGGTAGTGGGTAGAGTGTGGTGACAGAGGATATAGGGGGGTGACAAGAACTATAGTGGGGTGAAAGGGGCTATAGTGGAGTGCCAGGGGCTATACTCCGGTAACAAGGGCTGTAGTGGGATGACAATGGCTGGAGTGGGGTGACAAAAGCTTAGTGGGGTGACAGGGGTTGTAGTGGATGATGGGCTGAGGTGGAGTGAGAGGGCTATAGTGATGTGAAAGGAGCTGACTAAAAGTTTCTTCCCCCTCTCTGGAGCTTAACCTGGTCCAGGAAGAGGGGGAATCCAGTTCCCTGGTGATCCGGTGGGAAATGTATCAGATTGTTGCCGTGGTATCCACAACAACTCTCTGATATAGTACAGTTAAGGGAGAGCATCCCTCTATTCAAGCAAAAGCCCTGCAGGTGCCAGCCAGGGAAATATCACCTGTCGTACCCAGCCACACAAAGGAGGAGAATGGATTGGCCGGTGAGGGAGATCTTATTTCCCATAGGCCAAGCCTCCCCTTTCCTGCCTGCTGCTCCGAGACTGTGGCCTTGGCGGACTTATGGAAAATCCAGCTCTGGCAGGACTACCACACTAGTAAAGCAGCCAGCAATAGCCCACTGACAGCAGCCATGCTATCAGCCAGTACACTCATGCAGATGATGAACTTTGAGGGACCTCCAATAGGCTACAGGTAATGGGTAAGTAGTGGTTCTACACACGGTGTGAACTTTACAAAGTGTTAGTGTCTCACAAATAGTAGCCAATTGTTAGTTTTTTGTAATGCCATTAGGGTTTTTCCTCTGTGTAAACATGGAACTTCCACTGCAGAGGGGTTAAATATATTTGCAAACAGCACAATTTATTTATTTTCTTCAAAATGCCACCTTCTTAAAATAATTATATTTCAGTTTTAGGTAAACTATCACACAGAACAAAACTGTTTTCCAGATTTTAAATTTGAAAATATATATACAAAAATGTGAATCATACTATATTATAATATAAAGTACAATAGTGGTTGAGTAAATTCTATGTCAACAAGCCTGACTGCATATAGAGAGTATTCAAGCTTACACTGGGACATTGCTTTAATTCCTTGTAACCTTTCCTCTCTCATGTTCCCATCACCTCATTCCCATTATAACAGCTTCATATTACAACAACAAAATGTCCTTAAAGGGGCAGTATTTGGTTTTAAGCTGGTTCTATGAAATATATATATAATATCATTTTACATATATTATATGTAACTGTAAGAATCTGTAATATACAATTATGCCATGAGACTGAAGTCAGAGTAGTTATGAATGCCCCTACAACACTGAGATGGCATTATTCTTCATTAACACCCTTAACTGTTATGTAATAAATATTACATGTTTTTTATGGGGCTTTTTTTGGTTAGGGTTAGGTTTTTTTAGTCCTAATGCAATACTCTGATAGACATGTGACAGCCTGCCCGGTATTCGTGGGAGTTATATTGACAGGCAGCAGCTAGTATTTGAGTATGTTGTCCCTAATTCTAATTAGAACTCTAATACTTCCCCCTTACGATAACTGACATGACGGAGAGGTGCTGGAGGGACAGAAACAGTGTAATTCCCTATTCCTAGTTCCTCTTCCAGCATGTTAGTAACTCTAATGGTGAAGTGAACTAATGGCAGCAGTTTAATAAAGTAGTTTAATAAATCTTGGTCAGGCCTGGACATGTATGTCCTAGTGCTGCTCTGAGATTAATGGCCTCTGAATTGCACAGTGTCACTCATACCTCCCAACATCAGCACCCGGCAAATTAGGACAGTGCCGCCAAAATTGGGTATGTTGGGAGGCACGGTGTAGGTCACAATGTGTAATTCACATGCACTATGAAATGTAACAGACCATGCAGTACCTTGTGTTTGTTACCCTTATGCAGTAACACAAATGCTAATTAATGGAGTAATGTAATATCATGTAAACGATGAGCTTTCTAGAGTTTTGGAAAAAGAAGTCCTAAGAGGATCCCAGACATATGCCCGTTACCGAATTCATGTGTTAGTCATGTGAGTTGTATGAGCAGGGTCGCCATCAGGGGGGCATAGCCAATACGGCTGTATGGGGCTTGCAGGGCCAGACTGGGGGTACAAAGCAGCCCTGGAAAAAAAATCTGTGCCAGCCCCATAAGTCATTGTGCTATGTAGTGTGTGTGTGCTTATCATATATCATATATATATATATATATATATATAAACTCTGCATTTGAGTATGCTTTAAAAGAAATATACCAATAATAATAATATATACATATATATGTATATATATATATTTTATTGGTATGCTTCTTTTTCTACTTCAAAATATTGGTCATTTCGGGGTAATTCAATTATTATAATTAATAATAAAAATAAATAAAATTAAACATTATAAAGAAAATCATACTCACATGCAGACACATTAATCTCACTAACACAAGCTCATTGATACACAGGTTAACAGACAATCTCATTGATATACATAAGCTCATTGACATAGAAACACAAGCTCACTGATGCACACAAATAGGCTCACTGACAGACAATCTCAATGACACACATTGAGAAGCTTACTGGTACATACACACAAATTTAGTACAGACAAACTCACATGCTCACTACAGACAAGCTCACTGACGCATACACGCTCCCTACAGACAAGTCAATTGACACACACATGCTCCCTACAGAAGAGCTCAGTAACACACATGCTCACCACAGACAATCTTATTGACACACACATGCTCCCTACAGACAAGCTCAGACACACTCATCCTCCCTTCAGACAAGCTCACCGGCAGACACATGATCCCTACAGACAAGCTCACTGACACACATACAAGCTCACTCACTAGAAGGCACACACACACAAGCTCACTCACTAACAGGCATACACACACAAACTCACTCACTAGCAGGCAAACACACAAAGCTTACCTGGCACTGGTAGGTGAAGGTGTCATTGTCTGGCCTCTTCATTCCAGCGAGGTCAGCAGCTTCCATGCTGCCTGAATTGCTGTAAATTTTGAAGGGAGACTGACAGGTCTCCCTCCGACCGCCAGCCCCCCAATTGCTGCCGCACCAGCCCCCTGCTCCTCCCTCTTTGCTCCCCTTGGACTGACACAGGCTGCCTGAGTCAGAGGGGAAAATCATTTAAAATTTAAATGAAATCCTAATTTAGGGCTGGCTGATCGGTCCCAGCCCCCCAGGTGCCGCAGCCCACTGGGACATTTCCGGGTATCCTGGTAGGCCAGTCCAGTCCTAGGGGCTCGGACTGCAAGAAGGCCCAATGTTTATACATTTATTTATATATAAAATATTTTACCAGGATGTAAACATTGAGATTTCTCTTTTTCAAGTATGTCCTGGGTCCACAAAACATTACATTGTTACAGTAGGATACAATATTACAAAAAATACAATATAAAAACAATATATATATATATATATATTTATATATACACACATATATAAATTGAACACATACCAGGTAATAAATATATTCAACCATGACAGGTGCATTCTGTGCTGCGGTATATTGCCATAGATCTCCTAAAAGATTTTAGATTGAATGAAGATTTGACCGTGTCCCTGAGGTTATTCCATAATTGCGGTGGTCTGTAGGAAATTGAGGATTGAGCCACTTTATTTTTGTATTGCGATATGCTAAATATCGCACTAGTATTGGATTAGAGCTTATAGGAGGTCGGAACAGCTGGGGAGAGCATTCTACTCAGGTAGGGTGGGAGCTTCCCAGAAATGTTTTATGCACAAGACTGGAAAGATGGAGTGCTTCGGGATTCCAGCGACAGCCAGTTTAGCTCTTTTAACATCACAATCGTAGGTAAAGTAATTACATTCAAGTAAAGAGCGGCAGAACGAATTATATAGAACGTATTAAGTTTATTAAGATGGGTTTGCGATGCAGGTGTATACACGACATCCCCATAATCAATGACCGGCATTAGCATTTGTTGCACTGTTGCATCTGTTTCCTTTCTGTAGGGCTTAGGCAGGATTTGTTTCTGTACAGGGCACCTAGTTTTGGATAAAGTTTGGAAGATATTTTTTCAATGTGAAGGCCAAAGGATAGATTGGGGTCTAGCAACATACCTAGATATTTAAAAGAGCAGACTGCTGTCAGTGTGCTATTTGAATTTATTCTGATACATAGTTGTTGATTTTGTAGTTTACGTAATTTAGGTACAGTTCCAAAGATCATTGCAGGGCCGTCTTTAAGGAGGGGCAAAAGGGGCAGCTGCCCTGGGCCCAGTTACTCCTGGGGGCCGTAAGGCAGCTGCCCCATGGGCCCCCTGCGGCACCTGCAGTAATCAGGGGCCACAGCCCTTTAATATTGCTCTGGACCGGCCCGGGCCCCTGTTATATGGGGGGTGGCTGACTACATACTCACAGCTAGCATCCTCACATACTGCCCTGTGAGTCTCTTTGTTTCCTGGGCATGCTGGGAGGAAGTGAGGTCAGATTGCTTCCTCCCAGTAAGAACTGATCACTTCCTCCTCAGTGCCGCTGGGGAGGAGGCACACACCACATGGAGGAGGATGCAAGCATTGTGGGAGAGAGGGACTGAGAAAGCTGATGGCAGACTCCCATCAGCCTGGGCCAGCAAGCTCTCACTGGACCCCAGGGAAGCCACCTTTCTGTACCCAAAAGGTAAGGAGACAGGAGGGTGGCTAAATATTTTTTGTTTTGCTTATTTCTGATATCACTTTTATTCAAGTGTTGGTGTTTGTAATGTAACACACAGGGAATAAGTACGTGTTAAAAATCCTAGAAGAACCTGACAGTTCCCTATTAAATATACATTTTAAAAGTATTTATTTTAACATATTATTGCATCAAGTGTTATCAAAGGTTGTATACCATTTCCAAATGTCACTTTTGCCAAATTCTGGACCAGGGTATGTAAGAACAGAGTTGAGACATTATTATGGCCAAGGTTGCTGGGAGTTGCTGTCCAAGAGCTGCTAGAAGGCAGAGATTAAAATATGTAAATGTACACATATATATGTGTGTATTTGGCTGTGTTTATGTCCTTGTGTGTATCTGGCTGTGTTTGTCTGTGTTTCTGTGTGTATGTATACCTCATACACCTGTATGTGCACCTGTGTGTGTGTTTCGGTGTGTGTGTAAGTGTGCATCTGAGTGTGTGGTAATGCATACATCCCAGCATTTTAATGCCAACACAAATACACTCCTAGATTCCATCTCTAGCACTGTACACATATACACCCCTGCATTTATACCTTTATGTATGTGTGTATCTGAGCGTGTGTGTATATACCTGTGTCAGTGTGTGTGTGTATGTGCCAGTGTGTGTATATCAAAGTGCTTGTATCTGTGTGTCAAAGGGTGTGTATCTGAGTGTGTGAGCATGTGTCAGTGTGAGCATGTGTGTATCTGCGTGTTAATGTGTATGTGTATATGTGTTATAGAAATCACACAACATGCAAACAGACCCCTGCAAACACAAACATTACAAACACACCAGTTTGCTGAAACACTAATACTACACACAAATGTACACATGTATTTAAAAGACAACACTACATCCAAACACCCCCTGCATGCAAATACAAACATTACATGCAAACACATTCCTGTATTAAAACGCTAAAATTATATACAAACACCAACTCTACACACAAAAGTACACCTGCATTTAAAAGCCAACACTACAAACAATCACACATCCCTGCATTAAAATGCAAACACTACACACAAGTACACCACTGCATTCCAATGGTAACAGTACATACAAATACACTCCTACATGCACACATACACTCTATACAATAACATGCTGACATTCATTTGCACAAACACTGCTCAAAAATACAACCCTGCAAGGATGGTAGATCCCCACCTGGCATAGCATCGCAGGAGTTGTATGACAGATGGGGATCTATCTTTTCTTTACTCTTGTGCTACAGGGCAGGCCTGAATTTTTTTTTGTTGCACCAAGGCACTCTCTACATTAGTTTTGCCTCTAGGTTGGGGTGGAGGGAGTGATTGCATGCCCAGGGGGCCCAAACAGATGCTTGCCCAGGGTCCAATCAATATTAAAGACGGCCCTGGATCATTGTAACAGTTTTTGTCAGTGTTTAGGAAGAGTTTGTAAACCGCTAATCACTTTTCTACCTCTGTGAATTGGTTTTGGAGCACAGCCTCAAGCTGCGGTAGATTGGGTTTACTAGCGTAGTTTACAGTGTCATCTGCATATGTGTACAGTTGAGGATTTGCAGACGTTAGGCAGATCATTTATGAATAATGTGAATAGCAGGGGGCGGAATATGGAGCCTTGGGGAACTCCACACGTGATTGGAAGAGGGAGGGAGGCGCTATCAGAAATGGCCACATATTGCAATCGGTCTGATACATATGATCGAAAGCAGATTAGCGGACGATCACCAATGCCTGAGTTTTTAAGTTCTCGCAAAAGAATGCCATGATCTACTGTGTCAAAAGCCATGGCAAAGGCAAGGAAAATAGCTCCAGTTAAAGGACCACAATAGGCACCCAGACCACTTGAGCTTAATGAAGTGGTCTGGGTGCCAGGTCCAGCTAGGGTTAACCCTTTTTTCTATAAACATAACAGTTTCAGAAAACTGCTATGTTTATAAATGGGTTAATCCAGCCTCTAGTGGCTGTCTCTTGATTTTCACAGTGAGAAGACGCCAGCGTCTATAGGAAAGCATTGTAAATGCTTTCCTATGAGACTGGCTGAATGCGCGCGCGGCTCTTGCTGCGCATGCACATTCAGCCGAAGAGGAGGAGAGGAGGTGGAGAGAAGGAGGAGAGCTCCCTGCCCGGTGCTGGAGAAAAAGGTAAGTTTAACCCCTTCCTCTCCCCAGAGCCCGGCAGGAGGGGGACCCTTAGGGTGGGGGCACCCTCAGGGCACTATAGTGCCAGAAAAACGAGTATGTTTTCCTGGCACTATAGTGGTCCTTTATGTCTCCCTGTTCCATGCCAATTCGGATGTCATTGCAAAATTTTAAGAGGGCAGTAGAAGTTGAGTGATTTGGACGATTTGAGTCTGATTGATCAGGGGTCAGATAATATGATTGTTGATAATAATACATACACTGATCAGCCACAACATTAAAAACACCTGCCTAATATCGTGCAGGTCCCCCATTGTGCTGCTAAAACAGCTCTGATGCATTGAGGTATGGGCTCCACAAGATCTCGTAACCTGTGGTATCTGGCACTAAGACATTACCAGCAGATCGTTTAAGCCCTGCAAGTTTTGAGATGGGGCTTCCATAGATTGGATTTGTTGTTCCAGCGAATCTCACAGATACTCAATCATATTTAGATCTGGGGAATTTGGAGGAACATCTTGAACTCCTTGTCATGTTACTCTAACCGTTCCTGAACAATTTTGCAGTGTGACAGGGTGCATTATCCTGCTGGTAGAGGCAATTGCAATCAGGGAACACCATTGCCATGAAGGGGTGTACATGGCCTGCAACAATCTCTAGGTAGGTGGGACGTGCATTAGGTTTTTCAGCAATTTGAGCTACGGTAGCTCTTCTCTTCACCATTTGCATAAATGAGTCCATGACCCAGATGCTGGTTCACTGGTTGTCCTTCCTTGCTCCACTTCTAATAGGTACAAAAATTTGTCATTTTGGAGATGCTTTGCATCTAGCCGTCACTATTTGTCCTTTTGTTAACCCCTTCAGGACGGAGTCAATAGTGCACGTTCTGATCAAAACAAAACGTAAACAAAAACTGGAATTTGCGCTATATGTCTGTTCAACTGTAATTCACTGTTGAACAGACTGTCACATTAAGTGCACCCACACTTATTATATATCATTTTGTTCAGGAGAAACAGGGCTTTAATTTATCATTAACTATTCATATTTGGAACATAATTTATTATGAATAATTTTTAAATTTGTATTTCCGTCTGACATTTTAGCTGTGAATGTCATAATACTGTTAGGTTTTACTGCAAACAAACGCACATATTTGTAATCAGCGATGTCTCACCAGTAAAACAGTACCCCCATTAACAGGTTTTATGGTGTTTTGGAAAGTTACAGGGTCAACTATAGAACGTTCCATTTTCAAATTGAAATTTGACAGATTAGTAATGTTACCTTTGAGACGGTGTGGTAGCCCAGGAATGAGAATTACCCCCATAATGGCATACCATTTGAAAAAGTAGACAACCCAAGGTATTGAAAGTGGGGTATGTTTAGTCTTTTTTAGTAGCCACTTAGTCACAAACACTGGCCAAAGTTAGCGTTCATATTTGTTTTTGTGTGAAAAAAGCAAAAAACTAATATTTGGCCAGTGTTTGTGACTAAGTGGCTACTAAGAAAGACTGGACATACCCCACTTGCAATACCTTGGGTTGTCTACGTTTGCAAATGGTATGCCATCATGGGGGTACTTCTCATTCCTGGGCTACCATACGCTCTCAAAGGCAACATAACCTGGCAAATTTCAATGTCAAAAAAATGAAATGCAAGCCTTATATGTGACTCTCTAACTTTCCAAAACACCATAAAACCTGTACATGGGGGTACTGTTATTCTTGGGAGACTTCACTAAACACAAATATTAGTGTTTTAAAACAGTAAAACATATTACAACAATAATATTGTCCATAAAAGTGCTGTTCGTTTGTAAAAAATGCAAAACACGTCACTTTTACTTAAAATATCATCGTTGTAATACAATTTACCAGTTTGAAACACTAATATTTGAGTTCAGCGAAGTCTCCCGAGTAAAACAGTACCCCCTATGTACAGGTTTTATGGTGTCTTGGAGAGTTACAGGGTCAAATATAGTGCTTGCAAATTAAATTCTCTGCACTTTCTCCCTGTGTTGTCAGGCATGTCAATCAAATTTTAATTAATCAAATCACATAATTATGTTAAAAGATTACTTAAATATACATGTAGAATTTTAATATATATGCATTTATAGGTATTTAATACTAATGTAATCTTTTATATAATTAAAGGCATTTATCTATATATATATATTTGCGGTTATTTGTATTTTATATATAGCTAGATATATATATAGAATGTCATTCTAAGTGTATTTTGTTACCAATATATATATATTAATAACAAAATACAGTTAGAATGAAATTATATATGAATATATAATTTATATTAAATTTTGTTTCAATATTTTATTTATTTATTTTATTATTTTATTTATTTATTATTGTAATTATACGTGTATATATATAATATATGTGTGTATATCTATTATATATATAATATATATACATTTTATATATATGTAACGTCATTCTAAGTGTATTTTAATACTAATATATATACTTATATTAATATTAAAATACACTACGTATGATGCTACATATATATAAAATGTATATATATATATATATATATTTTATATATACATATATACACATAATTTTTATTTTCAACATGTTTAATTAATTTATTTTACACCTCCTACCAGCAGGGGGACTGTCTGACATTTTAGACAGTCCCTCTGCTGGCAGATCCACAGCCAGCTATAGGGGGCCATGTGAACGCTATTTGAGAGCGATCATATGGCCCCTGGGGGCCTCATTTGGTGGGGGAGGGCTGCCTAGGCTGTCAGGCAGCCCTCCAGAAGAGGATCGCGGCGGAGGTAAGTACCTCTGAGCTCCTGGGGCTGCAAGCCGTTATGGAGTTCTATGCCGCCGCAACGGCTTTAAAGCCCTTTTAATGCGGGAAGGCATAGAACGCCGTAACGGCGTTAAGGGGTTAAAGTAATATATTACATATATATATATATATATATATATATATATATATATATATATATAAAGAAATAGTTTCGCTTGTCCATTTTTTCTGGGTTCAACACATGAATTTCAAGAACTGACTTTTCACTTGCTGCCTGCTGTATCCCATTCCCTGACTGGTGGCATTGTAATAGGGCCTTGCCATGGCTCTAGGCGGCATTTTGACAGTGGTATTTTTCCTCACCTGTACACTGTGCAGGGCCCGGATGAGGCCAGCGCTACCATAAGGCGGGCCATGCAGTCACCTTAGGGCACAGCAGCCCAGGGGCACTGGATCTGACTAACACTGCACACGCTTCCTTCTCCCCGGTCTGACAGGAAGTGCTCACAGAGAGCACCAAACTGCTTCCTGTCAGACCGTGGAGAGGGAAACAAGTTTCTCTACACCAGTCCACGGCCACGTTACAAGAGGGAGGGAGATAAGCTGGCACCAGACACACACACACAAAGACAGACAAGGGCTGAGGGTACAGAAACAGACAAGTGGGGGCCAGAAACAGACAAGGGCTGAAGGGACGGAAACAGACATGGGGCGGCAGAAAAGGGAAAGGGCTGGGGGGAGAGGGACACAAGCAGACACAAAGTGACTGGGGGACACAAAGATAGGGTCTGGAGAAAGGGTAAAGGAGACAGATGGCTTGGGGAAAATTTTGGAGGGGCTGGGGAAGGGACAGACATGGGCTGGGGGAGACACCGAGAGGGGCTGAGGGAGAGACAAAGAAACACAAAGGGGTTGGGGGGAGAAAGAGATATACAATGGGGCTGGGGGAGTCAGAGACACACAAAGGGGAGGTGTAAGAAACAGAAAAAGAAACACGCTCTGCATCCACTATACACACACACTCTGCATCCACTACGCACACTCTGCATTCACTATACACACACACACACACACACTGCATTCACTACATACACACACACACACCCCCGTGCATCCACTATACACACACATGCAATGCATTTACTACACACATTGCATACAATACACACAAACACTGCAGCCACTGCACACACTGCATCCACTACTAAAGTACACACTTTGCATCTACAATATAGACACACACAATGCATTTACTACACACACATTGCACCCAGTAGAGACACTGCAGTCGCTATACACCTGGATGTGATTGTGTTTTGGTGGGCATGCTTTTTTTTTAAGGGAAGGGGACAGCATTTCATCCTTGGACCCAGACAGCACAATGTCTTGGACCTGCCCTGCATTGTAATGATATAATCAGTGTTATTCACTTCACCTGTCAGTGTTTTTAATGCTGTGTCTGATCAGTGTATATATAGCCCAAGGGCCCATGCAATGAGCTGTGTTAGAGGTCACAAATGTTGTGATCGCAAGGGAACCAGAATAATATTGTGCCCCTTATTCCAACACCCTTTTTGCATTCCCACAAGTAAGATTAGACATGTGATAGACAGAAACAAGGATCGGACTAGAGCAAAGACAGACGTTGTAGGTTAAATATGTTTAGGATTGATATACCAGCTGGCTCTTCAGCTCATTAAAGTGGTCTGGGCGCACCGTCCCTGTCCCCATAACCCTGCAATGGTAATTATTGCAGTTTCTGAGAAACTGCAGTAATTACCTTGCAGGGCTAAGACTGCCTCTAGTGGCTGTCAATCAGGCAGCCACTAGAGGCACTTCCTGTTGGTTAGGCGACTTTAGGTCAACTAAGTGACGTTGGACTCATGCTTTGTTTAATGACATCCAATGTTAATCAATTACTCATAGGAAAGCATTGCAACCATGCTCCCCTATGGGGAGGAAGTGGCATTCACCGTGCATGTCCATTACCCCCACAACCTCCTGTTGGGTGCCGATGGCAGGGGTGGGGTGTCAACCCAGCGCCGAGCGACATTGGCATACATTGGAATACATACCTATAATGAACTCTAGATCATAGATAAATTGAATACTATCCAAGACAGTCAGAATAACAGCCAAGACAGTGCAAGATGTGTTTAAAAGCGAAATAAGGTATCCTGTGTTCCCTCTTTGATTTACGACTCATACTGGACCCCTTGTCCCTTATTTTTGGCCCATTTTTCTATTTCCATTCTCCTTCATTGATCTGTTCTGCCTTCACTTTTGTTCTTCCTGTTATGTCCTTGTCAGGGTACCTGTTGGTGATGTATCCAGGGAGGACATCCTCTCTGCTTAGGGGCTCCCTTCCCCTAGCATTTCGGCATATTTCGGCCGTTTTCGCGCCGGCCGCGCTAGCTCCTCCCCCTTTTATGACGTGACGGCTAGCGTCGACGTCATGACGTCGGCATTTGCATAAAGTGCCGGGAACCGCTATTCCGGACCTTTTGGGGGCGTGGTCTCTATTTAGGTACAGGGTATTTAAAGGAAACCTTTACTACTGCTCATTGCCCTGTCGTGGTTCTAGCTTGCTAGTCACTCAGCGCGTTCTTTATCTAGTGTTTCTGGTTTTGACCCTTGCTTGTCTTTTGTCCTGTTGTCCTCTCCTCTCCTTTGACTCGGCTTGTATCTCGCTTACCTGTCCTCCGGCTCCCTTGACCTCGGCTTACCTTTTGACTATTCTTGCTTTGTCCTTACGTTAGTCCGGCCATTCTAAGGTCCGGTATACGTACCTCCTTCTGTGCGCACTCTGCGTATTGGATCCCTGTCAGTTTCCTGACATTACGACAGGGCCATGATGGATCCTGCAGGTGCTAGTCCTCCTGACCCCAGATTTGAGGCCATGGACCATAGAATGGACCAAATGGCTTTAGCGTTACAAACTTTGTTGACACGCTCCAGTACCCAGTCTGAAGAAATACGTTCCACTGCTAGCCACTCGCTAAGTACTGGTTTGGAAGTAGCCACTGTAGGCGCATCTTCCCATGTCACGTCACCATTACGATATGGGGGTTCGCCTGATGCTTGTCGTGGTTTTTTAAACCAGATAAGTATACATTTCGAACTACAACCCCGGGCTTACCCCACTGACAGGGCTAAGGTAGGCTTTATTATAACCCTGCTAATAGATAAAGCACTTAGATGGGCCAATCCCCTTTGGGAGAATGACAATCCTTTAGTCTACAACTACACTGCGTTTGTCACGGCTTTTAGAAGAACCTTTGACCCCCCAGGGAGGAAGATTAATGCGGCCAGATCCCTGTTACGCCTTAAACAACAAGATAGGACCCTTGTAGAATATGCTCTAGAGTTTAGATCATTGGCAGCAGAAGTGAAATGGAACGAACAAGCTTTTATGGATGTTTTCTTGAATGGGTTGTCTGATGAAATTCTAGATGAAATTGCCACTAGAGAACTTCCGGAAAATTTAGAGGATTTAGTATCCTTCATTTCCAGAATAGATGAACGCATGAGACAGAGGCAGAACACTCGGGAAAGAGTTACTAGACTTCCTGTAAGACTCGCTCCCTCATTTCAGAACCCTGGCTCCTATAATCCTACTCCACCAGAACCTATGCAAATAGGTAATACTCGCTTATCTGAGGCTGAGAGACAGTACAGAAGAAGGGAGGGTCTCTGTTTATACTGCGGGCTGAGAGGTCACCTACGTCTCAGTTGCCCTAATCGTCCGGGAAACGCTCGCACCTAAGTTCCCTTAGAGGACGGGCCTTGGGTGTTTCATTACTGTCCTCTATGCATAATAAAAAAGACCATAGGCTTCTGATTCCTGTCTCTCTAGCTTGGGAAAAGGGGTTTATTGCTACGATGGCATTATTAGATTCTGGAGCAGCAGAAAGCTTTATAGACCAAACTTTCGCTAATAAGCATTGTATCCCATTCCAATTGAGAGATACACCCTTGGCCGTTGAGGCCATAGATGGTAGACCTTTATCTGAACCAGTAATATTCCATGAGACCGAACCCGTTAAGCTTACTGTTGGTATTTTCCACGAAGAGTTGATTTCCCTTCTGTTAATTTCCTCCCCGGCAGTCCCAGTGGTTCTAGGATATTCTTGGCTCAAGAGACACAACCCTCAGATTGACTGGGAGGGTGGAGAAATCGTTTCTTGGGGTATGGGTTGTAGGAAAGAATGTCTGCAGAGAGTTACTTCTGTTTGCCCCGTGAACTCTTATGCTAACACTTCTCAATCCACAGACGTTCAGATACCATTACAATATCTAGACCTCAAATCTGTATTTGACAAGGGTAAGGCGGATACTTTACCTCCCCACCGGTCTTATGACTGTTCTATTAAACTTTTCCCTGGTACTATGCCTCCCAGGGGTACGGTATACCCTCTATCCACCAAGGAAAACTTAGTTTTAGAGGAATATATCAAGGAGAATTTAGACAAGGGATTTATTAGAAAGTCTTCTTCTCCGGCGGGGGCGGGTTTCTTTTTTGTAGAAAAGAAAGACGGTACCTTACGTCCTTGTATAGACTATCGGGGATTGAACAAAATTACTATCAGAAATGCTTACCCTATTCCTTTGATTACTGAACTCTTTGACAGACTAAAGGGCTCGAGTATTTTTACTAAACTTGACTTAAGAGGAGCATATAACTTAGTGCGAATTAAACAAGGAGATGAATGGATGACAGCATTTAATACCCGTTACGGGCATTATGAGTATACCGTAATGCCGTTTGGGCTTTGTAACGCCCCGGCCGTCTTCCAAGACTTGATCAATGAAGTTCTTAGAGAATTCCAACATGAATGTGTAATTGTATATTTGGATGATATACTAATCCATTCTAGAGACATTAATTCACATCATAGACAAGTCAGAAAGGTATTACAGAAACTTTTACAACATGGATTGTATTGTAAATTGGAAAAATGTAGCTTTGACCAGTCTCAGGTAACTTTCTTAGGTTACGTAATTTCCAAAGACGGGTTTATGATGGACCCGACCAAACTAAAATCGATTTTAGATTGGCCTTTACCTAAGGGACTCAAAGCCATACAAAGATTTCTTGGATTTTCTAATTATTACAGACGTTTTATTAAAGGGTACTCCTCTGTTATCGCTCCTATCACTAATATGACCAAACAAGGAGCCGATACCAAAACCTGGTCTACTGAGGCTTTATCTGCTTTCGAAACGCTCAAACAGTCTTTTGCCTCAGCACCTGTATTAGTTCATCCTGATACCTCTCTACCCTTTTTACTTGAAGTTGATGCGTCTGAAACAGGGATAGGCGCAGTGTTATCCCAAAGACAAAGTTTAGATAAGCCGCTGCACCCTTGCGGTTTTTTTTCCAAGAAACTGTCACACACTGAAAGGAGATATGACATTGGTGATAGAGAACTTTTAGCTATCATTATGGCATTAAAGGAATGGAGACATTTGTTAGAGGGCACCGTCCTCCCAGTTACTATCTTGACTGACCACAAAAATTTATCGTATATGGGGAGGCCAAAAGATTATCTGCCAGGCAGGCACGTTGGTCTATGTTCCTTACACACTTTAATTATGTGCTTACTTACAGGCCTGGTTCTAAGAACACTAAGGCAGACGCTTTGTCACGTCAGCACGAACCTACCACCTCTACAGAGGATACTTTGTTCCCTATTATTCCTGAAGTCAATATTATCGCCAACACCAATGTCAAAATACACTCTCCATTGCTCGCTGATATTCAGAACGAACAATCTCTTGCTCCCGAACGTACTCCTGTGGGCCGCTTGTTCGTGTCTCCCAAATTCCAAGTGGACATTATTCGCTGTTTCCACGATAGCAAGATCGCTGGTCACCCCGGCATCCACAAAACTTACTGCCTGATCTCAAAAGACTTCTGGTGGCCCGGTTTACGTAGGGATGTGGAAGACTTTGTCAAGGCTTGCAATGTTTGTGTCAGGAATAAACTTCCGCGGGATCTCCCTTGTGGTTTATTGCAGCCCTTAGTCGTTCCCAACAAACCTTGGGCTTGCTTGGCTATGGATTTTATTGTTGATCTACCAGCTTCCAATAGGCATACAGTTATACTCACGGTCCTTGACAGGTTTACTAAAATGGCTCATTTCATTCCCTTGCCTAAACTTCCGTCCTCCCCCGAACTGGCCGTGATATTTGCTAGAGAAATTTTCCGTTTACATGGTATTCCCAATGAGATTGTGTCAGACAGGGGTTCCCAATTTATTTCCCGTTTTTGGAGATCCTTCTGTTCACAGTTGGGCATCAAACTGAATTTTTCTTCGGCCTATCATCCTCAATCTAACGGAGCAGCCGAACGCACTAACCAAAAAATTGAGCAATATCTACGTTGTTTTGTTTCTGAACACCAGGATGACTGGGTCGGTCTGATTCCTTGGGCGGAGTTTGCTCACAACAACCTTGTTTGTGGTTCCACTCATAATAGCCCCTTTTTCTTGAACTATGGCTTTAACCCTACTGTTCTTCCGTCGGTGTCTCCTTCCCAGGGTATACCGTCGGTTGATATTCATATAGCCAACCTGAGAAAGTTGTGGGATCAGACTCGACAAATTCTTGAACGTAGTTCCGCGGTGTTTAAGTCACATGCTGATAGGCGTAGACGTCCTGCTCCTATTTTTTCTCCGGGGGATAGGGTCTGGTTGTGTACCAGACACATTCGCCTGAAAGTTCCTTCCTTGAAGTTTGCTCCTCGTTACATTGGTCCTTACAGGGTACTGAGGAGGATCAACCCGGTTTCTTATTTGCTGGATCTACCTCCTACTCTACGCATCCCTAACTCTTTTCATGTGTCGTTATTGAAACCTCTTGTTTGTAACAGATTTTCCTCCCGCTCTACTCCTCCATCCTCGGTCCGTGTGGATGGTCAGGAGGAATATATCATCAAGTCCATCCTTGATTCTCGTATTTCTAGGGGGAAGCTGCAATACCTCATAGACTGGAAAGGTTATGGTCCAGAAGAGAGGTCTTGGGTTCCTGGTATAGACGTGCATGCTCCTCGTCTTCTTCGGGCCTTCCACGTTCGTTTTCCTTCTAAGCCAGGTCCCATCCGCCCGGTGGGCGTTTCTAGAAGGGGGGGTACTGTCAGGGTACCTGTTGGTGATGTATCCAGGGAGGACATCCTCTCTGCTTAGGGGCTCCCTTCCCCTAGCATTTCGGCATATTTCGGCCGTTTTCGCGCCGGCCGCGCTAGCTCCTCCCCCTTTTATGACGCGACGGCTAGCGTCGACGTCATGACGTCGGCATTTGCATAAAGTGCCGGGAACCGCTATTCCGGACCTTTTGGGGGCGTGGTCTCTATTTATGTACAGGGTATTTAAAGGAAACCTTTACTACTGCTCATTGCCCTGTCGTGGTTCTAGCTTGCTAGTCACTCAGCGCGTTCTTTATCTAGTGTTTCTGGTTTTGACCCTTGCTTGTCTTTTGTCTTGTTGTCCTCTCCTCTCCTTTGACTCGGCTTGTATCTCGCTTACCTGTCCTCCGGCTCCCTTGACCTCGGCTTACCTTTTGACTATTCTTGCTTTGTCCTTACGTTAGTCCGGCCATTCTAAGGTCCGGTATACGTACCTCCTTCTGTGCGCACTCTGCGTATTGGATCCCTGTCAGTTTCCTGACAGTCCTCTGCTCCTAAGTCAGGTCTCTTATTGTCCTTCATATTACACAGTAATATAGCCACAAAAAAAAGACTCAAACCCATCAAATTCAGCCTTTCACACATCTCAACTTCTACTTTTGATTTAAAAGAAAGTTAAAAAAACAAGTGAAAGTGATTTTCAATTTACCACAAAATAGGAAATATATACTTCTTGAATAAAGTAATATTTATCCTTGAATCAACAAACTGTTAACTGAGAGATTAGCCATTTTAAAGCTAATATTTCCTTAAGTATTCGATTTAAATTAAAACACACCTTTAGACGCTGTCTGTCCAGGTACTCCGTTCAATTTCTAAAGGACGTCACCCAAGGACGGCTATTTAGCATTTTTGCTGTAATTTCCATGCATGTATTATGTGTCCTCAATCATGACTACCCTCATTCAGTGTTAAACAGAACGCAAAATGGTTTAATACTGAACAATAGGATGGCACCAGAAGACTACATGCATCATAACCAATTTAATGAGATGATGTGGTTATGGTGCCTAGAGTATCCCTTCAATAACCCATCAAATAATTTACCAACAATGATGATGATCTTGTAGTATTTTTGTCCCTATTGTTGACCTTATGGTGTCTCCTGTAGTTCGAATTGTCCCTTTTGTGGTCTCTTCTATTATCACTTTAGTCTCAATTGTTCCTCTTGTACCTGGCTCCCACTGTAGTAGTAATTATAAATCCTGTGGGTCTCCTCTTCCCCTATAGACCCTATAAACTTTATTGTGACCTCCCATCCATGGTTATCCATGTTGTAGCCTTCTGTGATGTACCAATCTCTCTGACAACATACATTGATACTGCAGTGGATGTCAAGTTTGTTGCAATGCTCACTACACACACATTCTTGCTGCACCAGCATCTGCAGCCACAAAGTTTAGTAGTCTACACCTAGTCTTGCTGACTGCTTTCTTATCTTCGCTTGACAAGGAAGGACTTACCTAAACAGGACTCATATTTAGGCACATAGCAGTGTACTACCCACAAAGACATATTCTGACTATGTTACTTAAGACATTAATGGGTTAAAGCTCTGGGCACCTGCACATAAGTAATACATTTATGTGGTTTGAAGCCTACTTCCTAGAGGTGATACGCATGTAGCACACTAGCACCAACAGGATTATTTATCTAAATGAAAATTGTCGTTAATTTAAAGTTGAGTCCAGAATAGCCAAACTAGAAACATGGCTAACAATTTTTCCAGTTCAACTATTTTAAGCTGAAAGGGATTCTCCAAGGATTATCACAATTACAGACCTCTAGGAGTACCCTGACGCCATTTCCTGGCAATGGGGCAAATGTTTGCCCTCTGATCTGGGTCCTGGCTGGCACCAGGTCGATTCTGAAGAACGATGAACGACATCTGGCTTAAGGCCTCATACTGATTTCATATTAAAAAAAAACACTACTCATACAGGCTCCAAGCTAAATGACCACTTAAAAAAACTAAAGTGGTCATTGTGCTTGAAATAACCCTTTACATTTTAAATTCACTTTGAATTCCTTACAATTCTCATTTTAACCATGCTAATTTATATAAAGCAAAAGGAATAAAGAGTATACTGCGCCCAAAGTTATACGTACATACAGCTATAATATGAAGCGGCTGATTGAAAACCTCAGGATAATAAAATTAAAAAAAACAGACAATAATAGTGCAGTACAGTTTTTTCAGAGTAGGAAGATATTCAATTAATCTCTGAAGGCTCTCCTACAGAGATTAATTGAATATCTTCCTATCTTCCTTCAATCAGCCGCTTCATATTATAGCTGTATGTTCGTATAACTTTGGGCTCAGTATACTCTTCCTATTCCTTTTGCTTTTTGTAACACGAGGTTTGGGAATCCTCTTACTGTATACAGCAGCCCTCACTTATCTATTGTGTCATAGAGAGCGCCTATTTCTCTCTGGTTCTGTATGCCAATTTATATCACTATCGTTTTGGTAAAGAGTTATTCTTTAAAGTGAATTTTAAACTTAGGGCCAAATAGCCAAATAGTGGACATAGCAGACTTCAGGCCTACATTTTTGAAATTCACTTAGAATTTCTTGAAATTAACAATTTATTGTATAACCCTGACTCTTTTTTTTATACAATATTTTGTTGCAAAGTTGTGTGCAAGGCAACATATTGCAGTATATATATATATAGCTGTAAAGAGGTGTTATGGAGATTATTGTGAAGAACTGAAAGGTAATTACATATTTTAAGCAAAATGTACATTGGAAAAAAAATCTCCAAGCCAGCTATTTTTCCCACTTGCTTGTTTAGTCTAAAATGTACTCTCTTGTCTTCCTGACACAATTCGTAAACAAATCCTAAAATATTCAGCAAGGGTAGCTGAAATGGAGAATGTTGTCAGTCTTTTAACATTGGCCTAAAATTAGCAAATCTCTTATTCTCACATTGGGGAATATACATATTTTGTGTTCGGCTTGTCAAAGCCATACTTGAATAGTCATAACTAAAATGCATATTGCTAAATGTTTTTTTTTTTATTTATTTTTTAAACAAAATGTTCCTTTGGTTTCCCTGGGGTCATCCATGTTTAGAAATCAGAGAGCTCTTTTGTACATATTTGAGCTCTTTCCTTTTCCCTCAAGCTTATTACTGGCAGTTTCGACATTGCAGTGGTTGTAGAGGCAGCCAGGGCTGGGGACTACTTTCCATTCTAAAATACAAACTGATAAATACAAATGTTGAAGAAAAAAAAAGAGTTTTGGTAAGTTAATGATTCTGCTCCATGGCAATCCATTTGAGGGATTTCCCTATTGATACTTTAGGTACTTTTTCTACTTTATAAAATATATTGCTACATTCCCTGTCTGTGTATTTTACAGTTGCCAACTCAGCCACCTAAGATCCACAAGCTGTCGGGATGTGCATAAATAGTGCTGCCTTGTAATAGCTACAGTTCACATGATGTTTGAGGAAATCAATTATTTAATTAAAGATTTTCTTCTGGCATCATGTGCACTGTACATCCTGTTGGAATTCAACTGAACTCCCAGCAACACAAGGAACATATAGCTAGCTGCCTGAGATACTATAGCAACTGTGTGTCTAGTTTATAGGGACTATGAATGCACTTAGCATTGAGAAACCTTTATTAACCTCTCCACGACCAGAGTTCTGAAAATCCCTTACTATGACAGTCCTGATATTTATATAATATTGAATGGGTTAATCTAATTCTTCAGCTTCATACTGGATTCCACCCACAGAACAATAAGCAGGGACAGTCCCAGCCAGTATTAGAATCTTATATAAAGCCACCAGCTGTCACCAAAGTCCATCTCCTTTACCTCTCACTGTATCCCTTTCACACAGTGAGCATGCCCCTATCTTTTACACCAGAATAATCCCTGGATCTCTGCATCTCTGTTCCTGGACTCCAGGCCCAATTCCCTCTCCCCATCCCTCTTTTTTTATCTGCATTTTCTCTCCATGCCCCTGATTTATCTTCATCCCACTAGCTGACCTTGTGTGTTTGTGTTCTTACATAATCCATTTCCTTCCCATCCCCTATCTCTGTCTGCACCCCTCCTCCTAACCCATTTTCGCTTTCTCTCTTTATCTATGATTCTTTCTATCAAAACACAAGTTTTAATGAAATGTGATGGAAGATATGTACCAGCTTTAGCAGAGATAGTACTATCCAATAATTACTTCCCCACTGGAAACCAGTGAACATTGTGTCTCCCCACAATTATTTTCTTTTGTTTATTCTGTTAAAATGTTTCTCAATATTTCTCTCCATGCGCAGTTTATTGCTCTTGTAGTAAGTCTGTCTGACTTTTTGCAAGGCCCCCATCTGACGATCTCTTGCCTTCTATTGACAGTCCCCCCTCCTTCCTTTCATCCCCATGCACAGCAGTTTTGCAGCTGATCATAGGCTGTGCAGCTGCCCTCCCCCCTCTAACTTAACACTTGGTACAGTCCTCTCCGGTTGTTTTGCTTGTTCCTCTTGGACTGCGGCTCGGACGCTTCCACAGACTTTCAGAACAGAGGGGGAGACGACCGGCTCTAATGCAGCAGTTCTTGAACAGCTGTACGGTCAGTGTTTGGCTCCGGGAGAAGAGGGGGACACCGGGCACAGAGAGGAGGAATCTGGGAGCAGGAGAAGGGTAGGTGAAAGGGAAGGGGTGCAGGAAAAGTGCAGAGAGAGATAGAAAGATACTGGGTTAAATTGGATACACTCAAGGGGCAAGGGGTAGGCTGCAGTGATGTGCATGAGGGCACCCATGTAGAACTAGGTACACAGGAGATGGGGCAGGTGATGTGGGGTCTGGGGGAGGGGGGGCTCATAGTGTCTGTAAGACACAGACCACCATATGTAGGGGTCACTGCCAGATATAGGTGAACTATGGATACCCTGATATTATGGACTATAAAGCCTATGATACTGGTCCATGGAGGGTGGTAGGGATTATATTATGGACTATAAACCATATGATACTTGTCTATGGAGAGTGATAGGGGTTCTATTATGGACTATAAAGCCTATGATGCTTGTCTATGCAGGGTGGTAGGGATCACTATCACTGGCTAGATGTGGGTAGGCTTCAAAAGTGAGTACAGAAAAAAGGATTTGGGCTTCTGGCATTCACAATTTTGTAGACCACAACTCCATCATGCTCTGCCACAAGGTGCTATTGAGTTGTGCTAGGTCACAGGGCATTGATAATAAAGGGGGCACACATGATGGGTAGAAGAGAAAGAGGTTAATAAGTTGCTGTTGACTTTAAGGATGTTGGATAGGTAGGGGTTCATGAAAAAAGACACAATTTGGCCTGTGAGATGATGAGGTGGTAAATGAAGTTGAAAAGTAAAAGAAACACAGACAGGAAATTAATGTATTCATAAGGAGAGTGTATGGGTTACTTGGAAATACCCTGCAGATCAGAAACAGCAACAAAAGTGTTATAATTTATTAAGCTGCAACTCAGAATTCTCAACTGTGAAAAGGGAAAATGATAAGAGACTGTTAGGATGCAGTGTGTTTGAAAGGGTAGAAACACAAGCTGTAAATGTAACTTACACTTGCCCTAAGCACTCTTTATCCCACTGACTAATTTCCAGAAATATATTGCAGAAGGGAGTCTAAAAAGTTAGTCGTGACTCTGTCTTCCTGAATAAAAATAAATAAATCTATGAGCAGACATAAAGACCTAAAATAGAACTTGAAGTCTGCTACAAATCTCATAGTCTGCTGAAAAGAATTTGCAAACTGTTATGGCTATTTTGTTCCCAAGTTTTCCCAGGGCCTCAGCCTTACAGAGAGAATACAGCAAAATACAACTATGTAAACTGACAGCTTGGCACAGGCCAATCGGAGATTGGAAATGAAAAAAAAAATGTAATAGTCATAATGTCATAATGTGCGAGGATGCAATATGGGTGAGTGACGGAGCCGTAAAATGAGAAAGCAGATGGTAATGTTGGATTAGATAGCTGTGTAGATAAGTGAAGGTGTTTTTTTTTTTAATTTGTTTTTTATATATATACATGAGAAAACATTTTCTGTGTTGTTTATTAAGGTTCTATGCACATTTAAAAATGCCTGATTAATATTAGCCAAAAATAGCTATACATATTTAAAAAAAAAAAAAATAGAATTATAGTGGGACCTTAAGGGGATTGTTCTAGCAAATCTATTAGGGTTTAAAATGGGACATTTTGAAAGCAGCATTTAAATTTTTAAATCAAAAATTAAAACTTGATTCCTATGTTGTCTGTACTCTTAAAGGGACACTATAGACACTATAACCACTCAATCACATTGAAGTTGTTATAGTGCATTGAGCCCCTTAGCACTGTCCTTCCACTCAATGTTAAACTGTTAGAAAATGATTGAGGCTGCTTAGCCACAACTGTAGACTACCCTTGTCGTGGCATTTATATCAGCAGTGGGAGATTGTGATAGGCTGAGAGTGTTTAGTGGGTGCATTATCCAAACCAGCAGAGAGGGGACATTAAAAAGAGAAATAAATTGCATATATTCACAACTCATCTACAAAGTAAGAAGTAGTTCTAGTGCCTGGAGCAGTGCCGGACTGGGAATTAAAAGCAGCCCTGGAAAAAAAATATTTACCAGCCCCATAATGCGTTGCGCCAGCATAGTGTGCAGATACAGAGTTAGAAAAGAGAACTTAAAATTAAAAATTATTACTCCAACGTAAAAAAAAGCACTCATAGGCTTCAAAATAAACAAAAGTGCAGATTTATTTTAAGCAGACGTGCCTTTGCATGTAATCAATGTTTCAGTCCAACTACCTTGACATATTAAGGAAAGCTTGGTAATGGGACTGAAATGGTGAATGTATGTAGGGCATAACTGTAAAGAAATGACGTTATCTTGTTTATTTTGAAGTCCTGTGGGTGCGCTCTTCACTTTAAATATTTTATTGTGATGGAGTCTGCATCTAGCAACAAGACTGGACCAATATCTGCTCATTACAAATGGTACATATTAATGACATTTATCTGTGTATTATGCATATATAAATGTACATTAATATATGTGTAAATATAATAGGCATTTATATATATATATATATATATGTATTAAACTAATACACATTAATATACATGTCATATACCAGTGGTGGATCCAGAGCCTGATCCCGGGAGGGGCACTTGTAGATTATTTAAAGAAATAATCCATGCCCAATAACCACTACTGCTGTGTGTAGTGGTTATGGTGCAAGGAGTGCCAGGACCCCCTCCCAGAGTAAGTAGTCAACCGTTTAAGAACAGTTTGACAACTTACCTGGGGTCTGCTGGGATATGGGGCTGTAGTAGGGTATAGGAGCAGTGGTGCAATGTGTGATGGGTGCAGTGTGTGTGAAAGGTTCAGTGTATGTGTGTGTAGGGGGGGTGTAGTGTGTGAATGTGTAGGTTGTTTGGGGCAATGTGTGTATAGGGGGGCTGTGTGTGTGTGTGGGGGGCTGTGTATGTGTGGGGGGCAGTGTGTTTGTATGGGGCAATGTGTATATGGGGGCAGTGTGTGAATATGTGTGGTGTGTGTGGGGGCAGTGTGTGTATGGGGGCAGTGTGTGCCGCACAGTGCCTGTGGAACGGGGAGGGAGATCGGCTGGCAGGGGAGAGCCTCGTGAGGGGGGGAATTGCCCTGTTGCCTCCCCCCCCCGATCCAGTGATATATACAGCCCCTATGTGTGTCTCTTTATCTCCAGCCCCTCTGTGTGCCTTTTTGTCTCCCCTCAGTCACTCTGTATGTTTCTTTCTCCCCCTCACTGCTCCTCTGTGTCCATGTCTCCCCTCTCCTTTCCAGTCTCTCTATTCCCCCTCTGCCTCTTTCTCCCCCTCCCCTTGTGTGTCCCTCTCCTTTCCCCCTCTGCCTCTTTCTCCCTTTCCCCGTGTGTGTCTCTCTCCTTTCCCCCTCTGTCTCTTTCTCCCCCTCCCCTTGTGTGTCTCTCTCCTTTCTCCCTCTGTCTCTCTCTTCCCCTCTGTCTCTTTCTCCCCCCTTCCCTGTCTCTCCCTCACATCTCTCTTCCCCTCTGTCTCTTTCTCCCCCCCTTTCCCTGTCTCTCCCCCACATCTCTCTTCCCCTCTGTCTCTTTTCCTCCCTCCACCATCTCTCTATTCCCCCTCTTTCTCCCCCTGTCTCTCACTCTTCCCCCTGTCTCTTTCTCCCTCTTTCCCCTGTGTCTATTCCCCCTCTGTTTTATTTTCCCCCTCCCCTTGTGTCTTTTTATTCCCGTCTTCCCCCTCCCATTTACCTGAGAGGAGTCAGGGGGGCCGGCCGCATTCCACGCTGGAGCTGTCGGGCCGGGTGGCAGCCTCACCGTTCCGGCGGCACTCCTGTCACTGATGCTGAGGAGTGAGCACTGAAGGAGGAGGGAGGAGCATGTCTCTCTACCATGCTCCCTCGCGGTTCCCACAATCCCCAGCACATGGTGTGCTGGGAATTGTGGGAACCGCGAGGGAGCATGGTAGAGTGACATGCTCTTCACTCCTCAGCATCAGTGACAGGAGTGCCGCCGGACCGGTGAGGCTGCCGCCCGGCGGCTCCAGCGTGGAATGCCGCTGTCAGCCCACCGGCCCCCTCAGAGTGTGTGCCACCGGACCGGCCAACCGGTGGCACATACATGCGCAGCGCAGCCCCCAGATGCTGCGGCCCACCGGGAAATTTCCCGGTATCCCGGTGGGCCAGTCCGGCCCTGGCCTGGAGGTCCTGAGGTGCTTTCTTACCTTAAAGGGTTATGCGCTGGATCTGCAGTTTCCAGCTTCTGACATTGAGTTTCAGGAAGCGCGGAGTGCCGCCAGCCAGGCCACAATTTGGCTAAAGCTGATGCTTTAAGTAACAAGGGATAGGCAAGCTTTACTACTCCAGATGTTGTGGACTGCATCTCCCCTGAAGGTTTGCAAGCATTATAGCTGTAAGAGCATTATGGGAGAAGAAGTCCACAACATGTAGAGTGCTGAATGAAGGTTGCCTACCGCTGCTCTACGCCAAACAACAGCTCTCCATTCATAAAAAAGCGGCTCCCCTACCTAGTGGCATTCATCGCTTCCTGAAACTCAATATCAGAAGCCAGATGGCGCCTGAAGGAACTGCAGATCTAATGCTGGATGCTTAACTCCTTAAGGTGAGTGAGTGCCCATGGGCCTTCTGGCACCATAACAACCGTTTTGGAAGATTTTAATTTACCATAACACTTATTTAGTAAATAGACACTACAGTTTATTAAGTTCCATTTATTGCTGCTAACTTTGCTATTATGTGAGGGTTTATGAAAGGTGTTTGTTACAGGCACGTATTGTGTACTATTGAAAAATAATTTAACAATATCAGAAAGACAGGAATTTAAATGTTGAACTATAGAAGGCCAATGGCCTTCTAAAAATTTGAATTTTCAGATGTGAGTGTAGGTCTTTACAAAGAAATATTACAAACACAATGAATGGTTATTTTAGTATGTTGTCTAGAAGGAGAGATTGATTTATGATTAATTGATCTGCGATGAACATTTAAATACTGTGGAGTATAATAGGATATATAACCAGAAAATAAGATTTATTAACGTCCACAGTTTAAAAGGGCACTATGGTGTCAGGAACACAAACGTGTATTCCTGACACTATAGTTCTAAAACCTATAAACCCTATAACCTGGGTAGAAAATTGATTTAGTCACCTTTTTCCAGCACCACGCAGGGCACCCCACGTTTGGCCCCCGCCATCGATCCGCCTCCTTGCCTGACATCAACAGAATTGATGATCTCAGCCTATCACAATGCTTTCCCATAGGAAAGCATTGGCCTGGCTGAAATTGTCAATTCTGATGATCTCACTCAAAGAGGCAGGGGTCAAAGCCAAATGCTGCCCAGCCCACTCAGCATCTCCTCATAGAGATGCATTGAATCAATGCATATCTATAAGGAAAGTTCAGTGTGACGCTGAACGTCAGTGCACACTGTGCAGCACTAATCCAGGAAGTACCTCTAGTACTCATCTGAGGAGTTTCTACTAGAGGCATTCCTAGGTTGTAATGTAAACACTATATTTTCACTGAAAATACATTGTTTGCATTAAAAAACCTTCAGGGACTGGCTATACTCACCAGAACAACTACAATAAGCTGTAGTTGTTCTGGTGACTATAATATCCCTTTAATTAGGACAAAACAGAAAAAAACATGACACCGCAATGCTGTCAGTGGATGGGGCCTATTGCCAGGCAATCCCAAACTTGCTTTGAGTTCACTCCCCTTTTAACTTGAATGGAATGTTGACTCAGGAGCTCAGATCAAAGAAACCTTATTCACCTGTTGCTAAAATGTTTCTCCTAAACTTGCTTATGAAGAGGTTACAAAATACAGTCTTTGTTGTACTCGATCAAGTTCAAATTGAATTACTTTTCATGAATACCCATAGATGCTAATTATTGAAAATATTTATTTGGGGGCAGTTTTTGAGCCACGTTTTTTGGTTTTAATGGGTTTGTTTTACCTTAGTGAACATTTGGGGGGATTACAGTTGGTGCACTTGGTGAAATCTTTTCTTTTTTTCTTCAGATAATCACTGAGTTGTCCCAAGCCAAACTGAGTATAAATTGAGGTTGCCTCAATAAGGTTTACAGGCTTTTTAACTAAGGGGAATTGAAGAACCAGAGATGAAACAAGTTTTGCTTAATTGACCAATATACTATATACAATATTATAGTTTTAAGCCCAGGGAGTTTGACCAAATTGGCACTGCTGAATAACACCAGATTTCAGATAGAGTTGTTCTCAGGCCTAATCGGTTCTTAGTGAATAAACCCTTGGTACTATGATAGGATGTCCCCTAACAGTTAAAATAGACAAATAGGGACACTTTCATTTGTGAGTGTGGGTATGGCCAGAGGTGGGGCTGTGCTGAGCAATTTTAGATGATTTTTAGGCAAATGTATTCTACTAAAATACAAATTAGAACATGAACAATATATCTTATTATACAGACTGATTTCTTAAGACAAACATTACTGTGAGTATTAAAGCTGTTATATACTTTACAATATGGAGCTCCTAGAAAAAAAAGGATAATAGGAAAGAAAATAGGAACAGAGGGCTTTGTGTCCAAAATGGGGACTGTCCCTCCTACATATGGACAATTGGGATATAGATTGTGTTTTGATGAACACTCATCATAGACTGCTGTAAATTTGCCAAGCTGTCTGTTTATTTAGCACTTACAGTAAACTTTTAAATTAGTTCTCTGTTATGCAAAGTTTCTTTAACTCTCTTTGATGGGCTCACTTGAGTTAAACTTTAATTTTGGCTTTAAGTCAGACATTGACTTTCAGAATTGCCTACCACATTCTGTTTCTTTTATATTTACAGTTTTGCAATCTCCCGAACGTCTCTTTTTCAATGTCTCAATGAAATGCTTATTTAATTCACAAGGTTTTTAAGAGTCATACATTCACAGTGTTCTTTTTATCTTACATACTTACTTCCTTGCTTTCAGATCATCGTGGGTCTCCATTCCACCCGCTACAGTCTGCAAAATCGTTTTCTGGTACCCCTCACAGCTTAAAGCAACTGAACCGTGAACTAAGAACATCAATGGAGGGAAAATACAAGGAAATTGCAGAGGTTACTCAATATTAATTATTCTAATTCTTTTTCGTCTCACGAAGGAACACTGTATCATTAGGAATACATATATACACATCATACCTATACATATCAGTCTTGTTGTGCCTAATTAGTTTAGGGCTCCCACAGTGTTAAAAGAAAAAAATGAAACAAAACAAATGGCTCACCTTTTCTCTAGCGCTGAGTCTCTCTCGACGCTGCTGCGGCCCCCTCCTTGGCTGATGTCTTCTTGGAGGTGAACCTCCTGAGGAGCATTGGGGACCATAGGCGCATGCACCTATGATTCTGCCATAGAGAACCATTGGCAGAATCATAGGTGCACTGCACTGCACATGTGTGCATGATGTCACGCTGTGAGAGCCTGTAAGTAACAGTCCTGCCTATCATACAAGGATGGCATACCGAGAGAGACATGCTTCCAAACCTTCTAATTCTTAAAATAAAGGGTTCAGGGGGGAGTACTGAAGGCACTATAACATCTTCAATAAGATGGAGTTTTTATAGTACCTACAGTCTTGCTTTAGTATCTGATAATACATCATTAGTTTGTTTATTTAACCTTCATTAAATCTAACAATGTCTGTCTTGTGTATATTTACAGCCTTCCCAACATATACTTTTTTATTTTCTCCAGAATTATTCTTTAAGTTCCATGTTCCTTTCAGTTGTGCTCTCTCTGTGAAATCTTACCCTTATTCAAACTGTTTCCTTTTTTTCCCTTCAGGAGCTCTTCAGTCGCTCTCTTGCAGATAGTGACATGCGTTCTGCTCCATATGAATTTCCAGAGGAGAGCCCAATTGAAAAGCTTGAGGAAAGAAGACAACGTCTAGAGAGACAAATCAGCCAAGACATTAAGTAAGAGCATTTAAGGAATTATATTTAAGGGACGTATAAGGGAGAAAAAGAGGACCAAAAGCCAGAACAGGGCTGAAACAAAGACACAAAAATAAATAGAAACTCAGCACAATTAGCAGTTCATACAATGTTTATGCAGAGTGTAAAATAGAGATAGAATTGACAAAAGGTTTATAGATGTTGAAAATGTTCTTCTAGAAAGGATCTGCGGGAACATGTTACACAAAAGTTTAACAAAGGAATAATAGGTGAAAAGAAACGAGGATGATGTGATGAAAGCCCATCAACAGAGATCTAAGCATGGGATGGGGGTGAGAGCAGATTCCCTAGACCAGTATGAGATGAACTTAAGTGTTGACCCTCTTCCAAGTCACAATGGTTTTGCCTGCTACTGACCTGACAAATTGTTGTAGTGGTAATGGTACCAGGAGTCACCTAGCGCTGTTCCCTAGTTAACAGTCAAACTATTTTCAAATAGTTTGACATTTGCCTGGGTCACCTTAGCACATGTGGTTCCACTTACTCTTCAGATTGCTAAAGTATATGTTCTCCTCTCACAATTTTTTTTTTTTTATATATATATATATATAATGTATTTATTTTTAAATAAAATCTGTCCAAACATGGGCAAATATGGTAGTTGGAAATTACATATCATTGATCTCTGAAGTGGGGGCTGCGCCATAGAAGCTCAGGAGACACAGGTAAGTGTGAAATGATTACAGCATGTAATGCATGTATTGCTTAGAGTGATCCTTTAATGCATTATCAATATACTGTATTAGTAAATTGGATTTTTGTAAGGAGCAACATCTCCACTCCAGTGGGAGTGATTTGTTAAGCAGATTTGAAAAAATGTTTATTTCAATGCCCATGCATCCCGTATCCACAATGCGTTTCAGGGAAAAATACTAGATTGGATAGATGTGATCATAATTGAGTAACTCACTGGAGGTGGAGTGGCTGCACTGAGGAGACTGTCCCAGTGCTGGAATAAAGGTATGTTTAAAGAATTTATAAAAATAAATATTTTAAAAAAAAAGGTGGAGGGCTGACATTAAATGCCAAGAGGAACGCTTCAACAGTAAAAATAAATAAGTTATATTACATATATTTATTTTTAACCTTCAACATTTGCAGACATATGTTTACATTTATTCATTGCTGAGGTTGTTTTCTCTTAGAAAACCAACAAAATGCTTTATTTGGTCAGGGATGCCCAAACTTTTGCATGCAACTGTACAGTTCCAGTATATGCATATGAGATCACATTTAATTAAAATCTAAAGGGAATAGTTTTTTCATGAAATTACATTACAGATTTCCAGTGCCATGTGTCGTCATTATCATACTATCGAGTTTGCCCTTCCCTCATCTCCTTTTTTCTCTTTTGCATCTTTTAACTCCTATCTAGACTTGAACCTGATATTTTACTTAGAGCTAAACAGGATTTTCTGAAAATTGACAGCAGCTCTGACTTACAGTGAGTTACGCCTTTGCCTCTATATAAAATTGTTCCTGGTTAATTTCCCTTCCAGTTTGCGCTTCCCTTTCCTTTTTTTTTATATCTTTATCTGTTATATTTTTATTTTCTAATTTCTCAGTCCCTTCCTCTCTCTTCTTCGTTTCAAACATTTTACTCTTCTGTTTGGTATCCCTTTTCTCAGATTATACAAAGAGGAATATGAAGATTATGTAGACTGCTTCTCAAAGGAAGTTATCCTTGAAAGAGAGTATTTAAGAGTATCCATCACTGGCGATGAGAAATGTGGGGTAAGTACCAACAGTTAATTAACTATTTAGGTAAAAAGTAGTTGACGCCTAAAGACTTAAAACCTACTAATATATTGCACGAACACAAGTATTTATGAAGTTTGTCTCAATCTGAATTGAGATGTGAGAATTATTGGGTGAATGCAATAGTTATCATGGGTCATTTTTTTAATTGCTCCATCTTCTTAACAATGGGGATTGGTTCTTTTTTGTATCTGGTCCTCAGTAAGGTATTGAAATTGTGTGTGTATATATATATATATATATATATATATATTTGTGCTTGGAATTTCTAATACGTAATGGGATGTAGAAGGAGAAGCAAAGTTGGTTGAGGTGTGCCGAAACCAATGTACGAGTAGGCCTGTAAAAAGAGGGCAAAAGAGAATTCTAAGAAAACACACTTTATTGCAAGTTTATACAGCGTGAGTACTGAAAGCTTGTAAGGAGCTTTTACTCTGATTGAGGTATATATTTAACTGGGCTGAAGGTTACCTCTGGCCCCATCACTTAGTGATGTAGACTGGGTGTAAGAGCTTTTGCGAAAAATAGAGACCAGCGAAGGAAGCCATGTTGTAGCTCAACCGTAATGAAAGGGTTAGACGTGAAGTAATGGATTAGGACTGATAGTGTGTGGTTGACCTTGGAGAAGTAAAAGCGGAGTGACAGCATAGGACGTTTAAGTAAGATGCTTGATTTGTAGGTTTAGAGGAAGAGGCAGAAATTACCATCTTTTAACTGCAAAAGTCTTGATTCAAGCAAACTGTACTTGTAACGTGTTACAATATACAAGGCCCTGGCATGAGTGATAGAGTGGTCATGAAACTGCGTGAAGCGTGCGTGCCTGTCGTGGTGTAATTGTGTGCTTAGTCCAAGATTAGCTCATGGAATGGTGGTATCCTGGATGGTAGGTAGTGGGTCGTAGGGAGTGCCTTAAATTGAGCGTGAAAGAGCGTCAGTGGCTGTGTTGTGGACACCAGGAGTGTAAGTGTAGACTAGAACTGAGAGGTTGCTGCCAACCAAACCAGCCTGCGAATCAGCAAAATAATGGAAAGAAGATGAGTGCACTCTGGAGACTGTAGTAGTAAAGTAGATAATGCTTTTATTTAGCAAAAATAAACATCAACGTTTCAGTCCTCCTGGACATTTCTCAAGACAAGTGCTACGTGCCAGACAACGTTTATATATACACAAGCTGTGAAATAATTGGAAGGTGAACAGGTGAGAGCAAGACTGGTGATGTCAGAGATGACATCATCATACCAAATGTAACCATGTGAGTGAAGGTTAGAAAAAATATATACAAAGAAACAATTAGCTCTATAACGTATGATAAGTGGAGACCCGATAAAAAGAAAACTGGATCGACAGAGAGAAGTGGGGTAATAGTCATGTGAGAACAGAAATGATCAAAGAGCATAATTCAGTGATAGTTCCAGTCAAAAAAAGGAGGAATCTCACATTAACTGGGAAGGAGACAATATAAAGGATTTTTCTCATTCAGTCTGCATGGGGCTAGTGTCCCAAATGTATAAATCCAGTATGCCTCCCTTCTCAAAAGTTGTGCATCTCTGTCACCACCTCTAGGGGCTAGTGGGACAGGTCAATGCCCATGAAGCGTAACATCGGTAAAGAGTGTCCAGCTTCCAAGAAATTTCGTGTCACTGGAGTGTTGGCAGAACTGGTGTTCAGGGCGATAACTATCGCTGAGCGATGACCTTACATTCTTTCTCTTAGGTCATTAGAGGTTTTCCCGATATATACAAAGCCACATGAGAATGTGATGCGGTATACTACATGGGTAGTGGTGCAAGTGATGCGATGTCTGATGTTAAAAGTTTTTTCCGAGTGGGGGTGGCAGAAAGTCTTTCCAGTAATCATAAAGTTACATGTTGTGCAATTCAGGCACAGATAACATCCTCTAACGATGGGACTTTTTTCTTGTAGTAAGAGGTTATGTTGGTCAGTATGTACCAGCATATCCCGTAGGTTTCTTCCTCTCCTGTAACTCATGTTGGGATTATTACGAAAGATGGGTGGTAATGAAGGGTCTTTTCTAAGGATATCCCAATTCCCTTGTAATGTAGATGTTATTTGACGGGAATGAATGTGGGATGATACAGGGAAGATTAGTCGAATATCGATTGGGTTTGATGGTTGTTCATCTGCAATCGTTTGTTGTGCCTGCTGGAGCGTTTGTCTGAAAACTTTTTTAGAGTAACCTCTTTGCAAGAATTTGGTAAACATCTTTTGTAGTTGTACATCTGCTTTAGAGTGTTCCAAATTGTTGCAGAGAACTCTGACAAATTAAGAGATGGGTAGAGACTCTATAAGTTTCTTGGGGTGGAAGCTTGAGGCATGTAGAATAGTATTTCTATCGGTGGGCTTAGAGTAGAGTGTGTAGCCCAAATGGTTGCCTGTGACAACTATTTCAAGATCAAGAAATTAGATAATGGTGGTACTGTACTTGTATGTGAGTTTCACTGGAGTAGGTAACATATTCAAATGTTGTTTCACAGAGCATAGTTCATCCTCACTACCAGTCCAAAGGAGGAGGATATCATCGCTAAATCTCATGAATTTAAGTATATGTTCTTTATATCGATTCAAAATGTATTTGCTCTCATAGTTGTTCATGAAGGCATTGGCATACATGGGGGCCATCGGTGCCCCCATTGAAGTGCCAGCCTGTTGGATATAGTCGCCAGACTCAAATTTAAAGTAATTCAAAGTTAGGCAGAGTTGTAGTAATTCAAGTATAAAATCAACAGAATGACTACCTGGGTCCTGATGATTCTCCAGTACTTTCCTCATTGCTTGGATTCCTTCAGAGTGAGAAATAATTGCATATAAACTGCTGACGTCAATTGCAGCCAAGATAATTCATGATGGAGGGACAGTAAGCTTCTGGAGTTCCACAATCACCATAGGAGAGTCTTTAACACAAGTAGTCAAGGACATCGCTGGTGTTTTAAATTTGTGGGCAAGCAGTTTGCCAATCGGTTCTAGGAGGCCCCCTTTAGCAGAACCAATAGGGCTGCCAGGGGGGTGTACTGGGTTCTTGTGAACTTTAGGCAGTGTGTATAAGACGGGACATATTGGGTGAGTCTCTAGTAAGTATTCAACCTCCTGGGGAGACAAGTGACCCTCGGTTAAGCCCTTCTGGAGTGTGTTGGTTATGATTTCACTGTATTCCATTGTTGGATCCTTAGATGAGAATCGATATGTAGATGTGTCTGCAAATTGACGCAGTATTTCATCTTTATAATCCATATATTGCATAATCACTATAGCTCTCACTTTGTCCACGGGACAAATAGTGATAGATAGGTCTGTGGCTAAGTCGTTTAAGGCTTTGCATTCTTTGCTTGAAATGTTTGCAATAACGTCCAACTCTCTATTTGTAGATTCTGTGTGAACACTTTCAAAGTTGCATTTGTGGACGGAGGGTCAAATGTGCTCCTGAGTCTGAGATGATGATCCATAGAGGTGTTGGTGGTTTCTGAGTTGGATCGAAAGTGATCTGCCAGGTGTAATTTCTGTCAAAATCGATATTGATCAACTTCCCATTCAAAGTTTACTATATCGTAAGTGGGAACCAATGACAGTCCCTTGGATAACACGTTAGTTTTAATAGACGTTAGAGATCTGTGAGAGATCGATAATGGTGGTCTCCATCACCTGCGGGGAGGTCTGTATCTCTGTCCAGTGTGCCTTCCACTTCTGACCTCTCCTTGTAGGTTTGTCCCGGGAGAATGATACTCTGTTCTGTTGCTGCTTCTTGTATCTCTGGTGTTCTGGACCGGTTCCTTGGTAAGACCCAAGCCTGGGTCTAAAAAAGACACCTGGTTATCTGTGTGTGTTGTTGTTTGTGAGGTAGATCCAGAGGTGATGGGTGCTCCTTGTTCTGATTCAGACGTTAATTCACATGATGTAAAATCAATGTTTGGGCTAGTGGCTTCTTAATCCTAGGTCTGTACGGTCTCTGAGTTGGGCGGCTATAATCGCCAGATAACCATATATATACTCTGTGTTCTGAGTAATCAGAATTGTCAAGTTTCTGTCTTTTGAATTGTACCAGGTCCTTCTTATATTGTTTCGAATCTTCAGAGAGTTTCTGAATTAGAGAGTCACAATTAGGTGGTCAGAGTAACAGTGTGTTTGAGTTCGTAGTCAGATATCTTGAATTTAGTCACTTTGAGTTCCCTTCCCACTTCCTCTATGTCCACTAACATCAGATCCAAGGAGCATTTGTTTAAAATGCCTGAGTTGCACAGCATGTAATTCGATGATTACGGGAAAGACGTTCTGCCACCCCCACTCGGGAAAAACTTTTAACATCAGACATCGCATCACTTGCACTACTACACATGTAGTATACCGAATCACATGCCCATGTGGCTTTGTATATATTGAAAGAAAACCTTCTTTCCTATACTGTGGCTTGGCACCCGAGCATCATTAAAGGATCGTGGAGATAGATATATATATATGTGTGTGTGTGTGTGTGTATATATGTAATCTACTATGTATTATTGTATTATTGTATTGTAGAATACATCTTACCAGGAAAAGGGGAGAGAGAGCAAACTGTATATTTATATTGACACAGTGAATTTAAACTGCATGTCCCACATTTCTTATATGATTATCTGTAATGGGGCAGTGAGCCCCAAGATGGTTTGTAAAATAAGATATGCATGGAGATAAATCTAGTTTGCTTTGTGTATCATAAGTACAGTTATTATCTACACTATCTTTCTTTTCCTGATAGCAAAATATCTGTACAAGTAGGATTTAGGGATTTTTATAGTAATTGAGTTAAAGAAAACAGCAGAAGTGTATACATTATATATGTAATCTACTATGTATTATTGTATCATTGTATTGGAGAATACATCTTACCAGGAAAGTTATTTTAACATAAAACAGCTCCCAAGGAAGTGAATATATAATGTATCATATATAATATATATCTGTGCTTTGCAAACTGTTTTATTAGTACTCACCTTATTACACAGTTTCCTTTTTGCTGCAATTGGCTCTTCTTGTGGACACTTCCAGAGAACTTCTGCTGTTATTGCCCCTACTTGGGGACATTTCCAAAGAAGATTAGGGGGAAGCCTACTGATGACACCGGCATGCTCCCATGATGATGCTAGCACATCCTTGGCCTATATTCCTGCAGCAAAAGAGATAAATGCTTGCTGGAGGACAGGAAGCAGAGAATTGCATTTGGAAAGGTTCTTTTACTCTTCCTGGTGGTCAATTTGTGGCTTAAAATGTCTATGCCTCCGACATACAGGTCTGATGTCAAGGGCTGACTGACAGGTGGGGAAGGGTGCATGGAGCTACATGACAATGAACAGAAAGCATAACTTAATTTGTCTCATGTTGGCAAAGTTGACCAAGATGATCCAGGATGATATTGAAAGTATGTAGTATGTAGACGCAGGAGTTGGCAATGAAACTCCAGCCAATATTTAATTTGGCAAAAAACTAAACACTTTGTTCCAACAAACATTTATATGGGAATATCATGTTTTTTGTTTACTTTAAATCCTCAGGACTTGATAGGCATGCTAACACTGTGGTAGCAATGGATTCCCACCAGAAAATAGTGGACTCTATAGGCACCCAGACAACTTCATCTCATTGGAGTGTTCTGGGTGCAGTGTCCCTGTCCAACTTAGTCCTGCAATGTAAGTCATTGCAGTTTTTGAGAAACTGCAATGATTTGTTTGCAGCACTAAGACTTCCTCTAGTTGCTGTCTCTCAGATATCCACTAGGTGCGCTTCAGGGATTCTAAATACTCAGAGTCCCTTAAACAATGCTGGATGTTCTCACGCTCTGCATGAGGACATCCAGCATCAGTGAAAACACTTACAGGAAAGCACTGAAGCAATGCTTTCCTATGGGGAGGCCTAATGCGCCCTCCCACATTTCATGCTTTGCAGTGAACAAAATAAAGTTTTGAAGTAAACCAAAATGCTGAAATATTTGTTAGGTATATAAATTGCCTGTTCTGAAAAAATGAGCTGTATCACCAATGCACTGTGTCTGCAGGTTCAACTAGTTTCCATGGTAACTGCCATACTTTCAGTACTTTAGACCACTTTACAGAACATAACAAATATTTTTCATAACCTTTATTGTGTTAAGGTATCAAGACTTGAAGCAAGCAATCTAGAAAAATCAGTGGCTTGCCAGAGTGCTAATTTTTGGACAGTCAGATTTTCTTCATATGTCTGATTTTTAACCGTCTGACAATATGTCTGACAAATATAAAAACTACCTTCTGGTTTTTAAAGCCATTCTTTCAGATCACGAATATTCATTTGGAACACAAGTAGACTTTGAAAATAGTCCCAATTAGTTTAGTCTTTTTAAAATTCTAAATGTCATTTCACTATACTAAAATTTGTTTATATGATAAGCCAACTGACATTTTCAAGCTAAAATAATAATAATAATAATAATAAAAAAAGGAAATTCGTTTAAACCTAAACCTCCTTGTGTCCTAACGTCTAATAAAAACAGACTTTACAAGCATATGTTTTTCTTTATCAAGTGATATAAATTAAAAAACTATTTATTACATTAATTTACATCAGAACTGGTGCTGTGACATTTTTGATGAGTAAAACACGCCCTCTAGGGGACACCTATGAAAAAAGTTCTGATTCTAATTGGGATCGGTTTCAAGTGTTTACCTTGCAATTCCTGTTGTTTAATAGTACTTAAACTCTAAACCACTTCCCAAAACATAGAGCCAGATGTATTTTATTCTACAAATCTAAGAAAAAACAGGGGACAGTGCTAAACCTACAGAGGCTGGTCATTTTAGAAGACTTCATACAAAAGGGAAACATAAGAATGCAAATGTGGAAGATTGGAAGATGTTATCTTAGGAAAAGTAATGAAATACTATCATTTATAGCAATCTTTTGGATGATCCTGCTCTTTTCCTTTCTATGACAATTGGCTTTACATCTTTCTCCTTCTTTGACACGTTGTAAAGTATATGGATAAAACTAATATGTTCACAGTTATGATAATATGACAATGATGACACTATGTGGTGCACTGATTAAGTTTGGATGCATTTTTACTGCACAATGCTAGCTAAGACAGAAAATCGAATACCATCAGTGGTATTCAATCAAACCCAGATCTTTTGCAGTCTTAAGTTTGAAAAAAAAAAAGAGGTTGAGACTCAGTAACATTAGCCTTACATAGATCAGTAGCCAGTTGTCCTGCCAGTATGCTTTCTCACTTCATGCTGGGGGCCACTTACGTGCTACTTAACCTTCCAGGAGATTTTCTACAGCAAGGGGTAGGCAACCTTTGGCAATCCATATGTTGTGGACTACATCTCCCCTGCTGCTTTGCTGTGCATAAGAGCATTAAAAGAGTTGTAGTCCACAAATTCAGGAGTGCCGAAGGTTGCCTATCCCTGTTCTTTTGAGAAGCAGGCTAGAAATGGAGGTTATGCCTCTACGCTACAGTAATGCCGCTGGCTTGGCTGACACTCTGTGGGGAAAAGATCTGTGCCCCCTGCACTGTATTCTTCCTGCCTGATTCACCCAATGAAAACCGGAATGATTTAAGTATCTTCCATTTTCCACAACAGCATTCAAGTGTCAGTGAAACTCTTTATCGGATCCTTTGTGTTCCACCACCTCTTGATTGCAGATACTCACTAGAGGTCTGCTCCTATTTTAATGAATGAATGCTGTTATATCTTTCTGCCTTTATGCCTCACTGTCCATTAACAAGTCCATGCAGGGGACACAAAGTAATTCACTAAGACTTGGGGGAAAAAAAGTATATTTCACATAAGGAGTGAATTATCAATCTAACAGCATGTGGAGATTAGAGATGTGCTATTGAATTTAATAGATGCTTGTAAAATGGGAAAACTATTTGTTGATAATGGCTGATATACCGCATTTGAAGATTCTTTCATGGGTCTTTCGGTGCCAGTGATGTGCTTATTATAATCCTTCTGTTGCGGTCCCAAACTCATTTCATCATCTTTTTGCGACTATCCTTGTGTAGTGGGCCATCCTTCCTGCACCTTGCAAACTGTTGAGCATGTACAACCAACCAATGTTACACACTTTAACCTACCATCATATCTTATTTAAAAATGCACATTCTTTCTTGCCTTGTGTATGTGCCTTGTGAATGGCACAGACTGCAATCCAGTCATTTTACCTTGACGTGCCTCTTCCCATTCATATAAACTGTCTGATATGGAATTAATAGAATTAACAGGGTAAATCAATAAGAGATGACAGCTTTCAAACCGGAGTGCTGGTTTTGAAAGTGTCAAGAGCAGTGTGTTTAAAAACTCACTTGATTGGAATATCGTTTTGCTTCTTTATTAAACATTTTCACATTGAATACTAGAGAAAATTTATTGATACTTACCGTAATTTTCTTTTCCTGGCTATTATTCATGGCAGCATTTAACATATGGGTTTAGCTCCTCCCTCCAACCCTCAGGACAGGAAACACAATCAATTAAACAATTAAGCCTACCTTCCCTAGTATATTAGGTACCCCAGTATCCCCCACACCCAGTCTAGTAACAAGACAAATAAACAAGAGAGGGTGGGAGACCAAATGCTGCCATGAATAATAGCCAGGAAAAAAAATTACGGTAAGTATCAAAAATTTCTCTATTCTGGCTAATCATGGCAGCATTTAACATATGGGATTACAAAAGCAATAACCACTCAGGGAGGGTAAGTCATGCTACAAAAACTGTTTAATATCCACTTAAGGCTTATAAGAGTTCAGGACCGATAGGCCAAACTCTGAATCAGAACGAGATGAGATATCCACTCTGTAGTGGTGTACAAAGGTTTTTAAAGATGACCAATTGGCAGCTTTACAGATGCTCTCTGCAGGAACTCCTGACTCTGCAGCCCATGAAGTAGCAATGGACCTTGTGGAATGTGCCTTGATGTCCTTGGGAACAGGAACCTGTTTAGCTCTGTAGGCTTTAGAAATAGCCTGAACCGTCCAAGAACGAAGGGTTGCGACAGAGGCAGCTTCACCTTTACGAGAACCCCAAGGTATCACAAACAATTGGGTAGACTTCCTCCAATCAGCTGAGCGTGAAATATATGTGGAAAGACACCTCCTTAGGTCTAGCGTATGACATCTTTCTTCCTCAGGAGACGATGGCTCCTGAAAATACCCTGGCAGGACAATCTCTTGATTCAAATGAAAGGATGTAACCACCTTAGGAAGGAACTCAGGTCTAGGCCGTAGCACAACCCTATCATCGAAGAAGGTAGTGAATGGTTCTTCAGACGACAGTGCTCTAATATCTGACATTCTCCTAGCAGATACCAAGGCCAGTAACAACAGGGTCTTGAGAGAAAGAACCTGCATAGAGACCTCATCAATAGGTTTGAAGGGATGTTCCGTCAAGGCCTGCAGAACCAGAGGCAAATTCCAAGGAGCAGAGAAAACCTTGATAGGAGGTCTGATCCTAATCACTGCTTTGAAGAAGCGAATTACAATAGGATTCAATGCCCAACGAATACCGGAAAGAGCTGAAAGAGCAGAGCAGTGTACTTTAAGCGTGTTAAGTTGAAGGCCCCTCTCCAGGCCTGCTTGCAGGAAACCCAAAACCTGAGACACGGAAGGGGAACCTAATTCTTGAACCGTGGAATTACACCATCGAGCAAAGGTTTCCCATACCTTATGGTACGTAGAAGAAGTAGAAGGATTCCTGGAACGTAACAGGGTAGAGATAACCTGGTCCGAAAGGCCATGTTCAACTAGAGACTTCCTCTCAATAGCCATGCATGGAGCCTGAATTTGTGAGGCTCCGGATGAAACACTGGACCCTGAATCAGCAGGTCTTCTGAGACTGGAAGTTCCCAAGGCAGGTCCACTGATAACCTCTGTAACAGGGGAAACCAAGGGCGACGAGGCCAGAATGGAAGTACAGCTATCACCTTGCAATGTTCCTTGGAGATCTTTCTCAGAACAGCGTGGATGAGGGGAATTGGAGGAAAAACGTAAGCCAGATCGAATACCCAATTGATGGATAGAGCATCTTGAGCAACCGCCTTTGGATGGTATCTCCTCGACACAAAGCATGGAACCTGAGCATTCCGAAAGGTCGCCATGAGGTCTACTTGGGGAAGACCCCACTTCTGGACCAACCGAGCGAAGATCCTCCTGGAAAGTTGCCATTCTGAAGCCTCTATCCGATGTCTGCTGAGGAAATCCACTATTACATTCTCCTTCCCTGGGAGATAGATGGCACACAGGCCTTCCACATGATTCTGAGCCCAGGTCATAATGGGAACTATCTCTCTCATCAGGGCTACACTCCTTGTTCCGCCTTGATGGTTTATGTAGGCAGCAGCCGCTTTGTTGTCCACTCTCAACTTGACCCAGCAATGCCTGATGAGATGCTGAAAATGAAGAAGCGCAAGAAAGGTTGCTCTTAGCTCCCTGATGTTGGAAGGCAAGCATTGAGTTCTTGGAGGCCAATTTGCTTGAAAAAATTGATTGCCTAAATGAGCCCCCCAACCTGTCAGACTGGCATCTGTCGTAATGACCACCCAATCTATTTCCCGCAAGGGGAACCCTCTGGAGAGATTTTCCCACGACATCCACCAAAGGAGCTTCTGCTTCAGAATCAAAGGAATGCGAATCAGCGTCTCCCACTCCCTCGAGTCGGTCCTGAAATTTTTTAGGAAAAATTGTTGAAGAGGGCGAAGGTTCCACTGAGCCCATCTGACAAGTTCTATCGTAGAGGAAAGAGTCCCCAGAAGCCTCATAAACTCTCTCGCCGAGGCTGAAGTCTTTAGTCTGAAGTCCCTTATCCGATCTCGAAGTCTGATCTTTCTGTCGTGTGAGAGGGATACAATCGCTGTGTCTGTATTGAAATTTGCTCCCAGGAATATCAGTTCTCTTGAAGGATTCAAGTGACTCTTCTTGTAATTGATGAGCCAACCGAAATGAGATAGAGTGTCTAGGACTAATTGCCTGTGTTGGAATATTGATGCTAGGTCCGGAGCCACTACCAGGATGTCGTCCAGGTAGTGAAACACCGCTACACCTTCTTTTCTGAGCAAAGCAATGATGGTGACCAGAACCTTCGAGAAGGTCCTCGGGGCCGTACTTATACCAAAAGGAAGGGCCTTGAAAGTGTTCCTTCCGGACACAAAACCTGAGAAACCTTTGATGGGTGAACGTGATAGGGACATGAAAATATGCATCCCTGAGGTCTACTGATATCATCCAATCTTGGTGATGAACAACCGGAATGATGGAGCGAATGGATTCCATCCGAAATTTTCTGACTCTCAGATAAAGGTTGAGCTGGTGGAGATCTAAAATAGGCCTCCATTTTCCCTCTGGCTTCTTGACCAAGAACAGGGGGGAATAATATCCCTGGAATCTTTCTTTTATGGGTACAGGTATGATGGCTTCTTCCGTAAGAAGATTGTTGACATAAAGAGTCAAAACCTCTCTTTTTTGGATGTTGGCTGGAAGCCTTGTGCGAATAAACCTTGGTGGAGGTGGATATTCGTCGAATTCCAGATGATAACCTCCGGTGATAATGGATCTTACCCAAGCATCTGGAATTATTTCCCAGGCCTCTGAAAGAATGAAAGACGTGCTCCCACTCGAGGAACCTGGAGTAAGCCACCTTCAGAATTGCTTGTTGGGGCGAAAGGAAGAGGTCTGCGTCTTGCCCCTAGAGGATTTCCCATTCAGGCCGCTCTTCCAATTGGAATTCCTTGAGAATTCTCTACCTGGCCTGTAAGTCTTACTTTCCCTAAAGTAGCCTTGATCCCTAAAAGGTCTACGGTCCAGACGAGGTCTCTTTGGACGCCTATCTTGTGGCAGCATGACCTGTTTAACCTCGGCCGCCTTTTTAATCGCTTCATCCAGAGGTTTCCCAAAAAGCACTTCTCCCATAAAGGGAAGTGAGCATAAATTATTCTTGGATGACAGGTCTGCTCCCCAGGATCTCAGCCAAAGCGCCCTTCTAGCGGTGACTGAATGTGCCATAACCTTAGAAAGAATTCTAATGAGGTCAGTGGAGGATTCCAAAAGCCAGTCACTGGCGAGTTTGATATCCCTTAAGGATTCCGCCATCTGACGTCTACTGACCCCTTTATCTATGTCATCCTCCAAGTCAAGCAACCAAGAACGCATGGCTCTAGACAAAGCCGAAATGGACACAGCTGGATGGCAACCTAAACCCGCTGTCATGAAAGCTTTAGATAAATCAGCATCAATCCTTTTATCCATGGGCTCCTTAAGGGAAGCATTGCTATCAATTGGTAGCGTGGATCTTTTAGCAACCTTAATGATAGGAGCATCAACTTTGGGGACCGTAGTCCACAATCTGGAATCCTCCTCTTTAATCGGATATAACTTCGAAAGCTGACCCTGACTAGTAATCCTCTTACTAGGAATTTGCCACTCGTTCCTCATCAGGTCTTTAATAGAGCTGTGGACTGGAAAGGAAGGTCTTTTCTTATGTAAATCTCCAAAGTCAGAAGATGAACATTCTCTGGTTTCTTCCGGCAAATCCAATGTTCTTCTAACAGCCATAATCAAATGCTCCATAGCTTTGGAGTCCAATGAGCAAGGTTGTTCCATATACTCCTCTTCACTGGACGAGATTGGCTCCAAATCCAGGTAAGATGAAGTTTGTCTGTATTCATCGTCAGACTGATCTGAATCCATGCTGAAGTTTTCCCCTCTTGATCTCTTAATCTTGTGGGATTCAGCAATTCCTTCAACCACTGCCTGCTTAATCCAATAAGCAATATCCTTGGCTGAGGAGGTAGAGGCTTGCGGTGACCTCTGGCGATCAGATTCTCCTGCGGCCATGTTCAAGCATTTTCTGCAGAGCCTGCAGTTATCCAAAGGCCTTGCTCCACATCCAGGGCAGGCTGCCGGCTTCTCCCTTCTCCTCGATGGGGATCTGGGACAGGACCGGTCACGAGGGCTGTAAGATACAGAAGTCATAAGACTGTACCCTCTGTGCACCCTTTTTAGTAACGTGAAGAAACCAAGAAAAAA
>OW240912.1:135734456-135782095 GCA_933207985.1 Pelobates cultripes
CTTTGGCTCAGGTGCCAAAAGCGTTCTCAGCAGCAGGACTTCTGCCTTTACATGGTATAGAATGATGTGGGCTCTGGGAACGGAATTCTAGCATTGTGGCAATTACCCAGGCCGCTTAACTAGAGCCTCTGCAACTACACTTACTGATACCCCCTGTTGATCTACCGTGCATAAAACATTAAGTTTGGCACTCATGATCTTAATAACATTATAGATACCTGATCTTGGTTTCTGCCAGGTGCCTCCCAGGTGGTTTGTTTAACTAAGCTGCTCACGCATCTGTCCTATCTTACGTGTGTGTGTGTGTGTGTGTGTGTGTGTGTGTGTGTGTGTGTGTATATATACACACACACACACACACACACACACTTTTCTTAGTATATATAATTTTTTTTTTAATTTATTTATTTTTAAATACAGCCTGTAAACCGTATCACAATATTTCCTTGTTCAGGCAGAAAGGCCAATATTATTTTAATATATTGCATTAATCCCCAGTACATCGTAAAACAAAAAGTCTCAAACATGCTATAACAGAGCACCGACAGCCTTGCAAATTATCCCACACACACACACACACACACACACACACTATAAAAGGTAGACGATGACTAGCCATAGGGGGGCGATGTAACTCCAGCTACACATTGCCATACTTCGCATTGCTGGCCCCACCCTAGATAGGGATACCAACGGAAAAAACTTTGCTAAACAACTGCACACACAAGGTTAGGGTTACTCAACTATGAGGGACCACCAAAAACAAATAAATAAATAAAAAAAATAAAAAGTAGCACCCGTGATACAGGGAAAACAAATTGTCACTTTAAGGCTTTAATTTAAAATGCAGGGGAAGGTTGCACTGTTAACGTAACAAAGTCTGATGTTCCTATATTACTGTTTTCTATCACTTCTGTAGGTTTCATTGAAAATGAAAAATATTTCAATAAGAACAAGATGGTCTAGAAAAAAAAAAAAAGTTTTGGATAATCATATAAGACATGTAAGGGTGAAGCAGGTATCATGGGGGTGGGAGTGTGATGGAATTCCAGTAAAATAAAAGTTTAGCAGGCCAAGATTGCCACAAGGCATATGTAGGTACATGTGTTTGTAGTATCAGTTAGTTAGTTACACGTAGCTAAGATACTGTCATCACTGTCCTGAGCATGTGCAGGAACTGGAATTACGCGTTCCTCTCCTTTGTTTCAGATGAGCCACGTGGTTAGACCGGATGGATGAGTTTAGACTCTATTCATTGATTAGGTTAAGGGTATGTGTGGGCGTAGCTAATTATGGGAGAGCTACAGTGCTATATAAGGAATGTACTCTATGTATTCAGTGCTCAGATCTTTGCTGTTTTTGGTGACATAAGTCCCTCTGAGTCCCGGTCGGTGAATCGAATAAAGATCTCTTCCTTCCTGAAGAAACCTGTGTCCATCTCTCTGTGCTTGGCCTCCGTCAGTTTCCCGGTAACATCTTTGGTGCATTGGCCGGGAAGCTCGTCGTTAACGGTGGCTAGGAAGCAGAGGCGTGAGACGGTCTATCTTTGCCCACGTTCTCTACGGCTGCACCCCTGAACTTCTGCGTGGACCTCCCTTCGTCTTGGCGCCACTGGTCTGTTGACCAGGAGATCATCGGCCTCTACGTAATAAGTACTGGGGTGTCCCCGTCGATGAGTGTGAACTCAGGTTCAGGAACGAGGAGGTAAGACGACTACTGTTTTAGACGGTGGACCCACTAGGGGTATTGGATACCGAATGTGCGGTAGGCCCATAAGGGGTTTGAATTGGAATTGTGTATGGAATTGGCCCCCTCCAGGGAGGGAAGGAGCGAAGGCGCACCGCTCATAATTAGACGCCCTGTAGTCAGCCCGTCTAATCTTGGTATGGAGTCAGGCTGGGTCTTGGTTGAATGTATATAGCCCAAGCCGGACACCGGTGTCTTGTCTAGACTAGCGTATCTAGGGTGTACATTTTGTTCGCTAGGTCGGAGGGACCGGGAGACTAAGCAGACTCTGGTGTACATTATCGTTTGCTAGTTCTCAACCTATCTTGGCTAAGTGGGAAGGCGTGTAAATTTGGAACCCACTAGACTATTGATAGAGTAGATAGACTAAAAGGGTATTGTTGTAAATTCCGCCCTCTAGTTCGCTATATGTGGTGCTTGGGCAGCGACGGCTAACCAAAACGGATGTAACTAGTTTTAGGTAGTCCCTCGAGGTACTGTCCAATAGATTAGTTGGGAAACTGTAAATGTGTTAAAATTTATTATAGTAGAGTGTATATCTTGCTGGGTAGCGCGAGCTCTGCCGTCTAGCGAGAGTGTGAATAGTGTGTAACTGTATCATAGCGCACGGTACCATAACCATGTATTATAATCACTGATACTGTAAATAATCACTAATAACTGTCGTTTATGTTGTATGTTTAACACCATAACTACTATTAACTGACTTGTGACTTTAAAATTGTATTCTAACCAATGCTAACCGTACTATAACTACTGTTTGTAAAGACGATGTTACTAGGGTGTGTTATAGATGGGTAATTTAAATACTGAGAATTATAGCGTGGGTAATTGTATAATTTCACCAAAAAAGGTACAGTAATAGTTATTTAGTGTGTGGTCTAACAGCTGTGTGTGTACGGGAATTCCCTGTATGATTTGTTGTGTGCGTTTGGCCTAGTAACTGTGCCACGTGGTGCTGTTGCCAAGGGAAACGGGTGTGACTGTTGGAAGTGTATTTTGTTTTGTTTCTATTGGAGACGACGCTCCATTGTTAAGTATGGGTGCGTTGGATTCAAAGATCATTGATCCCTTAGATTGCATGTTAAAGAATTTTAAAAAGGGATATAATGTATGTGATTTTGGGGTAAAGATGTCTCCAACACGTTTGACTACTTTATGTAGCAGGGTATGGCCTGCCTTAGTGGTTGCATGGTCTCCACGTGGTAGTCTTGATCCTAATCTAGTGCAGCGTGTACACGTAGCTGTATCTGGTAGGCCGGAACTTTACGACCAGTTTCCATATATTGATTGTTGGAAACAGGCCGTGGATGACTTGCCAAAATGGATCAGGGTGTGCCAAGAGGAACAATGCCGCCTCCTGTTGGCCAGAACTCGTTTGTCCACCAAGGCCGTGATCACGCCCATTCTGGACACGCCCCCTGAGTCAGAGATTCCTTTACAGCCCCCTTACTCCTCCTCTACAGGAAGAGGAGGTGCGGCTAGTAATGCCACTCCCCTTGCCCCATTGTCTCCTCCTACCCCATCCTCTAGCTCAGAGCCTAGCCCACTTGTTCTAAACCCTCCCCTTCCGGTACCTACCCCCACTAACTTCACCTATCCGGATTTGACGTCATTTCTGGTTCCTGGTCAGGCTCCTCCCAGCCCGGCCCGGAATATTCTGCTTACCAACCTCCCCTTCAGTAAAGAAAAAGCGTCCCCCTCCCCTCGTCTTACTACCCCTCGACCGGTACCCTCCAACCCCGGCATTATCAAATGCCTCTCCGATTGACACCGGGCCCGACACACATTAATGGTGAAGGCCAGTTACAACATGCCGACCCTGTATTTGTTTATGTTCCCTTTACCACTACGGATTTGTTCAACTGGAAAACCCATAACTCCTCTTACACAGACAAACCTCAAGCCATGACAGATTTGATTACCTCCATAATCCAAACGCACAATCCCACTTGGGCTGATTGCCAGCAATTACTTATGACATTGTGTAATAACAAGGAAAGGACTCGGATTAATCAGGCGGCAATTAAAGCGCTTGAAGAAGTGGCCCGTGCACAGAATCAGGCCAACCCGGTAGCATGGGCCGCAGCTCATTACCCAAACGTAGATCCGAATTGGAATGTTAATGGTGCTGATATGGCTCACCTAAAAGCTTATAGGGAAGCCATTATTACTGGCATGAAAGCCGGAGGGAAAAAGGCGATCAATATGTCAAAGACGGCTGAGGTATTGCAGAAATGTGATGAGTCGCCCAGTGCCTTTTATGACCGATTATTGGAGGCATACCGATTGTATACCCCCTTTAGTCCAGAGGCTCCTGAGAATTCCCGGATGGTTAACTCTGCCTTTGTCAGCCAGGCTTACGGAGATATTAAAAGAAAATTGCAAAAGCTAGAAGGGTTTGTAGGGATGTCTATAACTCAACTAATGGAAATAGCAAATAAGGTTTATATGAATAGGGAGACAGAGACGAAGAAGGAAGAAGAGCGTAAGATGAGAAGGAAGGCAGATATGTTAGCGGTAGCTATCGCTGGTGTAGATAGAAGGGAAAAGGAAGTGTACAGGGGAACCGAGAAAAGCGAGAATAAGTGGAATAGGGAGCCTTTAAGTAGGAACCAATGCGCATATTGTAGGGAAGAAGGGCATTGGAGGAGTGAGTGTCTATTGAGGGAACAACATGAGAGAGATAGAACAAGGGGAGGATATAGTAATAGGTAGAGTGAGAGGAAAAGGAGGCCCTGGAGGAAATGGTGGGGAATAGTAGAGGAAACGTTCAAGTGGATAGGTATTGCCCAGCAGCGCAGAGACCGCGAGAAAGAGAAGATAGGGACTTTGTGGGTTTGGCTGACACTGTCATGGAGGACTATTGATACCGACCGGGCTCCATCCCCCTTGGTCGAGCGGAGCCTATGGTCGATGTAGCAATAGGGGGAAAAGGAGTTCTTTCATGATCGACACTGGTGCTGAACATTCTGTGGTAACCGACCTAGTTGCTCCTCCTTCAGGAAGAACTATCACTGTAATAGGAGCAACTGGGAGGAGTGCTGCTAAACCGGTTCTCAAAAGTCGACTCTGTACACTGGGAGGCCACGTAGTGAAACATCAGTTCCTTTACATGCCTGAATGTCCAGTCCAACTTCTAGGATGGGATTTGTTGTCGAAGTTACAAGCACAGATAACATTTCTGCCTAACGGAACGACATCCTTGAAGTTTAATGGACCCTCAGGTATAATGACTATCAGTACCAAAGGAAGAAGAGTGGCGACTTTATACAGTGATGACAAGTCAAAACCCTAAGAGTAATGAATCCTTGTATAATATACCAGGAGTGTGGGCAGAAAATAACCCACCAGGACTTGTTCGCAATATCCCACCTATACGCATCGAACTAAAGCTTGGGGTTTATCCAGTAAGCCTGCGACAATACCATATACCTCAAAAGGCGAAGAAGAACATACAGTCTTATTTGGATAAGTTCATAAGCTATAAAGGTGGCAGAGGTGACTCCGTGGATTCATCACTCCAGGGTTAAACCAGCAGCAGATTCTTGGCAAGCTACTCAAGATCCTGAGAATCCCTGCAAGATCCGGTTGAAGCGAGTGACCCAGTTAGATTAAAAGTGTTTTTTGCGAAGAGTATTGTTACAAGGGAACATCAACAAAGATCTACAAGTAGGTGTTTTGACGGCCACAATAAAGCCTGACCACCTACCAACGTTTAAGCCAGAGGAATCCTCTGTGAAGAACAGTGAGGATCAGAAGGACTCCATTCCCTGCAGCCCTCACACGCCTGGAAGCTGAGGTGCCGTCGCACGGTCGAAGAATTAGGAAGAAGATGTCAGGAGTAATGTGTTTGATGATGTATATATGTGTGTTTTTAATTATTCAGGAAGGTAGAGGTACCGACACACCAGGCTGCGAGGTTTGCATTAAGACTACAAAAACAGGCAATCGTATTTCCCAGACCCTTATTTGGCATTCGCAGTATGAGTGCACAGGACATGTATCAAAGTGTAGATACCTAGGTACAGATTATAGTGTATGCCATATAGGAGCAGGAGAACCTAGGTGTTTTAATCCTGAGTATCAGCCCCGTACAATTTAGTTGACTATTCGGAATGAGAACGCACAGGGGAACCTGATAAATAAGACTGTACTAGAAAGCGTACATTCTCCAGGTGTTTTGCTATTTGATGCATGTAAGGCGATATCAGGTAGTAGGAAGCCATGGAATGTATGTGGTGGTTTTAAATGGGAAAGAACGTATGGGTCTAATGATAAGTATATTTGTCCTAGTAATAAGCATAAGTATATAGATCCAAACTGCCTAAATAAAGACTACAATTATTGTCCGTATTGGTCCTGTGTGGGATGGGCAACCTGGGGACAGACAGATAAGGATATGATTATCACTGGATTTCCTACCAAGCCATATTGTAAGTCTATGGAGTGTAACTCAGTCCATATACTTATCAAGGACCCAGAGCTATTTATAGATAAGTTTGGGAATCTATTTGGGTTCCAAATATATGGAACAGGTTTGGATCCTGGGACGATATTATACATAGGAATAGAGACAAATACAGTGGCCCCCCAGACTCATCAGGTTTTCCATTCTTTTTATGAGGAGATGAGTGTGGAAGATAATGTTCCCCATAATGCCAAAAACTTATTCATAGACCTAGCTGAGAGCATTGCTGGTAGTCTTAATGTAACCAACTGCTATGTGTGTGGAGGTACTAATATGGGAGACCAATGGCCTTGGGAAGCAAAGAAGGTAATGTATTCTGGTTCTGAGACAGTTGAACAACTAATATCTTCTCAATCTGATTATCAAGTGAGTGTTAGAGGTAAATCTTAAAGACCTCCATTATAGGTTATGTTTGTATAGCAAGGAAAGGAATAATGTTTAATACATCTGTAGGAGAATTGACTTGTTTAGGGCAGAAAGCCTATAATGACGATACAAAGGATACTATTTGGTGGTCAGCTTCAAATGTCTCAGAACCGTCTAATCCGTTTGCAAATTATACCAGTTTAAAGGATGTATGGTTTGACCTGCTACATCTAGTTGGAAAGCCCCAGCAAATTTGTACTGGATTTGTGGTAAGAAAGCATATTCGGAGTTACCACAGGACTGGAAAGGGGCATGTGTATTGGGTATGCTCAAACCATCCTTCTTCTTGTTGCCAATTGAAACAGGAGAGACTTTGGGAGTTAAAGTATATGATGTAAATCATAGGAAGAAAAGGGCACCCCTAGAGATAGGTACCTGGGAAGATGATGAGTGGCCTCCCCAGCGTATTATAGATTATTATGGGCCAGCTACGTGGGCAGAGGATGGTACTTATGGATACAGAACCCCAATATATATGCTTAATCGTATTATAAGATTGCAAGCAGTAGTTGAGATAGTTACCAATGAAACATCACAAGCGCTCAATCTCCTAGCGAAGCATAACACTAGGATGAGGACAGCCATCTACCAGAATAGATTAGCTTTGGATTACCTATTAGCAGTAGAGGGAGGTGTATGTGGGAAGTTTAATCTAAGCAATTGTTGTCTTCAAATAGATGATGAAGGGCAAGCAATAGCTGAGCTTACTAGCCATATGGTTTAGCTAGCACATGTACCTACTCAGGTATGGAAAGGGTATAATCCGAGTAGTTGGTATGAGCAGTTTGGAGGAATCAAGGCATTGGTAGGTGGAGTCATACTGATTTTGATGTTGTGTCTCCTTCTGCCATGTCTGATTCCTTTGGTAATTAGGTCTATGCAGAGCATTATAGAAAGTATAGCAGAAAGAAAGGCCGCAGCACAGGTAATGGCTGTTTGCAGGTATGAAGCTCTAGATCAAGGAGAATACATGCAGGAAGAGGAATGTTGAGGGGTTCGTATCTTTAGAGGATCGCAAAGTCTAGTCTGGTTTATGGCAACTTGAGGTGTAAGCAAACTATGATTGGTGATGCATCTGGAATTATTTTAAATCAGAAGCATCAAAGGGGGGAATGTGATGGAATTCCAGTAAAATACAAGTTTAGCAGGCCAAGATTGCCACAAGGCATATGTAGGTACATGTGTTTGTAGTATCAGTTAGTTAGTTACACGTAGCTAAGATACTGTCATCACTGTACTGAGCATGTGCAGGAATGCAGGAACTGGAATTACGCGTCCCTCTCCTTTGTTTCAGATGAGCCACGTGGTTAGACCGGATGGATGAGTTTAGACTCTATTCATTGATTAGGTTAAGGGTATGTGTGGGTGTAGCTAATTATGGGAGGAGCTACAGTGCTATATAAGGAATGTACTCTATGTATTCAGTGCTCAGATCTTTGCTGTTTTTGGTGACATAAGTCCCTCTGAGTCCCGGTCGGTGAATTGAATAAAGATCTCTTCCTTCCTGAAGAAACCTGTGTCCATCTCTCTTTGCTTGGCCTCCGTCAGTTTCCCGGTAACAGGAGGACAAACATTATTGAGGGGTTCTGAAAATAAGTCCAGGTGCACAGGATGTGATTTTCCCATAATGCACACTTCAGTGTTATGTATTTTTAGATTACCCAAAATAATTTTTTTTTTATTTATATATATATATATATATTTTTTTTTTTATTTTATTTTTTTATTTGTGTTCGGGGCCATTTCAGTAATGGATATGAAATAGAGATTAGGTCATCTACCTTTTAATATTAATGATACAGCAATATACATCTAACATACAAAGGATATAGTAACTGTATATATGAAGATATACGTAACAAGGCCACCAGGTGGCAGTAAGCTGCTCTGTAACCTGAGTACCAGGTGTGAGACAAATTCTAACTTGATTAAAATGAGGGAAAATACTGAGCCATGCTGGAGACCCCAGTGGGTTGTGTGATCCCCATATGTGATACAGACGGTGTACCAGTGTACCCGTCTGTACTCACTGTTAAGGCCCTGGGGAGATAGCGCAGCTAAGCGGACAAGGGCACATATAGGAGTGTGGGGATAAATGTGTGGGAGTGGTTTGGGAAGAGTGTGTGGGTGGGGTTAGGTTCTATGTAAGTTAGTGTGGGGGAGGTCTTACCTCAGTGCCACTTGGGATTCGGGCCAGCAAACAGCTTAGCTACTTGTCCCCTGCTCCTGTTTGCCTGGGCCTGTAGTTTCACAGCTTGAGGGATGGATATTGAGGTGATCCTGGCGTCCCTCAGGGCTGCTGCAGCGCTGGATGGTGGCCAGCAACTGAGGGAGCAATTTGGGCACATTACTGGAGGTATGGCTACCGGTGTGGGCCCCCCCAGCGGCCTACCTCCCCCGGAGCACCGCCTGCGAGCCGCGCTGGCACGGGCTGGCGTTCCCGCACGCCTGACTTTCCCCGGACAACACTCCTCTGACCCGGTTGATGAGTGGGAGCCCGGGCCATCGCCAGGACCACTCCAGCAAGGCCTGATGCCCGGCCTTCTCCTGCCGCGCAGCCTACTGCATTGAGGCCTGCTGCTGCCATGCGTGTGGCGCGGCCTACCCAGCAAGCTCCGGCCGCCCAGCCGGCTTCTCCTACTCCATCCAGCGGGTAGGTAGGGTGGTAAGTAGGCCTGCGGTGTACCTCTGTGCCGCCATTAGGTGTCCGGGGGAGGTCCCCTTGCCCGTTGGGAGCCTCTTCTGCCAGTGAGGATGGCTCCCTGGACTGCCTCTCCTGTCCCCCCCCCTCCCCCTGTTTCTGGTGTCCGTTCCTCCAGGAGGGCCAGCCTACCCCTGGCCTCCCCTTTTTCTAGGCCCCTCTCCCACCCCCTTCCTATTTCCTAGTAATCCCCCCCTTCCCTGTCCTCCCCTATCTCTTCTGAGTCCCCCTGTTCTCTCTCTCTCCCCCACCTTGTCTGGGCCCCCTCCCCCCGCAAGTCACTTACCTCGGCCACCTCCTCTGGGGCGTGGGGTCACATCCTCTCTGCCACTTTCTTCTCAGGACACTGCTGCAGTTACTGGTTCCATCCAGCAGGTGGTGCCTGGAACACAGCAGTTGTCTTCTGTAGATGCTGGTATTACTGTTTCTTTGCCTCAGCCATCTGGGAGTGCAGTGCCGGGCTTGGATCACCAGGCTGCAATTGGTGAGTACAATGTTCCTCCCCCCTTTTAGCCCTTTGGGTCCCAGGCTGGGGTGGGGGGGGTTCCTCTCAGGTCTTCAGGGTTTTTTAGATCAGTGGGAGCACGTGGTGGTAGTTAGTGGGGGTCACTTCTATTGTTCAGCTTCGGTTGGTTTGGTCCCCTGCCCAGCTCCCCCCTACGAGTCAGTCTTCACCCCTTTCTGGGCCCCTGCCTGGGACGAGTAGCAGTTCGGTGCAACTGAGTTCCCCTGTGCCCGCGGTGGCCAGTGTTGGCTCCGCCTCAGGCGACGCTTGTCTCGAGGCGGGGGTCTCGGACATGGCGCGGAGCACTGCTTACATGTGCTGGTCTGGCCCTCTGGGCTTGCACTTGAAGCAGGAGACGAGGGAAGAGATTTGGAAAGGGGAATTTGTAGAAATATTCTACCTACTGCCATTGGAGGTAGCGCCTCCCGTGGCGGACAAGGACAGTAAGGAGTCAGAAAAGGATAGGGAAAAGAACCGCTATCGGAAATAAACACGAGTGCTCCGGCTGCGGTGGGGCCCATCCTGCCTCTCGCTGTTTCAAGCGGGGCAAAACAGGCTAGAAACGGGACATGGGGGCTAAGGGCAACGAACACGGTACTCGTAAACACGATGCACCTGTGGCTCGATCTTTATAGGAATCGGGCTGTGGCGCGGATCCTGGTGGACACGTTTGAGCAGGGTTTTTGGATTCCCTTCTCTGAGCGCACTTCTCAGGTGGTACGGGAAAAACTAGGTAAGGAGATCTCCTTGGGCCGGATGGCCGGCCCGTTTTCTGCCCCACCCATGCCTAATTTGCGGGTTTCTCCTTTGGGCGTGGTCTAAGAAGGAACCTGGGAAATATCGCTTGATTCACCATTTGTCGTACCCTCGAGGGGGTTCAGTGAATGACGACATCTCGGCTGAGCTTTGCAGGGTTTTCTACTCATCTTTTGATGTGGTGGTTCGCATGGTGCAGGCGGCGGCCCCGAAGGCATTGTTAGCTAAGGTGGCTGTGGAATCTGCTTTCCGGCTGCTCCCTGTGCATCCGGAGTGCCATCATCTCCTGGGCTGTGCCTTTGAGCGACAGTTCTTTGTGGATATGTGCCTCCCTATGGGTTGCTCGCTGTCATATTTTTAATTTTGAGTGCTTTAGCACTTTTCTGAAATGGGTGGTGCGGAGGGAAGCAGGGATCGCTTCCCTCCTGCATTACCTGGATGATTTCCTGTGTGTAGGGCCGGCAGAGTCACACGTCTGTGCCCTCCTGCTGCGGGTTCTCGGGGAGGTGTTTCAGCGGTTCGGTGTTCCGTTGGCTCATGACAAGACAGTGGGTCCAGTCACGTGCCTTAATTTTCTGGGCATCGAGATCGATTCGGTGGCCGGGGAATATCGCTTGCCCCAAGACAAGGTCCTGGACCTGCATCTAGTGGTGTCACGGGCCATGGGGCAGCGTAAGATCCAGCTATGCAGCCTGCAATCTCTGCTGGGGAAATTCAATTTTGCCTGTCTGATATTGCCCATGGGGCATATCTTTAAAGGGCACTTGGCGGCAGCGACATCTGGGGTCATTCGCCCGCAACACTGTATCCGCCTTACGTGGCCCTTGCGGGCTGACTTGGCTGTCTGGGATTCCTTTTTGGCCTCATATAATGGTAGGTCGTACTGGCAGGCCCTGGAGGTTTCTAATGCGGACCTCCACTTGTTTACAGATGCGGCTGGCTCGGCCAGTTTTGGGTCCATTCTGGGCTCAAAATGGTGCGCTGACTCATGGCCTGAGGCCAGGCATACGGCGGGGCTCACTCAGAACTTGGCTTTTATTGAGTTCTTCCCTATTCAGGTGGCTTTGGAGGTGAGGGGTTCCCTGCTTGAGGACAGACAGGTGGTGTTCCATTGCGACAATTTGGGGGTAGTGCAGGCAACTGGTTGCTTCTTTCCCTCCCGTGGTACGCTTGTTGCGGCACTTGGTTCTGCGCTGTTTGGAGCTGAATGTGTATTGTAGGGCTGTACACATCCCGGGCATTCGCAATGTGATGGCCGATGCTCTCTCTCGTTCACAGTGGGACGTGCTTCGGGCAGTGGCTTCGCAAGCCGAATTGGAGGGTGTCTCATGCCCTACAGCGATGTGGTCATTGGGTCTGACAGACTAATGGAGTTGGTCCATGAGTTGGTCTCTGCGGCCACATGGGACCGCTCTTACAAGGTTTGGAGGGAGTGGGACAGGTGGGAGATGTCCCGCGGGGGGTTTCCGGGACTCGACCACTCGCCTGCAGGGTCTGGTTCTTCTCCTGGGGGACTGGGAGGCTGCGGGGTTGTCCTCCTCGGCCATTTCTGTTTAAGTTACGGGGTTGGGAAGACGCTGCCAAAGCGTTTATAGTACGCCAGGCCCTGAAAGGTTTGAAGCGGGGTAGGGTGTCTTCACAAAACTCGAGGCGTCCTGTCGCGGGCACTCTCCTAACTAATCTGTCTGAGGCGTTGCATATTTTGTGTTCTGTTATTTGTGTTTGTGTTCTGCTATTTGATGCATGTAAGGCGATTTCTGGTAGTAGAAAACCTTGGAATGTATGTGGTAATCTTAAATGGGAACAAACTTATGGGTTTAATGATAAATACTTATGTCCCAGTAAAAGATCTACTGATTCTGATTGCCCAAATAGAGATTATAATTTTTGTCCCTATTGGTCTTGTGTAGGGTGGGCAACCTGGGGAAAAACAGTGGATCAAGATATGATTATCCAAAGGTTGCCTACCACACCATACTGTAAATCTATGGAATGTAATCCGGTCCATATGACCATGTCTAATCCCCAGCATTTTATTGACAAATTTGGAAATATTTTTGGGTTCCAAATACATGGCACAGGAGTAGATCCAGGAACAATAATATATGTAGGTATTGAAACTGAGACAGTGGCAACGCAAACTCATCAGGTTTTCCATTCCTTTTATGAGGAGATGAGTGTTGAGGATAAAATTCCCCATAATGTTAAGAACCTATTTATTGATTTGGCTGAGAGTATTGCGGGTAGTCTTAATGTAACTAATTGCTATGTATGTGGAGGTAATAACATGGGAGACCAGTGGCCATGGGAAGCAAAGGAGGCATGGTACCCTGGTTCTGAGACAGATGAACAACAGATACTTTCTCAGTCTGATCATCAAGTGAATACTAGAGGTAAATCAGAATGGTGGTTAAAAACCTCCATTATAGGTCATGTTTGTATAGCCAGGAAAGGGACAATGTATAACACAGCTGTAGATGAGCTAACTTGCTTGGGACAAAAAGCCTATAATGTTAATACTAAAAATACTACTTGGTGGTCAGCTTCAAATGTCTCGGAACCTACTAATCCATTTGCCAATTACACTAATTTGAAAGAGGTATGGTTTGATTTACCTGCTACATCCAATTGGAGAGCCCCAGCAAAATTGTACTGGATTTGTGGTAAGAAGGCATATTCGGAGTTACCACAAGACTGGGAAGGGGCATGTATACTAGGTATGCTCAAACCATCCTTCTTGTTGCCAATTGAAACAGGAGAGACCTTGGAGTTAAGGTTTATGATGTGAATCATAAAAAGAAGCGAGCATCTTTGAATATAGGTAGCTGGGAAGAGGATGAGTGGCCTCCCCAACGTATTATTAATTATTATGGACCCGCTACTTGGGAAGAAGATGGCACTTAGGGATATAGAACCCCAATATATATGCTTAATCGTATTATAAGACTACAGGCGGTGGTTGAGATTATCACCAATGAGACAGCACAGGAGCTCAATCTCCTAGCTAAACATAATACCCGAATGAGATCAGCCATCTATCAAAATAGATTAGCTCTGGACTATTTATTAGCAGTAGAGAGAGGTGTATGCGGGAAGTTTAATCTAAGTAACTGTTGTCTGCACAAAGATGATGAAGGGCAGGCAGTGGCTGAACTTACCAGTCACATGGTTAAACTTGCGCATGTACCTACTCAGGTCTGGAGAGGGTATAACCAAAGTAGTTGGTTTGGAAGTTGGTATGAGCAGCTTGGAGGGATTAAGGCGTAGTAGAAGGAGTAGTATTTATTATATTCATCTGTTTCTCTCTGCCCTGCTTAATTCCATTAGTGGTCAGGTCCATACGAAGTGTTGTAGGCAGCACTATTGAGAGGAAGACAGCTGCCCATGTAATGTCTGTCTGTAAATATGAACCTTTAGCCCAGAGAGAGCATATTCAGGATGGAGAATGCTAAAAGAATATGCTAGGGATGCTTACGAGGTCTGTTCTGGTTCATGGCTACTTGAGAGGTGTTGGCAAACTATGATTGGTGATGCATCTGGAATTATTTTAAATCAGAAGCATCAAAGGGGGGAATGTGATGGAATTCCAGTAAAATAAAAGTTTAGCATGCCAAGATTGCCACAAGGTATATGTAGGTACATGTGTTTGTAGTATCAGTTAGTTAGTTACACGTAGCTAAGATACTGTCATCAATGTACTGAGCATGTGCAGGAACTGGAATTACGCATCCCTCTCCTTTGTTTCAGATGAGCCACGTGGTTAGACCGGATGGATGAGTTTAGACTCTATTCATTGATTAGGTTAAGGGTATGTGTGGGCGTAGCTAATTATGGGAGGAGCTACAGTGCTATATAAGGAATGTACTCTATGTTTTCATTGCTCAGAATTTTGGAACAGGAGTTCATCTGAGACCCGATCGGTAATGTGAATAAAGGCCTCTTACTTCCTGAATACCTGTGTCCATCTCTCTGTGTTCGGCTTCTGCACGCTTACAATTAGGTTACCTGGGGTGTCGTGCCTATCGAGCGTGGATAAGGTCGCCTGATGGCAGGCATTGGACATATAAGAAGCACGTGTTTCTCAGGGCAGGACTGATTGTCTAGGATTTAGCCTGCCAATGGATGTAAGCTTGTTTAAGTATGGTCCCAATTGTCTCATTTATTCTTAGAGTTTCCTCTTTTATAAAAATGTAAAGCACTGTGGAATAGGTGCTATATAGATGCCAAAAATAATCTCAGCCAACGCAATGCTTTCCCATAGGAAAGCATTGCAGGAAATTGCGCATGCACAGCAAAAGTCCACACCAGTCAGCATCTCCTCATGAAGACACACTGTGCAGCACTGGACTAGGAAGCACCTCTAGTAGTCTGAGTGACTGCCACTAGAGCAGTTACTAGGCAATGTTTACATTAAAAAGTCTGCAGGGACACAGACTACAGAACCACTTCATTGGGATAATCAGCCTATGGCACGTGTGCCATGCATGACACTCGAGGCACAAGCTCTGGCCTATCAAGAGTCCCAGGTGGACGTGGATATCTGCTAGTTTAAACCAAGCGGTGATTGGAGGATGTGATGGATAATCCTCAATTTATGCATTGCAGCACTTGCAGGAAATTATACAAGATCACTTCCTCCCAGCACATGTGAACAGGAATCTGCACTGGAAGTAAGCAGCCCGCTGCCGCTATCGCAGCTCCTGACCTTGAACTATACCTGGCCAGCCCAGTTCCTACTGGACCCCAGGGAAGCCACCCACACCGCTAGATACACACAGAGCTGCAGAATAAACCTCCCCCACACACAAACAACTCTACTGACAATCCTCCTACACACACACAGCCCCACAAGCAGCCTGACACATACACACAATGTGACATGACATATACACAAACTTCCACAAGCAGCTCACATTCATAAGTATAATCCACAATACCACAAACTACTCATGAACGTATACAATATAAACAGCCCACATACACAAAAATGTGTTACAAAGCAACTGCATCACCCATAAATAACACGCAGAATATGGTAACATACACACCTCAATTTAAATGAACAGGCACTCAAAGGGACTTCAAGATTTTGTTTTGGCACAGTATTACTATACGGTTGCACTACATTAAGATGTAGTGGTTCTGGTGCATATAGTGTCCCCCTAAGAATAAAAGAAAGCCACCTGCCAAATACATAGAGTGGTCTCCCTTACATGTAGTGATGCAGAGCGTTATATGCATACTTTACAGTTAAGAGCTAACAGAGGGTCATGAACAGAATATTTTTTACGGGTGATATTGAAAGTCCAAAATTAGTCTGTAAAACTCCAAACCGACCAGTATCAAAATAAAGTTTATTAAAAAAGGGCTGGATGAAAAATGGCACAAACACCATGTTCCTTACATTGCAAGTGTGCAGACAGACATCGAAAAGCTTTTTATAGAATGCAAGAAAATATGTAACCATAGACACAATGAATGACATCACCCCTCCCTTCACAGCTAGCATTCCCCTCAGACATAGACAGACATGCATTAACTCTGCACCCCTCCAAACCTGCCCTAGTTCTTCCTGTGTCCAGACACTCACCATCTCCCACCACATAGTGCTTGTCTTCAAATGGGGTCTCGGTGTACTCCAGCAGGAGGCGGATAGAATGAACCAGCTGCAAAAAGTAAAAGCAAGCAAGCAATCAGTATATGTCCTGGTCACACACAGCCGCCATTACCAGCATGCGCAGGTCCACTCACCCCTCTGACTTCCCAATACCCCAAGATCATCATGCTTAATTCAGACCAACACACAGTACAGTAGACTAGCACTACTGATAGTATACTCTGACTGCTCAGAGTCCTTAGCAGGTCAGGTGATCTATATGCTTAGAGCCAATCAGGGAAATGAAAGCCCCAGCCCAGAACTCACACACCCACCTCCCTCCCTTCACTGCTGTTTTACTCAAGTAAATTAAAGAGACAGCACAAACTGAGAGCGTGGTTAGTGGTCTGGATTCTAAATGTAATACTCACAGGGTTATTCACTGAAGTGAGAAATCAAGGTGAATTTTAAGGACTGTGGTCGAATGGGAAGTATAGCTGTTTAACTATTTTGACCTTACATGTGAAATAAACTTTGTACTTACTTTGAATTCTCACTTTAGTTACTAGCCCTATGCTTTCAGAACAGCTACTGTGGCCTTAAATTTGAAATTCACTTTTAATTCTTCCTTTACTAAATAACGCTTTTGAGTCTAGCTTTACAATTCAATATAGCATACAATGAAGAAGAAACAATATATGCATAAAGCACGATCTGCATATCAGTTCACAGCCAGTATAATTGACGTTACAGTTTAACCCCTTAAGGGTTTTGTGACATGTCATGATTCCCTTTTATTCCAGAAGTTTGGTCCTTAAGGGGTTAAAGTTAAAAAAATGGGAATAGGGGGCACACCCAGAACATGCATTTCTATTTAGTGGTGCTGCCGTAAAGACCAAAATATATACAAAATTTAGATAAAGAAACTGCGTGCATACACACACACAAAAAATACAGATTTACATTTTACAAGGCTACATACAATCACCTATCTTAGCAAACAAATTTGGTGATTCAGTTACGCATATCGTGTTAAGCCTTAGCCCACCACTGCATCACAGTACCCCAATATCGGTGGGTCCTACACTAAGTTCTACAATGGGAGATTTACAAGGTAATTTGCAATACTTACAGCTTAAACTGCTTCCAGAGATTCCTCAATTTATGTTTTCCTGTAGTCACCTCCAGTTAGCCCATGCATAATAAAACAATTAAAAAAAAGCAATCAAGTAGGAAAAGAAAGCATGTGCGATAAAAAAAAAATATTTTTTGACTCTGTTGGCCACGGCAATTTAAGAAAAAAAATTCTTAACGCTTTCCCTGCAGCCCCCTCACTGTATTGCACAGTATCTAAAAAAACAACAATAGTTCATCCGAAAGACTTGATCATGAAAAATTAAATACAAAAATAAGAGAAAATTCATCAGATTTTTTTTTTGAAGAGTTCATGAAACCTGGATCCTGGGCACATTATGGATCAATGTTAAATTAAATAGTTACATAGTTACATAGCTGAAAAGAGACTTGCGTCCATCAAGTTCAGCCTACCTCACATTTGTTTTTTGCTGTTGATCCAAAAGAAGGCAAAAAAACCCCAGTTTGAAGCACAATTTTGCAACAAGCTAGGAAAAAAAATTCCTTCTTGACCCCAGAATGGCAATGCTTGGATCAAGCAGTTATTACCCTACATTGAAAGATTATATCCTTGAATATTCTGTTTTTGCAAGCATGCATCTAGTAACTGTTTGAACATCTGTATGGACTCTGATAAAACCACTTCTTCAGGCAGAGAATTCCACTTCCTGATTGTTCTTACAGTAAAAAAAACCTTTCCTTTGCCTTAGACGAAATCTTCTTTCTTCCAGTCTAAACGCATGGCCTCGTGTCCAATGTAAAGTCCGGTTTGTGAATAGATTTCCACACAATGGTTTGTATTGGCCCCGAATATATTTGTATAATGTTATCATATCCCCTCTCAGGCGACGTTTTTCTAAACTAAATAGGTTTAAATTTGTTAACCTTTCTTCATAGCCGATATGTTCCATTCCTTTTATTAATTTTGTAGCCCGCCTCTGCACTTTTTCTAGTGCCATAATATCCTTCTTTAGAACAGGTGCCCAAAATTGCACAGCATATTCAATATGGGGTCTTACCAGTGATTTATAAAGAGGCAAAATTATATTCTTGTCCCGAGAATGAATGCCCTTTTTCATGCATGACAATACCTTACTGGCCTTGGCCACTGCTGATTGACATTGCACATTGTTGCATAGTTTGTTTTCTATAACAATTCCCAAGTCCTTTTCGTGTGTTGTTATCCCTAATTCGCTTCCATTAAGGGTATACGTTGCTTGTGTATTCTTTACGCCGAAGTGCATAACTTTGCATTTTTCAACATTAAATTTCATCTGCCATTTGAGTGCCCAGTCCCCCAGTCTATCTAAATCCCTCTGCAGCAAAGTAATATCTTGCTCACATTGTATTATTTTACAAAGTTTTGTGTCATCTGCAAACACTGAAACATGACTTTCAATGCTGTCTTCAAGATCATTTATAAACATGTTAAATAGAAGGGGTCCCAGAACAGACCCCTGAGGGACACCATTTGCCACCTCTGTCCAGCTTGAAAATTTACCATTAATGACAACTCTTTGTACTCTGTTTTTAAGCCAATGTTCTACCCAAGAACAAGCATTTTCATCTAGACCGATTTCCTTGAGTTTGAACACTAATCTATTGTGTGGAACTGTATCAAATGCCTTGGCAAAATCCAAATAGATCACATCCACGGCAACACCCTGATCTATACTTCTACTTACTTCTTCGTAGAACGCAATCAAGTTAGTTTAACATGACCTGTGCTTCATAAAACCGTGCTGATTTTTGCTGATAACCATGTTCTTCTCAAGGAATTCTTGAATATTATCCCTTAATAACCTTTCAAATATTTTACCAGCCAGAGAAGTTAAGCTCACAGGTCTATAATTTCCAGGCAAGGATTTTGAACCCTTTTTGAATATAGGAACCACATCTGTCTTCCTCCAATCCTCCAGAACACTTCCTGAAAGAAAAGAATCTTGAAAGATTAAAAACAGAGGTTCACTTAGTTCCTTAAGTACATGTGGATGGATACCGTCAGGCCCTGGAGCTTTGTTTATATTAACTTTCTTTAGTTGCTGCAGCACCTTGTCTTGAGTTAACCAATTACAATTATTCTGCAAGTTTTTAGTAGCAATCATTTGCACATCTATTGCCATGGGTTCTTCCTTGATATATATGGAGGAGAAATAGTTATTTAAAATTCCTGCCTTTTCCTGGTCTTCATTAACTAACACCCCTGTTTCAGTTTTTAGTGTACCTACACTTTCATTTTTTTATTTTTTTATTTATGTACTTAAAAATGCTTTGGGGTTGGTTTTGCTCTCTTTAGCTATTATTATTTCATTTTGAAGTTTAGCAAGTCTAATTGCCTTTTTGCACGCATTATTAGCTTCCTTATATCTTTTATAAGATGCATCTGATTTGTCCGATTTAAATGCTTTAAATATGCTTGTGATACATCCTACCATACTCCATACTATTTATGAAGAATATAGTTAGTCCTGCCTAGAGAGTCCTCTAGAGAAGACAAAAAATAATTAAATACTGCAGGAAAGAAATATATATACTCTTGTTCAAATTATAGTCGTGAAAAACTGATAGTAGACATGAAAAAATAAAAAATACAAAACGAAAAACGTGGAAATAAATTGGCAAAATAAAGTCTCTCTATATATGTTCTTCTGAGTACTCCAAAAGTAAAAAAGAAAAAATGAAAAAAAAGATTGGTAGGATCTCACCAAAAATAGTTGAAGCAGGGTATTTGAATGGAGCAGTAGCAGGTAGTGTGTGGCATAAAGTCCATTCACTTCAACAAGCTGATAGGGGATCCAGTGGAATCCTCTATCCGTTCGGATATCAGTAACCCCTCTATGTACGTTGTAGTTGGATTTGCTCCAGGTCCAGTTCACCGAGAGGGTGCGCGTTCGGGATCATCCTCCCTTCAAAGTCCCTGAAATTATTCCGCTCACTCCAGATGTCAAGGAGAGGTGGAATTTTTCTGGTGGATTCTGCACATGGAGGCATGGAATGGCAAGGATGTCTTTGGTCAGTCTCTGGATTTAATGGTATACGCCAGTTTATGGGGCTGGGACACAACATGATGGATTTTTTGACAAGGCATCCTTGGTCAGACTCATAGGCAGGCCTCCACATCAATTACCTGCAACTGAAAACAGGATATTTTGCTATTTGCAGTGTTGTGAGGAATATGTCCAAATGTTGAGAGACAGCTGCGATTTGACGATGAACAAGATGGTTTTACTTTGCCTCCTGTCAGGGGCCTATTGGTAGTGGACCTATTCGCCTCTCGGATGAATGGATCAACTTCCAGTCATATGGCTTCTTGGAAATCATTCTTGAGTGAGAATGAGCTTCTCATTGCAGGAGAGCCATATAAGATTTGTTCTTGATATATGATGTAGTGTTTAGTTGCTGTGCATACTTTTGTGCCTATATATGTCTAATTGGTAACTGGGTAATTGCAAATTTACATTTTATATTTTTTTATTTATTTCAGAATCAGGTCTATGAAATTATTCTAACTTTAGGTCAGGCTTTTGAAGCTGGATATCAATTGGCAGATTTTACATTTCTGTCTGGCCTTCTCTGAAATTGCTTCTCTATCTAAAAACGTGGTCTCACACTTTTGAAGTTTACAATATGCAGTGAAAACTCTTACATATGTGAAATACATGTGTGCTTGATTAGACTGAAGCTAGGTCAGTGAACAGCCATTAGGAAAGCAATAACATAGAGTCTATGCCGATATTGTGTCTGCAAGTAGGGAGAAAAAACAGATTTTCTTGGCCTTATTGCAAGAAATCTATACATTTGGGAGCAATTTTGCCGGCATAATGCATAGATGAAATCTCGTGAAGATTTAAATTCCATTGAATGAATAGTATTATTATTATTATCGCCATTTATATAGCGCCAACAGATTACGTAGCGCTTTACAATATTATTATAGGGGGGATTTAACTATAAATAGGTCAGTTACAAGAAAACTTACAGGAACAATAGGTTGAAGAGGGCCCTGCTCAAAAGAGCTTACAGTCTATAGAAGCATGACAAGTATCCATTAATTTCAACCTGAAACAGGAAAACCATACAAGTGCACATAAGCTGATAATCATCCACCATACCCACATAACAGAGCTTGTGTTGCTGTTAAAAGTTCAAGAATGTAACTTTATTAATTCACAATTGACCTAATTTCAAAAAATAATTTTGGTCATACATGCTTAACAAAGTTGTTTGAAGAATAAGTTACTCCTGGAAGGCCCGAAGCAGCTGCACCGTGGGCCCCACTGGCCTCAACCATTTCTCCACCCCGGCCAGTAACCAGCACTCTAAGGAGGCCCACCGGGTGGCCCATGCACTAAGTGCCACCTGGTGGGCTTCTGTTAGCAGGGACCCGGTCACATGCTTAGGTGCTTTAACAGCGCGACCGGTCCCCTTGCTTTTTGGCAGCCAACTGGGAGGAGCGCGCACCGGAGAGAAGAGTAGGCAGAGTGGAAGGGGGCTGGCCGAGAGAGCCAGACCCCAACACCCTCAGCCACCAGCAGGAAAGCCAGCCTCCAAGGTAGGAAACTGGAGGGTGAGTTTAAAAGTGTAAATTTTGTATGTGTGTGTGTTTATATCAGTGTGTGTGTGTCAATATGTCTGTCAGTGAGCGTCAGTATGTGTGTGTGACAATAAGGAAAAAAACAGCATATAACCCTCCCCATGAGTCTTTCTTTATATATGATCTTCCTTTCATCTTATTGGTGGTTCAGTGGGTGTTTCCAAAAGGTGTCCAGCTGTCTTGAAGATTCTTAGATTGAAATCCCCGGGTTGGCCACTTCCGGAAGTGAGATCGGAGTCACATGTGCGTTCCATTAGGCACTCGTAATGCGTTCCATGTAGATATGGCAGTATAAGATGGCCTGGCGCACTCGCACTGACCCATGCAGACTGACGCTCACACACTGACACACGCAGACTGAGGCACACACACTGACCCACGCAGACTGATGCACACACTGACCCGTGCAGACTGACGCATGCACACTGAATAATGCAGATTGACGCACAAGCACACACTGATGAATGCAGACTGATGCACACACACACACTGACCCATGCAGACACACACATACACACTGTTTCATGCAGACACACATACTGGCCCATGCAGACACATGCACTGACACACACTGATACATGCAGACATACACACTGGCTGCCTTCACTCAGTCTCAGCCCCACCCCTGCTATGCTTCCGTCCACTTGTCCCCAGGACAAGGGGACGGGAGCGAGAAATTGAAGTGCCCTCGCGCTGTTGCGGCAATGGGAGTGCTTGTGGGGGGCCTGGATGAGCAGGCTGAGATGGATGTCGCCAGACCAGTGTTACACCGGGCGCTAGTCAGCAGACATGTAAGTGCTCCCTTGCGCCCGGTAACATGGCCGGTGGCACGATTTGTATAATTATTCAAACATAGAGGGGTGGCCAAACAAACAGAGCAGTAAAGCTCCTGCAGGTGCCCCCCTTTAAGCAGCGCCCTAGACGGCCACCTAGTATGCCTATAGGAAGCCCCGGCCCTGCCTTATATAGGAATCAGCCAGGAGCAGGTCAGTGATAGATTTACAAGGGAATATGACACTCAGTCAGTCAGATGGTGGCCACTGGAAATCACTTCCTTTGCCCTTCCAAGGGTGTGCATGTGAAATCACGTGCATGCCCAGTACATTGAGAGGCCGCACAGACAGTTAATGACGTGACGGTGCTGAAAGTGACGCGTTGCTGGAAGGAGGTGATTAAGAACTTGACTACCAATGACAAAAGTTAATAAAGATCATGGATATAGACTAAAGCTCCACCCTTTGTCAACATCCGTCAACCTGCACATTATTCATAAGGAAAAGTAGTCCTTACTTCAAAAATATTTCTTGTTTAAAAACATTTTTTTTTTAAATGGGGAAGCTCAGATATGGGATTTTACATGCTAATACAATAGAAAAGTGACAGACCTGCTTTACGTATAGAAATCAGAAAGCTGGAATTACATGAGAAATACACATTAATTCAGTAGGTTTTACGAGAATGGGGGCTCCTAAATGTGTCCCTCTAGATGACAGTAAAAATTAGCTGGAGGTAGCCAGAATTACAAGGACAAACACAGTCTGTCCACTGAACACTTTGCCTGGCAGTAGTGAGGAGAGCTGATGGATAACTGTTAGGATTAGGACTGCTAGGACTATATATGTTGATACAAACACAGTAGGATAGGCACTTTAATATCTAACATTTGTAGAGTTGATTTGTTAGAATGGTGAAATTCACTTGAGTTCTGCAGCACAAGCCAATATAATTTCAGTGTTTGCCTATTGAGTTTGCATTGCTGGATTTTTGCTATACCTGACAGCAATAGGTGTGACTGAAGTAGCTGAAACCATGAATTAGAAGAGATGCTAGCATACATTTGGAAATGTTGTTAAAGTAATCTTTACCAATAACAAAGCTATCGGGTTACCTTTGGACATTACAGATAATGTTATCAGCAGATGAAAATGAAGAGATCAAAGAACATGGGAAAATACTGTAAACCAAGTTGAAGGTTACTTCCCTTTCTCTATTTTGGATAAACGCTGTTATAAGGCCCTGGGGAGATAGCGCAGCTAAGCGGACAAGGGCACATTTATGAGTGTGAGGATAGATGCGTGTGATATTGGTTGTGTAGGAATGTGTGGGTGGGATTATGTGGTGTGTAAGTTTGGTGGGGGTGGTCTTACCTCAGTGCCACTTGGGATTCGGGCCAGCAGTTTCCTGTCCTCCTGCTCCTGTTTGTCCTCAGCCTGTAGGTTTACCAGCATGAGGGATGGAGGCTATTCTGGATTCCCTCAGCTGCTGGGCTGGATGATGGCCGGCTCCTTCACCAGCACTATGTTGGCACCTGAATCAGGCTATGGCTGCCGGTGTGGTTCCCCTTCCCCCTGCGGTCATGCTCCTTCAGGGGCCTCCACTTCAGCCCCTGCTCTTGGGGGCCGCACTGGTACCGGACGACGGCGTTCCCACACCCTGTTTGGACTCTCCCCGGATGCTGCACATCAGGCCCGGTTGAGGAGGTGGAGCCCAGGCCCGAAGCATCGCCAGGTCCACGTGTCTGTGGCTCCAGACATGCAGCCTTCTACTACTGCGCAGGATGTGCGGCCTACTTCTCCGGCATTGGGGCTCGGGCCGGAGGCAGTAGGAAGCGGGAGGCGCGTCCCGTAAAGTGTGTGGCCGTCCAGAGGCCTCCCCGATCACCTCATGGCAGGCACAATGGTGGGGCTGTGACTGGGGCCCTGGCTGTGAGTAGGCCTTGCAGGGCCACGCGGGGTACCGAGGTTGGGGGATGGAGGGGACCTCTCATGGGTCTGGGGCCTCCTTTGCCAGTGAGGATGGCTCCCTTGGGGTCTCTCTCCCCTGTCCCCCCCCAGTTTCTTCCCTCCCCACTCCCTTCCCTTGTCTTGCTCCTGTACCCCTCCTTTTGCCTTCCACCCTCTGTCCCCCTAATTTTCCTTCTGTTTCTGCTGGTCCCTCTCTTCTTTCTCCCCCCTCCCCTTCTCTCTGTTCCTCCCCTCACCTCCTCTGTGTCCTCCCTCCTCCCCCCTTCCTTTTCCTCCCCTGCTCTTACCTGTACCTGTCCCTTCTAGGTCCTCTCTGCCCTCTGTTCTGCTCTCTCTGGGTCCCCTCCTTGCTCTGCTGGTCACTTACCTCGGATGCCTCCTGGTGTGGAGCGTGGGCTTACCTCCACTCCGTTGCTCTTCTCACAGGACCTGGCTGCAGTTCCTAGAAATGCCCAGCAAGTGGCGCCTAGAATACCTTTGAGGAACACAGTGGAAGCTGAAATCAGAGTAATCTGCCTGGACCTGTTATGCCGCGGTCAGTATGCCGGGCATTGGCTGGTGAGTACGGTGTTCCTTCTTTTTTTATCCAGTCGGATCCCGCATTAGGGTGGTTCCTTTCAGGCCTGGGGGGGGGGGGGTTAGTGAAGTGGGAGCAAAAAATAAATTAATAATTACATTTTTAAAAATAAATAAAAAACACTTAGCGGGGAGTCCACTCTGGTAAGTTAGCTCAGGGCAGTTTGGTCCCTAGCTCAACTGTCCCCCCCCCCCACCTACTGTGAGGTCTTCGGGGCGCCCCACCCCCCACGTCTGTGGCGGAAGTTGGTAGTGGTACGTTGCCCTTTGGCATCCTGTGCAGTAGCTAGTGCTGTCAAAGCTTCCCAGGAGACAGGCGTTTCAAGTGTGGCTCGGGGTGCTGCTGATATGCGCTGGTCTGGCCTGTTCAGCTTGCGCTTGACGCAAGATACTAGGAAGCAGATTGGGAAGGGGGTTTCTTAGAGATATTTTCCCTCCTGCCACAGGAGGACGCTCCTCCCTTGGTTGAGATGGACGGTAAGGACTCTGGAAAACATGAAGACATGAAAAAATACTGTAATCAGAAAATCCCTGTGACACGTGGGAATTGGATCCGGGCGTTTTTCTATTCTGGCTAGTGTTGTTGGGAAGAGGGCTCCCCAAGAATGCTCTGCGTTGTTCTGCTGTCAAGATGCTATCTGGAACGCGTGTCGTACCTATGGAGGGCTGGTGGAGGTACATCTTTAATTTTGTCAGCGGCTGGCGGTGTGACTCTCTTTGTCCTAGAACCAGATGGACTTAGGCCTCTGGCTTTCCATTATGGCTCGCCTGGCGCCTCAACATGGCATGTTTTCGTCCTTTCTTGGGGGGGCCGGTGGGGGAACGCCCTCCTCCTCATTGGCCCCCAACATGAGGCCAGGCTGTTGTTGGAAATTCAACTACAGTCACTGTAAGTGAGGGTCCTCGTGCCGTTTCAAGCACGAGTGCTCCGGTTGCGGTGGTGCCCATTCCATTTCCCACGACCTCCCTATGGGCTGCTGTTTTATTTTGAGTGCTTTCACACTTTCCTGGTGTGGGTAGAGTGGAGGGAAGTGGGGGTCGACTCCCCTTTTGCACTATCTGGGTGACTTCTTTTGTGTGGGGCTGACAGAGTCGCACGTCTGTGCTCTGCTGCTGTGGTTTTGTTGGGGAAGTATTTCAGTGTTTCAGTGTTCCGTGGCCCAGGACAACACCGTGGGTCTGGTTACGTGCTGTAGTTTCCTGGATATCGATTCTGGGATGTTGGTTGCCCCTGATTACGGTTCAAAACCTCCGACAGGAGGTGTCACTGGCTTTGGGGCGATGTGAAATTGAGCTGTGCTGCCTGTGGTCTCTCCTGGGTAAGCTGGACTTTGCCTGCCGGATTTTGCCCTTGGGGCTGTCTGGGATTCCTTCTTGGCCTCCTATAACGGTAGCATGTACTGGTAGGCCCCGGAGGTCTCTACCACTGACTTCCACCTGTTTACCACTGCAGCAGGCTCAGGAGGTTTTGGGGCCATTTTGGGCTCTTAATGGTGTGCTGACTCTTGGCCAGTAGGCTGGCAAGCAGCGGGGCTTTTGCGGAATCTGGCTGTCCAGGAGCTCTTCCCCATTCTGGTGGCATTGTAGGTGTGGGGTCCCCAAATCACAGGTAGGTGGGTAGTTTTTTCCATTGCGACAATCTGGGGTCCGTGGGTCGATCTCTGCGGCCGCCTGAGGCCCGCTACAGTAAGGTGTGGAGTGAACGGGACGGGACGGGTGGGAGCGTTCCCTCTTGGGTTTTCAGGATTTGTCCGCTCGTCTACAGGTTTTGTTACGTCTTTTATGGATGTGGGAGGCTGTGGGGTAGTACTCCTCAGTAATTTCTTTGCTTTGCTCAGCTTCCTGTTCAAGTTACAGTCGTCTGCAGGTGGGGGGGTGCTTTTTAGTGGTGATGCTTAAGCAACGGACCGGATTTCCTTCAGTATTCGCCGCTCGAAGACTGTTGTCTTTTTGGAAGGGTATGTTGGTAGAGGTTGGTGTGATAGCACAGTGGGCTAATTCATCAATAGAATCTGTTCAACTCTTGGACATTGCAGGTTCAGATCCCAGCAGGGTTGACTTAGTCATAGCCCTACATTATTCTTCTGAGGTAGATAAAATGAGTAGGGTAATAGTTGGGCAAATAACATGATGTACTAGGAAACCAGAGTAATCTGAAATATACCTTTCCAATTGGGGGCGGTGCCGGGTTCCGACATTTGTCCTGTTTTTTCCTTCGGTGAGTTCTATTCCTTCCGCCCGGCTTCTCCGGCCCCCCCCCCCCTCCTTTTTGGTTCTTGAGGACTGAAGTTTTTCTCTCCCACTTCCATTTCGTTAGGGTGTTCCGTTTGGAGCTCGAATTCCTGGGTATTGATAGCAGGGAGTTCAGGGGGAATTAATTCCGTATAGGGGCGGCTACAGAGGCCGCTAGACTTGTAATGCCAGCGCAGGTGGTTCTGAGAATCTGAAGTTGGGAGTCAGGGCGTAAGGTTCCTTATGTTCGCCCTGCCAGTGTCCGGTGTTGACTTCTCTCTGCAGTTCCGGTTCCCCCCGGAATATGGATCATGGGACGCTCCTATGTCATTTGGGCCAGGAGGCGTGCGGCAGTCCGGCCTGGGGGGCGACTGGTTGGATCTTATGCCTTCTTGAGCGGAGGTTGAGCGGGTCATGGCACGCATTCTTGTTTTATTCCCGGATGTACGCCTGGTCTGGTCCAAGGTTATCTTTATAACAAAGGCGAAACAACTTCGGCAACACTTTAAGGAGAAAGGTTACCCGAATCGCTGTTTAAAAAGAGCACTCCAGACTGAGAGGAGCGATCTATTGTGAGACCGCCCAAAAATGGACACTAATCAGGATATTGGAAATATCCGTATGATAGCAACATTTGATGTGGGATGGCCAGAAGTACGGAAGTCACTTGAGCGATTCTGGCCCATCCTGCTCAATGATATACATCTTAAAGACACTTTAAGCCCACATGTCAATATTACAGCCAGACGTGGACGGAACATCCGTGGCTTGTTGGTCCCCAGTCATTTCTCTACCAAACCACAGCAACGTGCCACTTGGTTAGGTACTCCCCCAACAGGCACATATAGCTGTGGTAGATGTGTAGCTTGTAAATTTATCCTTAAAGGCTCTAAGACTGTTAATGACAGTAAGGGACAAGATTCCTTTAAAATTAAAAGTTTTTTCAACTGTAATGCGAAGGGCCTTGTATACCTACTATCGTGTACGTGTGGACAGAAGTATGTGGGAAAAACCTTTAGGGCCTTTAAGGATAGGATTATGGAGCATGTAAGATCCCCTAGAAATCGCCTCGAGACACCTATCTCGAGATACCTTAAAGAACACCATCAGGGGGACTCCAATAATCTTAGGTTCTGTGGCTTGGAGCTGGTCAAAAGGACCGCGAGACGTGGGGACTATGACAAAATACTATGACAGAGGGAGTCAAGATGGATATATGAACTGAAGACACTTTAACCTCTAGGCCTTAATGAGGGCTTTTCTTTTGCCCCGTTCATATAACCTCTCTCTCACAGAATGCTACTATGGAATATTGTATATATCCATATACATGTATGCACTTCCCCTATGTGTACACATGCATTTTCTTTATACCAAATATAATATATATAGATTATATCTATATTTATATTGTGATTTGGGCATTGCCTTTTCTGCTCTAATATATATTAATATATAATAAATATAAAATATATATATATATATCTTTATATTCAGCCTATTATCACTTTACTTTATCTATTTGTTATCAATACTTTTTACCACTCTTTTGTCTCTTTATAGTATATGTGTGTGGTCAACTGTAAATATGATGGGAACCTAATATCAATGTTGATTTTTGTGTTTACTTATTTATTTATTAGGATTTTTTGGAACCCCCCTCCTCCTTTTGTTCCACACTTGGACCTCCTTAGCCTTCTATCTTTTTTGTCCACACATGGAGTGACTGTTACTATATGAATGTAACCATATCTGCCCACATATTAAACTATTAAGTGGCATCTTGTTTCCTTAATTGGAATAAGATGAATTGATCTGATATTTAATTCATATATTGGGTCCCTGCACTTGCGCGACCGCCGGCGTGCGGACATGCGCACGAACCGACACTTTGTCGGATATATGGAGTTCATCATGTGCGCATGCGCTGGTTTCTGACATGCGCCTTCCGCACGGCATTCATTCTGACACTAAGTCCTCGCGCATGCGCGTTAGTGTGTTATATACATATATGCGCATGCGCTGGGTCTTGCGACACGCGCTGTCATCTCTGCCCCTCCTTCTTTGAGATGGAATCTCTGTGTGGACGCACGATGACCAATTAGATGAGTTGGGAGGTACTATCAAACATTTAAATGGATCGAGGGGGAATGTTCCGTTTGGCTTTCTTTACATTTTATTTCTTGCCCTTGAGAAAGGTGGTTAATCCACCGAAACGCGCGTTGGGCTGTCCATGTATCGAATTTAGTTGATTTCCTTTTTTTCTTTTTTTCCTACATTGTGGTTTAGTGGCACTGAGCGGTTTTTAGCTCTGGATATCTTATATAGGGGTAGTTGGGCTGTTCATTGGGCTTATGCAATTAGACCTAGCCTTTTCTATTTAGACTACTAACTAGGTCCTTCTGCTTTATTTTCCTTCTCCTCTTTTATGCCCTTCTCTATCCTTTCGATTTCCATTTGCAGTATAACCCTGTAGGTATAGCAGCAGGATTTATGGCTATTATTGTTGCATATACTGTTACTTATCACTTTACTACATAGGAGTTTGTTACATTTATACATGGGCAATTTAGCTACACTCTGCAGCTATTAGATTTCAAGTGCAGGATTTATGGCTTCTATACTTGCATATATAACTACCTACTACTCTATTGTAAAAGAGTTTATTACATTACATATATGTGCAATTAAGCTATATTCTGCATTGGGCTTAAAGTGCAGGGTTTATGGCCTCTATATCTTCACATGTATTACTATCTAGTACTCTACTGTATAAGAGTCTGCTACATTATATACATGTGTTAACTAGCCATATTCTGTAATTATTAGGCTCTAGTTATTCACCCATTGACAGGTGCTTTCTTTTTTGCTTTTAATCAGGTTTGTCCCAATAAAATTGTTTATTATTTTTGAGACGTTATTTTGGGGTGGCTTGGAGGTGATCAGCCCGTTTTTTCACGAGGCGATCAATCCTTCATTCCTTTATTTCTCCTGGTCCAAGGTTATCACCCGTAATTTCTGGCAGCGTGCTCGGCACTCAGAGTGCCATTGAGCGCTGACATCATAATCTGAACAGGAGCGTTTCTAGTTTCGTTTTGGGTGATCGGGAGATTCCTATTCACCAGACGGTTTTTGAAGCAGGATGCTGCCAATCTATTTGGGGGGATGGGGTGCACTTGACGGAGGTCGGGCTCGACCTCTTTCATCTCACCCTTCTGGACGGGGTGGAACAGGCTGTGGAAAAGGTCGGCTGGTGGAATGCATTGGAAGGAAAAGGAATGTATGCCAAGAGGGGAGGTGAGAAGTGGTGCATAGGTTCATGGTCAGTATATTAGCAAGGACGGTTGGGTTATACTGTATGACACTATGTGTTAACTTATTTGTTAAAGGGACACTATAGTCACCAGAACAACTACAGCTTATTGAATTTGTTCTGGTGAGTAGAATCATTACCTTCATGCTTTTTGCTGTAAACACTGTCTTTTCAGAGGAAATGCAGTGTTTACATTACAGCCTAGTGATAACTTCACTTGCCACTCCTCGGATGGCTGTTAGAGATCCTTCCTGGGTCATGGCTGCCTAAAATGCTTCCAAACATTCAGTATCTCCTCCCTCTGCATGCAGACACTGAACTTTCCTCATAGAGATTCATTGATTCAGTTTATCTCTATGAGGAGATGCAGATTGGCCAGGGCTGTGTTTGAATCATGCTGGCTCTGCCCCTGATCTGCCTCTTTGTCAGTCTCAGCCAATCCTATGGGGAAGCACTTTGATTGGTTCAGGACATCACTTCAGACTGCTTGGTTTTTTTTTGAGGCAAAAAGCATGCAGATCTACAGCTTCTGGCTCGGATACAGTAAGATTTTGCAATACCTAGAATAAATGCTGTGGCCTGTTTCATCCATACTACGTTGTCTGTCTTTATTGGGTGGTAATTAGGTTGGTTCTATGTTGGTATGCTGCATCACGATTCCCCACTTCGTACATAAATGCATAATTGGGGAGATAATTACCAAAATGTCAATAGCACTTTTACATCTAATTATTAACTAATATTTAGCTCATATATTTAATCGGTCAGAGTTTATTTTTATATAAAATGCTTCTTCAACCCTTTTTCATGATGATTACAACAATGCCCTATTGGCATTATTCTATACAAACCCCTCTACTAAAATACGCAAAGGTTTACTCACCTTAATCCAACACCGGATGAAGCTCCCCGGTGCTGCTCGGTGCACCCATGTCTGATAAGGGAGCCGTGCCAAGGCACAAGCGCATGCTCTGAGCTGGCAAGGGAGGGGGAGAGGGAGGGAAAGGAGGAGGAAAGAGTGTGGGGAATTTAAAAATAGCTGAGGGGATATGGAGGACTTCACTTAGTGTGGGATGGAGGAAACAAGCTATTCTGTCTGTCGGATGCATGCAATATGCGCTGACGACAGATGTGTTGACATTAGGCAGCCCGGAACAGAGTGCAACTTGACCCTGGCACACAAGTACTAATAACTCTGAATTTGCTGTGTTTCAAACAATAACACTGCATATGCAGACTCAGGGCTCATGACGGTTGTCACGGCCCCGGCGGACCTGGGGGGCCCGGCCGCCCGGGCCGCACGTGTAGTGGCGGAACTGCACCAGGGCCCACACACTGTTGGGGCTTATCAGGTGGCCCACGCACTTAGGGCCACCCAATGGGCCCTATATCTTCAGGAGCCCGGTCAGCACTGTGGCCATGTAAAAGTGCGACCGGGCCCCTTAAAAAAAAAAAAAAAATTCAGCCGCAGCGCAAGTGCTGCTGGGAGGAAGTGATTACTTCAACTACCATGAACAATTCTGCTATTTTAAGTGGTCATGGTGGTATTAGTCTGCACAGGGCCGCCACCAGAAATTTGGGGGCCCCTAACTCAGCTCAGGGCCTGGGCCCCTAGGGGCCCGCCTCCAAGCCCGCCCACAGTCACACACACAGATACAAACACACACACTGATACAAAAGGACACAGATACATACTAACAGACACACATACTGAAACAGACATACACGCATATAGGCATACTGACAAACACATATACAGACACACAGACATACATAGTGTCACTATGTATGTCTGTGTGTCTGTATATGTGTTTGTCAGTATGCCTATATGCGTGTATGTCTGTTTCAGTATGTGTGTCTGTTAGTATGTATCTGTGTCCTTTTGTATCAGTGTGTGTGTTCTGTGTGTCTGTATATGTGTTTGTCAGTATGCCTATATGCGTGTATGTCTGTTTCAGTATGTGTGTCTGTTAGTATGTATCTGTGTCCTTTTGTATCAGTGTGTGTGTTTGTATCTGTGTGTGTGACTGTGGGCGGGCTTGGAGGCGGGCCCCTAGGGGCCCAGGCCCTGAGCTGAGTTAGGGGCCCCCAAATTTCTGGTGGCGGCCCTGTGCAGACTAATACCACCATGACCACTTAAAATAGCAGAATTGTTCATGGTAGTTGAAGTAATCCTTTAATATACCTATGAGTGTTTATAATGCATCATCATTATGAGAACAATAAGATGCATTCCAGTAGTCCAGAAACACAAGACAAAATAGACATAACAGAAACCTTGGCGGAGTAATAAACATGTACCACATGTAAGTGACTAATGTGTGCAGTATGCACATAAAGGACACTGTAAGAATCTACATATAAGACTCCAAGTCAGCAAAGTATTCCTAATGAAAGGGACAGCAAATGTGTTACAGAGGGGGGGAGCAAGATCCAGCTGACCTTTGTTCGATTATTGCGTATTGTACACCGGCATGAGGAGGGGGCAACACAGTACTACCCTCCTGCTGGTCATTGAATGTAGCGTGCCAGGTCGTGCACAGTAGTGGAGCTTCTGTTTTTCTCAACCCGGTCTGACAGCAAGTGCATGCAGGGAGTGCCGAACTGCTTTGTGTCAGTCCGGGTATAGAAATAGATAGAACCGTAGTAGCTATTATTCTGTCCGGGGGAATGACTGGGGTATCATCAAACTCTTGTTTGTCGGTAGTTTCGAATTCTCTGGACAGAGCGTCGGCTTTAGTGTTACGTTCACCTGGTCTGTAGGTGATGATATAATTGAAATGAGATAAAAACAGTGACCACCTGGCCTGCCTAGAAGGTAGGAAATGTTTTTGTTATCTGTAAAATGAGGATGGGGTCCTTATTAAAAGATGTCTCCACTCCTTAAGTGCTAAAACAATAGCAAGGAGTTCTCAATTGCCTATGTCATAATTCTTTTCGGCTTTGGACATCTGCTTGGAAAAGAAGCCACAAGGATGTAATGGCTTTTCAGGTGATTCTCTTTGAGATAAGACAGCACCCACCCCAATATCAGAAGCATCAACTTCAAGAATATAAGGCAAAGAAGGGTCAGGATGCTGTAAAATAGGAGCAGAGGCGAACGCAGTCTTAAGAAATTCAAAAGCCTCAAGCGCCTCTGGGGACCAGACACGAGTATTACCATCCTTTTTAGTCATAAGGGTTATAGGCACTACAATAGAAGACAAACCTTTAATAAAGCGTCTATAATAGTTGGAAAACTAAGAAAACGCTGAATGGCTTTCAGACCCTGAGGTAGAGGCCATTCCATGACAGCAGAAAGCTTCTGGGGATCCCTTAGCAGAAATTAAATACCCCAAAAACTGGACTTCGGATTGATCATATAAACATTTTTCTAGTTTACAATAAAGACCATTAACAAGAAGGGTTTTCAAAACTGTTTTAACATGCATGTGATGAGTATGTAAATCTGTTGAATATATTAATATGTCGTCCAAGTACACTATCACAAATGTGTGAATGAACTCTCGTAAGACATCATTAATAAATTCTTGAAACACTGCTGGGGCGTTACAAAGACCAAATGGCATCACAGTATACTCGTAATGACCACTCCTAGTATTGAATGCAGTTTTCCATTCATGGCCCTTTGTTATACGTATGAGATTGTATGCACCTCTAAGGTCCAGTTTAGTAAACCCAGTAGCTTGTTTAAGCCTGTCGAATAATTCCGTGATTAAAGGTATAGGGTTAGCGTTTTTTATGGTGATTTTATTTAGACCCCTATAATCGATACAAGGTCTTAAATCGCCCTCCTTCTTCGACACAAAGAAGATCCAAGACCCTGACGGAGAAGAGGATCTACTTATAAACCCCTTTTGTAGAGATTCTTTACTATATTCCTCCATGACACGGTTTTCTTGAGGAGACAAAGGATACACCCTGCCTTTGGGAGGTATAGTGCCAGGCAATAAATCAATAGCACAATCGTAGGGTCTATGAGGCGGTAATTTTTCAGCCTCCCTTTTATCGAAGACAGACTTAAGAGACATGTACTGAGGAGGTATAACAGTAGACAAAGGAGGAGTAGTAGGAACATTAATAGAATTTAAAGGGGTGATTTTAACAATACAAGACTCTTGGCAGGTTTCACTCCAAGATACTATTTGTCCTGACTCCCAGTCAAAAATGGGATTGTGAGAACGTAACCATGGGTACCCTAACACAATGTGGGAGGAAGGAGAGGTGATGACCTGAAACCGAATGGTTTCTGAGTGTAACATCCCTGTATACATATGCAACGGTTCAGTTTCATGTGTAATAACTAGGGAGCATAATGGTCTACCATCTATGCCTCAATGGCCAAGGGTTTCTTCTTCTCTCTAATGGGTATGTTGTGTTTCCTAACAAAACCAGAATCTATGAAATTCTCAGCTGCCCCGTAATCAACCAGGGCTAGTATGTTTCCTGCTATGCAATTCTTTTCCAGATGCAGAGAAACAGGGAGAAGTAATCGGTTAAGAGGCAATTTTGGGGACTTAGATATCACACCCAAGGCCAGTCCCCTATATGGCCTTAGGTGCGATAGTTTTCCGGAAGCACGGGACATTCTTTTAGCATATGGCCCTTCCTACCACAGTACAGGCAAAGTCCCTCCTTTCTCCTATACAATTTTTCAGCATCAGAGAGTTTGGCAACTCCTAATTGCATGGGTTCCTCCTCTGATACCTTGAAACTCTAAGGATTAGCAACTTTAGGAGTATTTAATGTAGCAAAACATCTATTCCTATTCTTAGTATAGAGTCTATCACGAATCCTATTGTCTATATCAATAAAATAGTCGATAAGGTCCTCTAATGGGATAGGAAGGTCCCTAGCCGCTACCTCATCCAATATAGTATCAGATAGACCTTCCATAAGTGCTGTAGTTAGCCCATTGTTGGTCCAATCTACCTGTGAAGCAAGGGTACGAAACTGAATAGCATAATCAGCAACAGACCTAGATCCCTGTTTAATTCTCATTAATGCCCTGGCGGCATTCTTCGACCTTTTAGTTGTGTCAAAGGTTCTACGAAAAGCCGTAAGGAAGCTATCGAAATCATGCACCATAGGTCCATTAGCCTCCCTAATAGGATTTGCCCACTCAAGTGCTTTATCAGTAAGTTGGTGCATAAGGAATCCAACTTTAGACCTATCAGTGGGAAAGGAACGTGGATACATCTCAAAGTGGAATTCCACTTGATTAATAAATCCCCTGCATGTCTTAGCATCCCCTCCATACCTAGGTGGAGGGGTTAAATGTGCAGAAGCATTAGGCATGGTAGATACATCTGGAACAAGGGGAGCAGTAGGAGCTGGTACGGTTACCGGAGTAATTCTAGATAAGAGTGTCTGGAGGACCTGAGCTATCTGATCCATACGGTGATCCTGCTCTACGAATCTAGCCTCATGAGAAGCCAATTGCTGACTTAAATCTGCGAGGTCCATGGCCCTATTGTAATGTCACGGTAGTTTACCCCAACTCGCAAGATTTAGTCCAACAATTGACAATATAGAGCAGATACGTCTTACTGGACCTTAGAATGGCTGAACTCGCCGTATAGCAGAGAATGACAGAGTCAGGAACGAGCCGAGGTCAAGGGAACAAAGAGACAGCGAGAACAAAAACTAGCCAAGGTCTGGTACACAGTAGTCAGAAAGCCGGCAAACAAGACAAAACAGGGATAAAGAGATAAACGGAGTCAGATACAAAGCCAAGGTCAAGCACGAAAAATCACAACTGAACACAACAAGCGCTAAAGGGAACTGAATCAGAAACCACAATAGGGCAGGGAGTTAAGGGAGAGGTAAGTATAAATACTCTAGGCTTTAATTTGATTGGCCCCTGTCATATCCACACCCCCAAAATGTGAGTGTATGGGGAATGTGGGATGACAGGGGCCAATGGGAGACCGTTGTACATTTCGGCTCCTGCTGTCCCTTTAAGAGCGTGCCCCCATTGGTTGTGCGGGATGCTCTCTATTTTAGGCAGGTTGTGCGGAGGTTTCGGAGCTCTGAGCAATGGCGTGTGCTCCGGTGTGGTGACAAGCTCTGCCCCCTGTCTGGCATTATATATTTATATTATGTTTTTTATTTGTTTTTCATTGTGTGGCAGTCTTTGATATTTTATGTTGTAAGTGTCATTTAATTGGTGCATTTTTCCACAGGTTCCCACTAGGTCACCTATAGCTTATTTATAATTGGAGTTCTTTCTTTCGTCTCCTTGTTTTTTTATTTGTTCTGGTTTGTATTATTTTTTATATACCTTTGGAACATTTTTTCTATTTTTGGGCTATATTTGGTCTTCTGGCATGTTTTCTAGGTGACTAGTGATGTATATGACTATTGATTAGGGTTCTATGTATTTAGTTTTTAGCTGTTTTCTATCATTACTTTTGCATAGGGCTTAGTTGTTGGTATTTGGTATCTTTAATTCTCTTGCTATTCATTATATAGATCTAGAGGACGCTAGATTCAAAGCTGGTCTTGGTTATGGTGATATTGTCCTTAGTCATGTCCAGTTCTGTTTTGAATCAATCTAGTGTTAATGGACATCAGCTGGATCTTGGGTACATATAACAGGATGGAGAGATAAGTACAGTATTTCAAGGGACACTATAGTCACCTGAACAACTTCAGCTTAATGAGGTTGTTCAGGTGAGAACTATAGCTCCCTGCAGCCTTTCTCGTGTAAACACTGTATTTTCTGAGACACCTCCAGTTGCAGTCACTCAGACTGCCACCAGAGGGACTTCTGAGTTGATTGAGGCATAAAACGCCTCAATCCACTCAGCTCTGCTGTCAGCAGAGCTCAGGGCAGCTCTGGCAGCACTGTGCACGAGCATCCTGTCTGCGTGGGAGTGGCTTGAACGCACAAGCTGAAGACCGGAGACCGAGGAGAAGGAGAGGAATCAAACTGTAAGTAAACTTATTTAGTGAGTGTGGGTGGGTGGGTGGGTGACTGAGGGTGAGTGGGTGACTGGATGGATATGAATGATGGGGATGGATATGGATGATGGGGATGGATATGGATGATGGGCATGGATATGGATGAGGAAAATGGATATGGATGATGGGAATGGATGAATATGGATGATGGGCATGGATATGGATGATCGGGATGGATATGGATGATGGGAATGGATGGATATGGATGATGGGGATGGATATAGATGATGGGAATGGATAGATATGGATGATGGGAATGGATATGGATGGAGTGTGTGTGTATGTCTTTAAATTTTTACTACTTGTGTGTTTGCATAGAAACACTATATATAGAGAGATCTCTATATATAATGTTTCTATGAAAACATGCAAACACAAAGTTTGGCTGAGGAGGGGGGCGGGTATAGAAAGCACATTCCGCGCACTTGCACGGTTGAGAGCTGAGTTTCTTCATAGGGCGGCATTCAATGCGTGAAACTGCGCATGCGCACCATATCGCGATGACGCTTCTCAAGGAGAAGCGTCCCTTTTGGGCCCTGCGATTTCGTCATTTTGACGGGAAAAGGGTGTGTGGCCTAGGGGGGAGCTCGACGCTGGAATGGAGGTAAGTTTTATTATTAAAACTTACTCGGATTTATTAATGGCAAGTTCATATAAAATTAAGAAAGAAGGCTGGGGGACCTGTCTTTCTTGCTTTTATATGTTGACTATAGCGTCCCTTTCATGCTGTCCCTTGAGAAAGATACATTGTTGTGGCTGTAATTTTTTTCATGTGTCCAGCTCTCAGGGGCTTTATGTAAGTTTTTGGTTGATGTTTATCAGGAGTGTGTATGGTTAGAAGCCTTTGTTGTTTATTTAATATATACTATTATGTGCCCCAAATAACTTTTTTAAAATTTCAAAGTCTTGCTTAGTAGTACTGGAGTATTGGCAGAAGCAAGGATAGTATAATTTGTTGGTATAGCTTATGCAAAAAAATCCCTTTTCTAAGGGGGTAGTGGAGGCCTCTGTGTTAGGTAATTCCACCATCTTGGAGAGCAAAATGTTAACTTGTGTTCCTGGCATTATAGGGTCTTTAGGTCCCGTCCCCCTCACCCTCAGGGTCCCACTCCCACAGGGCTGAAGGGGGAGGAAGGGGTTAATCAATTACCTTGCTCCAGTGCCGGGCTCCCTCTGGCTTCTCAGAAACTGCTATGTTTACAGCTGCAGGGTTAACCCTAGATGGACTTGGTACCCAGACCACTTCGTTGAGCTGAAGTGGTCTGGGTGCCTATAGTGGTCCTTTAATGTCTATGGCATCTTTGGTGGCAGAAGCAGTTTGGTTTCTGGGATCTACGATCCATCTCAGCATCTGCAAGAGTGGAAGTGTCTAAATCACAGGACGAGTAAATTCTGAAACATACTTATTGCAGTTTCTCAGGAAAATGCAATAATTAACATTGCAGGGTTAAAGGGACACCCAGACCACTTCAATGAGGATGAAGTGTTCTGGGTGCCTATAGTGTTCCTTTGATGCTCCCAACTTCGTCACATCTTGTTTTTAATAATGTTACAGATTTTAAAGTTAGTTTAAGATGGAGTGTCCTGAATTTGGCATGTTGCTGCTATTGGTCACCAACAGCACTCTTGAAATATGCAGAATTTGGTGAGTGCTGCTTTTCTGTTTTATGTATTAAATGGGAGTATTTACCCAAAACTCCTGGTTTTGCACCTCTTTCAGTCACAAATGCCTCATCGGCCCTATTTAAAACTTGAACGGCAGTTATGGGTTTGTATACAACAGGACCTTGTCAGAGTATTTATATCGGCAGACATTTTGTGCTATGATAGAAACTAAAAGTGTATATTCTGAGTCACTCTGAACAGACCAGACTCCATTTTGTTATTTCAAGTTAACAAAGAGACACAAAATTCTTTCTGTAAGACTGGCCTCTTTGCCAGAGCTAAGGAATGCATAGTATAAACAAGTGATAAGAAGAATATAATCAAATCTAAACCCAGACAATTGTGACAGAGAAGATTAAATAATTTAAAATTTAACTGTCTATATATATAAGGTACCATTGTATGGAAAAGGGTAAACTTAGTTCATTATCTGCCATATCAGAAAAAAACTCAGATTTGCAGACACATAGTCTGGACAAAATTTAAGAAACCCTTTGATCTTTGAAGGATACGTAAGTTATAGCCACTATCTATATAGGCCAAAATGACGTCAAAATAGTCACCAGGAAAAGTTAACTCTTTCCTGGATAGGTATGTTTAGTGGGACAAGACTGCCCTCTACAGACCAAATAACTAATTTGCGATCTGGAAGATAACCACGCCTCTAGTGCTTCTATTGGGTTATCAACTGATGACGTACAGAGAGTCTGGCCCTTTAAAAGTTAAGACAAAGGGAAGACAGAGAAAGGCAGATCCAAGAGATATGCAAAGAAAAAGAGGAGAGAGGAATTGGAAGTTTGGGGACTCCAACCTCCATGCAGAGAGACATCCAAATAAGTTCCTGAGACTACCAATCGGATGAAATATCTACTCAACTGGTAATTATACTGGTTTCATTTAATTAATTAAATTAATTAAAATGTATTAATAGCATTATATATGACTGGATAAAGCACGGTCAGATTTCCATATTAAGAAATCTTAGTTAACTAAAGAATATATAGTTATAAACATTCCATTCTGCAGGTGGAATTAAGAATAATTATATATTGATGTGATATTATCACGTGTTAGCATACCGCTGTTTTTATCCAGGTGTATTGATTTGCTCTAAATTAAGATAGATATCTTTTAGACAAATTAAAAATCTGCTTATATAATATGGTAGATTCTCTTATTGGATGGTTTAAGAAAATGACTAATGAACTGGTTTAAATGTTATTTTATTTAAAATTACATAAGAATAGATCTTAATTACCTAGGAGATCTAGCCAGCATTGAAAGGGTTATTCTAACTGTCTGCTAAACTTTACGACCTTACGCTGCATTCTGAGGAATTCTGTTCTTCGCTGTGAAAAGTTTCACTTAAGTCTGTGTTAAGGATACCTCATAAATCGTAGAAGTCTTGACAGAAAATGCTAGTTAGCCATTGAAACGTAATACCCATTTCTTTGTATTGCATATCATTTTATACTGGATATTCATTGGTTATTGTCATGCATGTTACATAATATTATTTGTTAATTAATTTGTCATCATAAATAAAAATCTATTTTTATACATTGTGATATTATTATATGAAATACTTTCCACTTAACGCGATAAACGTTCTTTGGGATCTGAGAATTGAATTAGTGGGCAATTCTCACTGTTACTATTATTATCCCATAAATATCCCCACATATTGGAGGCACTGCTGAGATCGTTTAAGTTGAAATTATATTTCATATATAATAATAATATTGGTGTAATTTATGCAATTTAATCTTGATATAGAAAAGAGTTTTGTATTGAGATTAAATCACTGTATAGAAATATGGCTGAATCTAGCGCTTCATCTCAATCAGAGAATGGGAAGAAGTTAGCGGAAATGCAAGGTTTTCCCTTAAGCATCATATATCAGTATCTAAATATTAAAGTTGATTATCCAGAGTGGATACTCCAAAAAAAAACAGGTTGATGATTCAATTCACGATAGATCGGCTGATTCACCTATGGCTAAATATCTTAGCCAAATAGATGAAGAGTCTACAATGCGATCTGTTACCAAATCATGCCCGTTTTTCATATTGGGTTATTCTATTATGTTAAAAAAGCATAATGAGATAGAACGCAAATTGGACGAGTGTCAGAAAGACCTGGTGCTCGAACAAGGAAGGTTCAAAACTTTGTCTGATGAAAATAATCTCCTTCGGGCTCTAAACTCTGACCTTTTTAATAAACTGGAAAGAATGAGCAAAATGGTGGATGATTATGATGAACAGATAAAACAGATACAGATGCAGCTAGATGAATATCAAAAGGGAAGTGAAGAATTACTGGGAAAAGACCCAAGTGATTCTTCTCAATTCCCTGATATTCACACACTAGACCAGGTTTTCATAAAACAGTCTCTAAGTAAAGATGTGAGTAATTCTGAGAAAACACCTGTAGATTCTTGGCAATCTTGGGCAGAACAGTTTGAAAAGACTGTCCTGGCCAAGCTTGACAGAAGGAATCAGATTCAAGGTGATAGGAATGAAAACAGACATGGTTCTGTACACTGGCAGAATTCTGATGCAGATCAGAGTTGTGACAGTGAACAAGAAGCTCAGAGTGATGGGAGTGAAAGTGATTGCACTATCCACTCTGAAGGCCATGTAACTGATATGCCATCTGCACTGTTGTACGGGTCTAATTCCTCTTCAGCAGACAGATCGCATAGACGTTTACCCAAACACAGAAACAGAGGTCGTAAATCAACGACGCCTGTTTATGAAACACCAAAGGTCATCAAATTCCTTAGAGAGACTGTCCCACAATTTTCTAGAGGTTCAGGAAACATATCTGAACATCTGGAAAATTATGATAGAGCAATGAATTCATTGGGTATGTATGATGACATTCACAAGAAATGGTTCATTACATGGACCTTTGATTCAATGTGTCGTGTTTATCTAGAAAGTCTTCAAGCTATACAGTTAATGTCCTGGTCCAAGATGAAATATGAAATAATCATGGAATATGGTAAGTATAAAACCATTGCCTCTGCAAAGAAGGCGCTTTATAACTTAAAGTGCCGTCCAGATCAAAGCCCCAGAGAATTTTTAATAATTCTTAAAAATGCATACTCCGTGGCCCAAAGAAAACCCAGGTATGAAAGCACAGACTTCAAAGATCTGTATTTTCATGCCATGCCGGTAAACATACAAATGAATCTCGCAAGAGATTACGATTGTAAGTTGCCATTAGAATGGCTAGTCAGTCAATGCATGAAGTTGTACACTATACACCATGCACATGACGAAAATCAGCCAAAGGTTAAGAAACCTGGTGATAAAATGGTGTCAGAGACTAAAATTCAGTTAGGTTTAGAAACCCAACAGAAAAAGAGGACCTATTCCGAGGTTTTGAAAACTCCAAAACCTCAGAAACAGGAAAACGCCAGGAAGCAATTCTGCAAATTCCTCTAATAACTCTGAAAAATCCAATGCCAATGGGAATAAACGCCCCTGGGTTAATAAGAACCAAGGCAATTCCCAATGGAGAAGGAATCCTCAGGGAAATAGGAGATATGGAAACAGAAACAACCAATCTGCTTCCAATAACTCCCAACAGTCTCAGCCATCCCAGCCAAATTCTAATGGGCAAAGACAAAACGGCAATGGGGGAAATAATTTGCGTCGTCAGGTTGGTCAATTGACAGACCAGATGGGCAAATTAATGGAGGAAATGACAAAGATTAACCAAGTCTTTGCTCTAAATCCTTTTTTAGGGATAGCTCCAATTGCAGAACTACCTGTGCAACCGCAGCAACAACAACAGGTGCCGCAGCAATAATAGCCACTGTGACTAAACAGGCTAGGTTATCAGTAGATGTAATGCCTAACCCTGTTTCCTTTCCAGGTACTCATAGTCAAACAAACAATAGTTGTGTTAGAAAACCTATTGCCTATACCGTCACTTCACTTCCGGGTGAAGGAGGCGCAACGTGTTCCTCTGTTTTTTCATTTCAGCCAAAGGCTAAAGTAGCCCCAGCAGCCACTAGTTTCCAGGATCCAGACCTGAAAGGGTTAACTGATGAGATGCCGACCACTAGTTCCCGCTTGACAGTTCAAGTTATTCCTAAAAAGGATGGGCCTGTGGGTAAGACTGAGCATTCCTCAGTACAGGTAGAAACTACTGCTGTGACCGGTAATGTATGGAAAACAAGTAATATGTTGACACATTCTAAATTCTTATGTGAATTAGAAGAACATGAAGGAAGGTACTACATGTCTGTAGAAATACAGGATTCGCTACCCCAGCCTTTTAAAGGGTTAATAGATACTGGTTCACAAGCCACTATCTTATCCAATACCTACTTCCAGCAGGTAATGGACTTAGCAACGGATAAGCCGAAGCTAAGAGATTTCCCCAATGCTCTGTTGAGTGTAGGAGGAAATGCCCTTCATGTTATTGGCAATACCTGGTTAAAGTTTAAAATAGGTAACAAAACCTTTAGACACCCGGTGATAGTGGTAGATCTCCCCTATGACCGACTGATTCTGGGTATAGACATACTCAGAAGACTTAACACAATTATTGACTGTGTAAATGGAATTGTATGGTCACAAGCTAAGGTTCCCATAACCTATGAGAAATCACATGTACAATCTGATCGTAACTGCCATGTGATAGAAGAAAGACCTGACTCAATTGAGGTACATTTTAGGAATAGTCAGTCACCTGACGTGACTATCCTGCAGGTGAATGATGCAATCGCACCTGTAGATGAGCATTCCGTAAGAATTGCTCCAGAGAGGATCCAGAATGTCTCTCTGGAAGGTGATGTTTTAACCATTTCTCTCCACAGGGACTATGTTGAATCTGTAGATCTGGCAGGTCATGCTCAATTCCTTGCCAGAATTGAAAGGGTTAATAACAACTTATTCTTTCCTATTCAAATACATGACTTAGGAAGAAGTAGGAATGCAAAGCTGGACTTAAAGAGTGAGAACAGCTATATTAGCAGAAGTCTGTTAAAGCAGATCGCTAATCCTAAAATGATCAGGTACGCTTCCCCACATGACAGGTGGATCCAGAATCTGGATGGCGAATCAGAGAGTCACAATGTGATAGCAAAATGTTTACTATCTATTTCCATCGGAAATAAGACAGTTAAACATTTATTCTTAGTGATAGACGAACCTCGCTATCAGGTTTACGTTGGCAATGATGTCATACATCGCTTTGCCATACACCTTGACCTGATTAATTCCAACTTGTGGACAAGGTTAAAAGGTAATCCTTGTGGATACCTACACGAGGAAAACGCCCTGAAATCAGGACAAATACTCCCATATGCGGTAAGTATCCAAGTTCCTGATGACATAACCATTCCACAGGGGACAAGTAACTTTCTTTTACCCCTACAGGTCAAGGAGGGTCAGAGATTGGAAAACTCTGATGCCCTAATCTGTTTATCCAACAGGATACAACAATTAGGGATGGTGGTAACACATACACCAATGGTAAGTATTGGTAAGAATCCCACCTATATCATGGTCAACAATGTTACACCCAATAGTGTTACTTTACCAAAAGGAACATTATTAGGTCTAGCATTGGATGCTGAGTACTATACATTTGGTTTCCAAAACCAAATTATAGGCCTCATCCCTGAAGAATACTTAACTGAGGACGAAATTGTCGATCAAATATTCCATTCCTCCCCAGAAGGATTATTCACTATCCTATCTGTATATCCCTTCAACGTTGAAGAAGGCTCGTGTAAAATCGAAGAAGCATCTATCACCTTCGATCATCCGCTCAATGAGCAGGAATCACAAGAGTATCACGACCAAAGAGAAAAGGTAAGTCAACACCGAACTGACCTAACTTCTAGGCTTGAAGAAGCTTATGAGATAGGCCAGCCTGAAATCTTTCCAGGATTTCAGGAAAGGCTAGAAGAGCAAATATCTTTAGCTGACGGTTGCTCCAACGATGCTGAGCGGCAACAGCTAAAGGAAATCCTTTTGGAATTCCAAGATATTTTTGCCAAAGATTCCTACGACTGTGGGTTAACTAACCTCCACGTAGCCAGAATACAAACTGATCCAAATTTACCACCTGTATTTATCAAACAATATAGACTCCCATTAGCGTCATATGATGGTCTACAAGACATCATTCAGAATTTAAAGGAAAGGGGCATTATACGTCCAGTGCACAGTTCGTATAATAATCCGATCTTGGGGATTCTGAAACCTAATGGACAATGGCGTTTATGCGCTGACTTACGACAGCTAAATAAACGCGTCTATATGTCTGGTTGGCCAACGCCATACATAGACCAATGTTTGGTACAAATGCAGGGATCCAAAATATTCACTGCCATCGACTGTGCGCAGGGATATTGGACTGTACCAGTCCATAATGAAGACCAATACAAATTGGCCTTCACATTTGGAAAGCAGCAGTATACCTGGACCCGTATGCCTTTCGGTTATATAAACTCTGGTCATGAATTCGCTGTGTTCATGCATAAAGCTATGCCTGACGCACTCGAGAGAGGAACGTTATCATATGTCGACGATGTCTTGCTGAAAAGCACTTCCTTTGATAAGCATATCTTAGAGATTAGACATGTTCTCACTCAGTTAAGAGAGGCAGGGATTAAACTGTCTTTACAAAAGGCGCAATGGTGTCGCACCCATGTCAATTTCCTCGGACATGAGGTAACTTCTGAAGGATTAAATCCCCAGAGGAAGAAGGTTGAAGCCGTAATAAGGCTAAAACACCTTCAAACATCAGGGAATTAAGATCGTTCCTTGGTATGACTAACTACTCCCGTAAGTTTATAGATAACTATGCAGAAATAACTAAACCACTCTTACACCTGCTTAAAAAGGAAACTACCTGGAACTGGGGGGAGCCTCAGGACCAAGCGGTAAGTGAACTGAGGAGGAAGCTCACTCAGGCACCCTGTTTAGCATACCCAGAGGGGGGTAAACCCTTCTATCTGGAGACAGGATATACCGATTTAAGCATAAGTGCTGTTCTGTATCAGAAGCAGGACAGTTTAAACAAAGTTATTGCATATGCTAGCAAGACTTTGTCACCTGTTGAAGTTAAATTCAACACGTGTGAGAAGGCGTTATTGTCGACTGTCTGGGCACTACAAAATTTTCGTAGCTATATCCAAGGTGAGAAAATAATTGTAGAAACAGCTCACCAACCTCTACAGTATCTGCAGAGTGAAAGAATTAGAGACGGTAATCTCTCTAACAGTCGGATTACTGCATGGACTCTATCCTTACAGGGATGGCCGTTAGAAGTCCGTTATAAACATAATAAGAGAAGCCCAGTTGCCCAAGGTTTAGCAGAATTACATGACTGTACTGCTCCATCTCTGGATGATAATGACACCGGAGATGACTTCCTAGAAGAGCAATTGCTATCCCCTTATAAAGTTTATGACGAGGAATACTGTCGACCACTACCGTGGGTATACATTGATGGTTGTTCATATCACCACGTCGTTGGTGCTGAACGGAAGTTAGTTGCAGGTATCGGAATCGCCTGGACAGGTGATTATCCCAATGTATCTATAGGATACAATATTGGTCCCAAAAGCAGTCAGATAGCCGAACTCTGTGCGGTATATAAGACCATTCAAATGGCAATAGAATATGGTATCAAAGAATTTGTTGTCATAACTGATTCCAACTATGTTCGCAACAGTTTCGTCGAATATCTGCCTAGCTGGAAACGAACCAAATGCTGAAAAGCAATAACAAACCTGTTAAACATGGGAAATTGTTTTGTAAAATTGATGAGTTGGTTAAGGAAAATGGTTTAACCATATATTGGAAGAAAACCAAAGGCCATTCTAAAATAGAAGGTATTGACAAGGATGGTAATGACTTAGCCGATTCACTGGCAAAACAAGCTGCCATCAATGGTGAAACCCTAAACATTGATGATCTTATGGGTTCAATTCATGTTGAAGCCATAACAAGACGTCAGGCTAGAGATAATGCCGACTTAAATGTCGTGCAATGGAGTCAAGAAGCTCCTAGTGAGGACCTGATTACCAGTCAAAAGAGTGATCCCGTCATAGGCATTTTCTATAGACATATAGAAGACCCTACTGCCAATCCCATCACAGATGAGGATTGCAAAGATAATGAAGATTTACGAATCTTGATGAGATATAAAGTCCAATTTAGTATCATGGAAGGGTTGCTGATC
>OW240912.1:135782195-135802890 GCA_933207985.1 Pelobates cultripes
GACGTCTTCATCCCCCTGTGCTTTATTCACTTCCGTCTATACCGTGCCGGGCAGACGATGGGTGCATGCGTGCGCTAGCTGGGAGGTCCTAGCGGTGGAACTCACGTACAGGTTGTGATGCGTTCCACTGTGGAATTGCGGCACGCATGCGCAATGCAATTTCAAATTCAGGCGCCAAAATTACTTTATTTTTTATTTTATTTTTTGGTTTCCAGGACTTAGAGAGGCTATTTAGCCAGCAGCAACTAACTGTTTGCCAGGTGCACTCAGAATTTGTTGCAAGTGTGTTCTCACCTGCCCTCCAACACACTTTGCCATTTAAGGTAAGCCTTTTTTGCTTTTATCTTAAGTGATTCTAGCCTGAATTATGGAGTTTTGATTTTGTTCAGCTTTTCTTTCTCTTTTTTTTTTTTCCCTTCCGTATGTCTTATCTTGAGACTGCAGAGAGAGCTTCAGAGTGAGGGAAATGTTCTGCGAAATCCAAACATTTTAAGCTGTGCTGCATGTTCCCAACCCATGCCAGATGGATATAAGTAGACATGTGCAATTCGTTTCGAATGTGAATTCGGACGAATTTTGGGCAATTCGGACATTCGGGTACTTCCGAGTGTCCGAATAGATGACTTGCCGAATGGTTGATGTCCCGAAATTCAGAAATTACTGAATTGTCGAAGTGCCGAAGCACAGTATTCCTTAAGAACTAATATACTTACCTAGTGAAAGAATGAGAATGTTACACTGTATACAAATTTAAATAAAAAGTATACAAACATAGCCAGGATTCAGCTGTAAGCATTTGCAACACTTACAACAATAAAGTAACACACATTCATATAAAATGTAAGTTACTTAGCCAGTCAATGTAATGACAGGAATGAATAAGTAGATAAATCCCTAATTCCCATGGTATTAGGGAGCTATCTGCTGAAAGACCTAAATTGGTTTACTTAGTATTAGTAAATTATGCCCCTACTCGCTATACCGCGAGTAGGGGCATGTCTATTAAACAGTGAGCAGCCTATGGCGGGTGGGGGCCCTACAGTAAAATAAGGGGGGGGACCCTAAATTTTAGGGGGGGACCCTAAATACTTAACTGCTCACTGTTTAATAGTCATTTTTACTTAGTATTAGTAAATTTGGCTGAAAGACCAATTTAGGTCTTTCAGCCTTTTGGTAGATAGCGCACTAATACCATGGGAATTAGGGAGTAACCTACTAAGCGGCTGCAAAAGAAGTCCCGAAATTCCAAACTGTCGAAGTTGCCGAAGTTCTGAAGTGTTGAAATGCCAAATTGCAAAATTTTGGAATGCCGAACCGAACTGAAAATTTTCCCCATGCACATGCCTAAATATAAGTGCAAAATTTGTTCCAATTGTACTAGGCTTCTGAGGAAGCAAAGAAAACTGAAATGTCTACATTCCTAAATTGGTTCCAGCAAATTCTGCAACAAACATTTGTTGAAATGCAGACTGCAGCCGTTCAGTCTGCTCAGGCCTCTGCTTCCCAGGATTCTACAGTATTAAATCCGTCTAGGCCTAAAAAGGCCTAGATCCTGGGAATTGTCTGACGTAAGCTCTGCTTCTTCTATGTCAGAATCAAGAAATGAGGATTCTAGTGATTGCTCTGAGGAAGAATTTTCTTTTCCAGAGGAATCTATTGGTGAAAGTACAGTGCCTGATGGGTTATAAGGAACACTTCAGGAGCAAAGGAAATAAATCCAAAGCTTTTCCGTTTCATCCACAATTAAAGGATTTGATTCTAAGGGAATGGAAATTCCCAGGAAGAAAGCCTTTTATTTCTAAACATTTTAAAGCTATTTGCCATCAATAAGGATCCTGAGTGCCTCCTGGATCCTTTACCTTCAGTAGACGTCCCTATAGCTCAGCTGGGAAAGAAAACCAAGTTACCTATAGTGGATTCAAGTGGCTTAAAAGACGCCATGGAGAAACGTATTGATTCTTCCTTAAAGGACCACTCTAGGCACCCAGACCACTTCAGCTTAATGAAGTGGTCTGGGTGCCAGGTCCAGCTAGGGTTAACCCATTTTTTTATAAACATAGCAGTTTCAGAGAAACTGCTATGTTTATAAATGGGTTAAGCCTTCCTCCAAAGCCCCTAGCGGCTGTCTCATTGACAGCCGCTAGAGGCGCTTGCGTGTTTCTCACTGTGAAAATCACAGTGAGAGCACGCAAGCGTCCATTGGAAAGCATTGTAAATGTGACCGGCTGAATGCGCGCGCAGCTCTTGCCGCGCGTGCGCATTCAGCCTAATGGGCGGAGAGGAGGAGGATCGGAGGAGGAGAGCTCCCCTCCCAGCGCTGGAAAAAGGTAAGTTTTTACCCCTTTCCAGAGCCGGGCGTGAGAGGGTCCCTGAGGGTGGGGGCACCCTCAGGGCACTATAGTGCCAGAAAAACGAGTGTTTTCCTGGCACTATAGTGATCCTTTAAAGAAACTGTTTTTTTTTCCTCCGCATCTCAATCCAAAGCACGGATTGCAGGTACCTCAGTGGCAAAGGCACAGAAACATTGGCTGGAAGAATTAGAAAAGACTTCTGCGGGTGAATCCAAAGAAGATCCAGTCAAGTTGTTGCAAAATATCAAGATGGCATCTAACTTTCTAGTTGATTCCTCTTCAGAAGGTCTGAAGACAATGGGTTTATCCACAGTGGCAAGAAGAGCAATTTGGCTAAGAAACTGGCCGGCTGACTCAGCATCCAAAAATTATTTGTGACCTTCCATTTGAACCAGGCAGACTTTTTGGTTCTAAACTGGATGATATTTTGAAACAAATGAAGGCTGGTAAAAAGGCTTTACCTGAAGATAACAGGAAGCATAATTGGAATAAAAGATATATTTTATTTTTTTTATTTTTTTTAAAGTCCAATCTGCTTACAGGGGATCCTTTCAGAAGAACACTTACAGAGGTCAACAAAGGAAGGTGTTTGATTACAGGATAAAAGAGAAGTTCTCTGATAAAAGGTATACAAATTTATGACGCCATTCCTATTGGAGAAAGACTCACTCATTTCCTGGATTCCTGGCAGAAAACTACCTCTGATCACTGGGTTCTTTCAGTAATAAGGAAGGGTTACTATCTGGATTTAGCAGAGATCCCAAAAAGAAAATTCTTATGCTCTACAGTCCACTCGCGGGTGAAAGAAAAAGTGCTAATGGGAGAAGTGTCAAAACTTCTTCAAAAGAATGTCATAGAAAGTGTGCATCCAAAAGACAGATTTCTGGGCACTTATTTAAGACTCTTTTTGGTTCCAAAGCCAGACGGTTCTTTCAGACCCATTCTAGATCTCAAGACCGTCAACAAATTTATTCTAAAAAATAAGTTTCATATGGAAACAAAGTCTGCAACTCGTATGATTTCAACGAGAAAACTGTCTGATTTCTCTGGATCTAAAAGACGCCGATCTACACGTTCCCATCGCAGACCCCAGGAAAAGATTCCTAAGGTTCGCTATCAACTTCCAGAGTCGGACTCTTCATTACAAGTTCAGAGCTCTTCCCTTTGGTTTGTCTTCAGCCCCAAGAGTGTTCACAAAGATTCTGGTAGTAACTTCAGCAGATTTAAGGGGAAAAGGCATCAATGTCATCCCTTATTTAGACGACTGGCTTTTGATTGCAGACTCCAAAGAAAAACTTTATCTAGACCTCAATACGGCTTTAGACACTTTAAACAAATCATGGTTGGTTGATAACTTTCGTAAAGTAGGAATTGGTCCCAGTTCAAAGAATTCAGTTCCTGGGTCTAATTATAGACACACTCGTTATGAAAATATTCCTTCCAGAAGAAAAAAGAACAAAGATTGTTCTGGCTATTCAGAAACTCAGAGAAAGAAGTTGGTGCTCCATCAGAGATGCAATGAGTTTGCTGGGTCTTTTCACAGCCTCCATCCCAGAAGTCAATTGTGCAAAGGCCAGAATGAGACCCCTTCAAAGAAACATTTTAAGCTGCTGGAACAGGCAAACTTACAGCTTGGACATGCCTTTTGAAACTCAACAGTCAGGCGCTGAAGAGTTTTCTCTGGTGGACCTCGTCTCGTTTCCTGTAAACAGGCCTCTCGTTCCAAATGAAGTCAGTCAAAGTTTTAACAGATGTCTCAGGTCGCGTCTGGGGTGCTCATTTAGGAGAAAAGAAGAAACCAGGAGTTTGGCAAGTAAAAGATTTAAGAAGTTAATCGAACTACAAAGAACTGAAGACTGTCTGGCTGGCTCTCATTGCTTTTCGGAATCAGATCCAGAATCAACATGTCCAGATCAGGTCAGACAATTCTACAACAGTAGCTTATATAAACAAACAAGGAGGAACAAGATCAAAGAGTTTGGAAGATATGTGTTCCAGAATCATGCTGTGGTCAGAGTTCCACCTTCTGTCAATTTCAGCGGTTCACTTAAAAGGAGAATTCAATGTACTGGCAGGCGCTCTAAGTCGTCAACATTTAAAGCAAGCAGATTGGTCCCTTTCTTCCCAGATCTTCAGTCAAATCACAAAGAAATTCGGTTATCCAGAAATAGACCTTATGGCTTCAAGATCAAACAAGAAAACAAGAAGATTTGTTTTAAATGTTTTATTTTGTGTTGCAAGTACAAGCATGTAGTTGGTCTTGTTTCATGGAAAGCATATGATTGCCCGCGCAGAGGCGTTTCAGATAAAACATGCAGTTACATTAGGTTCAAGGGCTTTTAACAGTTATGTGCTTAATGGACCACTCTAGGCACCCAGACCACTTCAGCTTAATGAAGTGGTCTGGGTGCCAGGTCCAGCTAGGGTTAACCCATTCTGTGAAACTGCTATGTTTATGAATGGGTTAAGCCTTCCCCCTAATCCTCTAGTGGCTGTCTCATTGACAGCCACTAGAGGCGCTTGCGTGCTTCTCACTGTGATTTTCACAGTGAGAGAACGCAAGCGTCCATAGGAAAGCATTATGAATGCTTTCCTATGTGACCGGCTGAATGCGCGCGCAGCTCTTGCCGCGCGTGCGCATTCAGCCGACGGGGAGGAGAGAAGGAGGATCGGAGGAGGAGAGCTCTCCGTCCAGCGCTAGAAAAAGGTGAGTTTTAACCCCTTTCCTCTCCCCAGAGAGGGGGAGTGTTTTCTTGGCACTATAGTGGTCCTTTAATAAATCAAGTTGACTTCGTTCATGCTGTGACTTTGGGCTAGATTTCAGTATACTTGTTGTTTGTCATCCAGCGATGTAGTGCTAGATATAAGCAGGTAAGCGGAGTTGCTTCCGGAGAGACATAGCGTTGCCGACGCTGAGTCACAAAGTCAGTCTTTGAGTGTAGTTTCTCGTTTCGTTTGGGAGTATTGGTAGGTACTCGTGTTGTGTTGCCTGTGCCTAGCCTCTTTGTGTAGGTGTGGGGCATAGACTGTGCGCTCAGGTGATGGTTTTATCCATTGTTTTAAGTTGCCCGGGTGGTCGTTATTGTGCCCGAAACCTGTTGTGGCTGTATGTTATTCTCTGCGTAGGTGGCCTAGAGAGGCAGCTGTTGTCTAACCTGTCACTGGTGGCTGCGTGATCGGTGCATGTGTGTGACATTGCTCCTTGTGGGGCGTGTCTCCCTCATTCCTGCCCTCCGGTGCTTGGTAGCGCCAGCGGTTGCGCTGGGGCGTGTGGGGGTAGGCATCTCGGGTGGACTGGTCGCAGTATGTCATGTTGCCCCCTTCTCCGAGGCAGTGTGTGGTCATGAGGTCATGTCACCGTGTGGCGGTGGAGCGTGGGTCTAGGTCTCGTGTTGGGCAGGTCTGTGTGGGTCCGCATTCCACGTTGGGGGCTGTTGCCTTACGGGGCCTGGTCCTTAGTGTGGTTCATGTTGCCTCCAGTCAGTGATTGGGTTGTGTGAGGTTGGCGCACACTGGGGGGGAGGAAAAAGGGGGGGAGGGGGAGGGACGGAAAGGGGGGGGAAAGGAGGTGGGGAAAGGGGGATGTGGGTGAGGGCAACCCGTCTAGGGGCCACCCCAGGTGCAGGCGCCCGGTTGTCTTGTAGTTGCGTGTCCTTGGTTTAGGGTGGGTTCAGGCATTGTAAGAACTCATCTGTAGCGATGTCTCGTATCCAGTGGAACCATGAGCTTTTCTTTTGCCGCTGCCGTGGTGGCTTTCAGGTCCTCGAATTTTCTTGTGTCCTCCTTCTCCTTAACCCACGTGGTTGTTTCCAGAATATGGGGATAGTCGGGAAAACAAGAAGATTTGGATCTCTAAACCTGGCAGACAGACCAGAGGTCATAGACTCCCTGGAAGTTCGATCTGGTTTACGTGTTTCCTCCTATTTCTCTTATTCCCAGAATTCTTCAGAAGATCAGGATAGAAAGGGTGAGAATAATCATAATTCTCCCTTGGTGGCCGAGAAGAAGTTGGTTCTCAGTTCTCCTAAATATTCCCGGATCAACCTTTTGGAAACCTTCCCCTGTCAGCAGACATAATGGAACACTCCATGGTACCTTTTCTGATTCTGAAATTCAAATTGACGGCATGGTGTCTGAATACCAGATAGAAAGGGTTTGTCTCTTGATGTTAAGATTTTGATGGCTGCTAAAAAGGATTCTACCTCCAAGATTTATTCCAGAATATGGAAGAAGTTTTGTTCTTGGTGTGTCAGGATCAAGGAAAATCCAGTCTCCGCTTCCATTCCAAACATCCTTAGTTTCCTTCAGATGGGCTTTGTGAAAGGTTTAAAACCAGCCACACTCAAAGTCCAACTTTCAGCTATCAGCTTCTTTTCATTCAGATGCTTGGCTTCAAATATCCTAATCTCCAGATATTTTAAGGCGCTGTTTCGTTTGGTTCCTACCATCAGGGAAACTTGTTCTCCATGGGATCTTAATTTGGTTTTATCAGCTCTCTGCAAACCTCAGTTTGAACCTCTAGAAAAGTCTTCTCTGAAGGTTTTATCATTCAGTTTGTTTTTGGTGGCCATTACCTTGACTTAAAGATTGGGAGAACTTCAAGCTCTTAATGTGACTTTTCCTTTTTTAGTCTTCCATCAAGACAAAGTAGTGTTAAAGCTGGATCCTTCTTTTATCCCCAAGGTATATTCTTCCTCTACCATCAATCAAGAATTGATTTTACCTACTTTTTGCCAACAGCCTTCTAATGCGTTAGAAGTTAAATTCCACTGTCTGGACGTTAAGAGACCTCTGCTTCAGTACCTGGAAAGTACAAATGCCTTTAGGAAATCTAACAGACTTTTTTTAGTCTTGTTTCATGGCCCTAGGAAAGGTTTGATGGCTTCAAAAGGATGTCTGGCCAGATGGTTAAAGGAATGCATTCGTCTGGCTTATTCCTCATCCAACATTGCGATGCCTTTCTCCATTAAAGCTCATTCAACCAGAGCTATATCCACATCGTGGGCCCTTCGGGCTTCAGCTACGCATTCTCAAATTTGTTCTGCAGCCACGTCGTCATCTCTTCATACGTTTGCTAAACATGACAAATTTGACATACTGGCCTCGGAGAACGCATCTTTTGGGCGCAAGGTGTTACAAGCTGTTGTGAAATGAGTCCCGCCCTTAGGGTATTGCTTTGATTATCCCTGTTTAGCACTGCCTCTAATCTGAAGGGAAAAGCATACATTTTTTACTTACTATAAATTTATTTTTCCTGAAGATTAGAGGCAGTGCTCACTCCACACCCCTCCTCCCCCTCTATGTTCTAATAAAGTAATTTTGCAGTTAACCGACTTTTGTATTTTCTGGGGATGTTTGGGGTAAGTGTCAATTTATAGGACAAGATGGAATTAGGGGAGGTATTTTAAAAAGTTTTGGGGATTGTCGGCCTGTTTTTTCCCTCCTGATTAGAAATCCCTGTTAAGCACTGCCTCTAAACTTCAGGAAAAATAAATTTACGGTCAGTAAAAATTTTTGTGTATGTGTGTATATATATATATATATATGTATATATATATATATATATATATATATATATATATATATCATGAAAAAAATTAAATATAAAGATATGTGTATTTCATTAACTAATGGCCCCAAGGGGTTTGTGTACTCGCTATAAAGCGAGGTGTTTTGAATTGACTTCGCAATTGCAAAATGTTGGCTTAAACAAAGCTTGGGAAACACAATTCCCTTTGACTTTTTTGACTTACATTTGTAGCTATTCTGGTGACTAAATTAAATTTATGCTATTTTACCACTTTCTTGCTTTTCCTTATTTTTCAGCTTCCATACCTGTTGGATGGCGATGTCAAGCTAACTCAGAGCAATACCATCCTGCGCTATATCGCAAGCAAGCATGGATTGTGTAAGAGTTTTTTTTTTTTTTTTTTTGTAGACCACTACACTTTAAAAACACACACAGACACGTCTTCATTTTAACTCATGGACATGTGTTGCTCATGACTCTCGTGGGGTTTAAAATCTAAAGGGGTGACTTTGAATTCATAATAGCTAATTGCAATCAGTACTGAAAAGATTGGAATAAAGAAAAAGATCAACTAAAAAGTAACAAATTTGTTTGGCTTATTATCATGTAGCTTATCAAACAATGTTGTAGTTTCTAATGTTAATAAGTACAATGCCTTTGATCCAAAGTGTGTATTTTAAAAGTGGACCTAACAGTGTCTGTCTGGTTTCCTCATGTTTTGTATTATTGTAAAGTGGTGATCCACTAATTTAAAAAGAAAATAAAGTGCTATTATGCAAATTAGGCTTCTCTCCCTGCTTGTGGAAGTGGTAAGCAACATGTATTGGTTTTGTCATGTAGCAGGTGAGCAGTGGAGGGTAATACCGTATTTTCCGGCGTATAAGACGACTTTTTACCCCTGGAAAATCTTCTCCAAAGTGGGGGGTCGTCTTATACGCCGGGTATATGGCTGCTGGGGGCGCCCTGCGCCCCCATCGCCGGCCCTTCTAATGCTGCAGCCGCCTGAGCGCTCTATAGAGAGAGCGCTCAGACGGCTGCCGCACTGCCTCTCTTACCTCCCCTTCCCTGTGCAGCGTGGGTGGCTGAGCTCCTCTTCGTCCTGTCAGTCCGGCAGGACGACGCGGTACAGGAGATTCAGTTACCTGAGTGCTCACTTCCTTTCAGTAGGCCGGGAACAGGTAACTGAATCTCCTGTACCGCGCGGTACCCGGCCGGACTGACAGAATGAAGAGGAGCTCGGCCACCCACTCTGCACATGGAAGGGGAGGTGAGAAGGAGGGAGGGGGGAGTAAAAAAATTGGGGGGGTGAGTAAAAAAAAATTGGAGAGGTGGATTAAAAAGAGAATGGGGGGGATTAAAAAAGAATGGGGGGGATTAAAAAAGAATGGGGGGGGGGGATTAAAAAGAATATCGCAATTGGCCTCCTGTGTGCTAGACCAGCATGCATGGATTATATGCCCAAACAGCCTGGCACATACCTGGGCTTTAACCCCTTAAGGACACATGACATGTGTGACATGTCATAATTCCCTTTTATTCCAGAAGTTTGGTCCTTAAGGGGTTAAATGCTATTTCAGATTATCATTATTTAAAGTACCACTCTAGGTACCCAGACCACTTCAGCTTAATGAAGTGGTCTGGGTGCCAGGTCCAGCTAGGATTAACCCATTTTTTTTATAAACACAGCAGTTTCAGAGAAACTGCTATGTTTATAAATGGGTTAATCCAGCCTCTAAAGCCTCTAGTGGCTGTCTCATTGACAGCCGCTAGAGGCGCTTGCGTGATTCTCATTGTGAAAATCACAGTGAGAGCACGCAAGCGTCCATAGGAAAGCATTGTAAATGCTTTCTTATGCGACCGGCTGAATGCGCGCGCAGCTCTTGCTGCGCGTGCGCATTCAGCCGAAGGGGAGGAACTGGGGAGGATCGGAGGAGGAGAGCTCCCTGCCCAGCGCTGGAAAAAGGTAATTTTTTTTTTTTTTTTTTTACCCCTTTCCTCTCCCCAGAGCCGGACGGGAGGGGGACCCTGAGGGTGGGGGCACCCTGAGGGCACTATAGTGCCAGGAAAACGAGTATGTTTTCCTGGCACTATAGTGGTCCTTTAACGTCTTGCTGTGTAGCTCTTTCTGCTCACTGTACATCATGGCTAATTTTTATTTGGTGTGCATTGGAAGAGGGGTAGTCTTATACGGTGAGTATATCCCAAACTCTATATTTTAACTGGAAAAGTTGGGGGTCGTCTTATACGCCCAGTCGTCTTATACGCCGGAAAATACGGTAATCTATTTCTATTTTAGACTCACGCACTCTGTAAATGAAACTAATTATTACTGGCTTAAACTTGTTCTCAATACTTTACCACTGTTTCTCCTTTCCAGGTGCTGAAACTGAAAAAGATAAGATCATTGAATCCCTGCTTGAGAACCAGTTTCTGGATTTTCGGATGGGTCTTGTGCATATTGCGTACAACCCACAATTCGTAAGTGAAGATAAAGATGAGAAATGCAGAAAGTGTATTATCTTAACAAACTATACAATTATCTTTCTTCCAGGAAACTCTCAAGGGACCATACCTTGAAAAACTACCTACAGCCTTGGCACGTGTTTCTAAATTCCTTGGGGACAGACAATGGTTTGTAGGAGACAAGGTAATCTACCACTGTTCTAGGTCTGTTTCATTACTCGTTCATACCTTTTGCATGTATGATTTCATTGTATAGATACATGGAATACCCCAATTACACGGAATTGAGTCAGGTGCTGACTAGATAGGACGTCTATATTGAAATTCTATTATTTTCCTAGATCACTTTCATTGACTTTATCGTGTATGATGTTTTGGACCAGCATCAGATGCTAGAGCCAATTTGTCTTCAAAACTTCCAGAACTTGCAGGACTTTCTGAACCGGTTTGAGGTAAACCTTGCATGTTTTTCTCTTCCTTTTCGCAATGTTATACAGAGTATAATTTTATTATTCTTCCATTTTTCAGGCTCTTCCTACTATTGCTGCATATATGAAGTCTCCTCGCTTTATGAAGACCCCCATACATAATCGGATGGCATTCTGGGCTAACAAAAAATAAGTTGCCTCTAAATCAAATCCGTGTTCACATCCCAGTCTAAGTTCTCAGTAATCCCATCTTTTATTCCTACATCTTAATTTCATGTAAACTCCTAACCATAAATCCACACTAACTACTGCTACTTCTTCGTATTACTCAAACTGTCACTTCAATGGGGAAATGCCTGTTGGCAAGGAGAAGACGTTTTTGAATAACTTTGTCTCAAAAATGTAGAAGAAACAGCTAAAATGTGTGGTGAAAGACAGCCTTCATTCTTCTACCTCTCTTGGTTCAATCAAAGCCTTAAAGCTATAGAAGTAAAGAGTTCATTCCAAATGATCATGTGCAAAATTGTGTTTTTGTGACAATTGGGATTCTCCATCTTTTGGTACAATAGAAACTGGGTAAGAAGCAATTAAGAGGAAGGTGATTTGTGTGGATGAGTGGTGAATGAGTAATGATTTGGGGAGAAAATGGGTGTCACGGCAAGGGTGTATAATTTATTATGACACTATGGAATATCATCTTTTAATGTGATTTCTTGTAGTAAATGGCACAAATTACAGAGATGCTATTGCTGAGGTCAACAGGGGTTACATCTTTTGAAGCTGGGACCCCCACAGAGGGCAGATGACAGAAGGGGTAGTGTGAATGGCATAGGAATGTGAAAAGGATTTTACTGTATGGATGTGAAGTCTGCAAGGTGTGAGGTTCTACACTTGGAAAAAGTCTGAATGTCTCTTCATCCATTTGGCCTGTACTTTGTAAGTGGTGAGTAAATCTCTTTGATATGTAAATGCCATTAGCTTTGTTCTAGTATCATATCCAAATGAAGGACAAAAACATTCATATTTACCCCCACAGAATAATAATTAAGCCTCATTTTTGTTATATTTGGAATGTGACAAGCGCCATCTTCTAACCAAGTCCAAACATGAGTGGCCTAACTTGACCCTAGGGAAAGGAATTGTGATGTCCGTCCTATTGGATCGTGGGTGGGACGTGCAACATGTCTATGGAATGGGAAAATAATAACAAATTTGTAGATGCAATTATTATTTCTGTGGCAGGTACAAAAAAGAAGATAGAGTCAAATGTTTCCATTTGGATTGACAGTGGTCTGGAACAAAGGAGGTGGTCAGTTATTATTACTGTAGGTACGCCTTAACTCCACCCCTGGGCAAGACTTGATAAACCACAGGGTATATATCTAATGATCCTGAAGGGTGTTGGTGTACTTGCTTGGGGCCAAGATCTAATTTTGGGTGAGTCACCATCTTTCCTTGCCAGAGACCCCCTGGACAGAAGTTGTACTTTGAAAACCTAAGTGAGTAATTAGGACTTCTGTATTTTATCCTTTTTGTTTTTATCTGTTGTTGGTGTAAATAATTTGTTTATCATATATTTTTATATGCACTGTGACTATCTTTTGCTCATAATAAACATTCATTTATTAAGTTTTGCCTTTGTCTGGTTAAGAATCACGTTACCTGAAGAGACTAGTTAGTATTTTTATAATTCCTTAAATATTGTATTAAGTAATATTTGGTGGGTTTTATTATTGATTTACCTGGGGGACCAAGGCACCCCATTTATAAATTGTCTTGGTGGTGGCAGCGTTAAAGTAGTAATAGTTATACTATTATGTTTAAGTGTGGGTGGTGTTAAAGGGGGATTTTGTCATTATTTCCGGTCTAGTGCAGACAAATAGTGTACTTTAACCCTTTCACCACCACAACTACGTCACGCACACTCTTGGAGTAGGGTGCGTTCGTGACAATGGGTACTAAGATTTGTTAGCTTACATGATTTTTTTAAGTTTTGCAAAAGCACTGAATCAGGGTAAAGGTAAGTCTCAACCTCCTGCCACTCTTTACAGCTTTGTAGGGAAATGTGACAAGTGTTAACAAGCTGCATGTGGTAACACATACTAATGAGTTTGTATTCGCTTTCTCTGACCTGAGAGAGATTTGAATATATCCATAAGTTTATCAATGCAGGTAATCACAGGATGCGTTTCCCAAGTTCATGTGCATGGGCCAGGAGTGTGGCGTAGTCTCTTCCAAAGAGCAAATATCAGATATAAGACAGTGTGTAGTTGTAGGATTTTACGTGACAGATATCAAGATTGAAAAGCTGCGGACTGGTGGCAGAGAGCATGCAAGTTTAGTATGAAGTGTAGCTAAAGACGGAGTTATATACAAGAAACCAAGTAGTAGTACTCGGGGCTGGTGCAAGGATTTTTGCCACCCTAGGCAAAAGAGAAATTTGTCGCCCCCCCCCATGTGACATTACAATGCCCCACCCATATGATCTGCCATATCAACTAACGCCAGTGCTGCATACAGTGTGTGTTTACATTAAAAAGCCTGCAGGGACAGGCTATAGACACCGGAACCACTTCATTAAGCTGAAGTGGTTCTGGGGACTAGTGTCCCCTTTTTTTTTTTTTTATTTTTTTTTTTTTATATGGGTAAAATTGTTCACAGCTTTATTTAAATATATAAATAATAATAACTTAACATAGAAACTTTTGGGTCATTGCCCTATGACCCGCCCTTACTTAAGTATCCTTCCGTTAGGTATAAAAGGCAATGACCCCACTATAAATAATATATATATCCACACAGCAAAGGTGACCAGCACCCACGGATTCACTATCAAGCCAAAACATCCAAAGTCCAATGAAAAACAAAAAAGATTGCCGACAACTCAACGCCCCAGTCCCCCTCCGGGACCTTCATCAGGAATCCCAGAGGAGGACCGAAACGCCGAGCCGCCAACAATCCTCCCCATTTCTCATCAAACTTTGGACGCTCCAACCCAACAATGAATCCGTGAGTGCTGGTCACATCCGCCACGCGGACATCTAGTTTTTCTCTAGGACTGCAAGCACCCGGTATGTAGTCTTTGAGTCTGAGTGCGAGGATTTTGTGTATACATACACATACATATAACACTATTTTTTTTTTTATCTTTGACAATTTTTATTGAAGTTTTATAGGGGTACAGAAGAGAATAGGGGGTGGGGGAGCAGTGGTAACGTAAAGTATCTCATACACATTGACCTTAGGACAGTGTACACATTTATCATACACAGTTTGCTTTTCATACGATCATTGTGTTATATCGTGATGCCCTGATTGGGTCTGCTGATTATTGTCCACCCCATGCCCTGAGGGGGGGGGCTCACATCGGTCCCTTCCAGGGTGGTAATCGACTGGGTTTGTGATTGATGCTGGGTGTAGAGCTTTGGTATTTCATATACCACTGGGGTGGGGGGTGAACCGTGGAAGAGGATCAGAGTGGGGACGGAAGGGAGGGGGGGGATGAAGGGGGGAGGAGAAAGGAGGGGGGGAGAGGGTAGGGCTCTCCTAGGTAGTCGGCTGTGTGTGGTCGTTTCTGCAGGACTATCTGTCTTACATGTGTTTTATTCGAGTTGCGGCATTATCGTTGTGTTTGCAGTCTCCAGAATTATTTACATTTTCATTTACAGTTGCATTGACCTTTACATTTACACCCTTTGCTACAGTTTCGTTGTCGAAGGGGCACAGCTGTCGGTGTGTAGATCCCTGCTACCGTCATCTCAATTGGGGGTTATATTATTAGTACGCTCCATGTACAGTTGCCAGGTTTCCCAGGCTTGTGACCAAACTTTTTTGGAGTGGTTTGAGCGTCTAGCTGCCAGCTCGTAGAGCTTAGTTGTTTCTATCGTTTGTATGCATTCTGATATTTTGGGTGGGATATTAGATTTCCAATGTCTGCTAATGACCGTGAGCGCGGCTATAAGTATGTGATAGATTAAGTATTTTTGCCTGCTCCGCAGCCCCTTTGGAAAGAGGTGGAGGAGGTATATTTCTGGTTTGCGGGGTAGTAGTGTTTTTGTGCTGTCTTGGATAATGGTGGTTATGGTATTCCAGTAGGGTGTTAAGGAGGGGCATTCCCACCAAATGTGGAGCATTGTGCCCTTGTGTTGTTGACATCTCCAACAGATATCGGAGGCCTGTGGATAGGTGGCCTTTAGGCGTGTGGGTACTAGGTACCACCGGTATAAAATTTTCGGGGATAGTTCCATGTGGGAGGCACATTTGGAGAGTGAATTGTGTGCCAGGAGAATCTCATTCCATTGTTTTTCACCAAGAGTGTACGTAAGTTCCCTCTCCCATGCAGCTATGAAGGAGAGGTTTTTGTGGTCTTTTGGGGGATGCATAGTCTGGTATAGTTCCGAGATGAGTTTTTTGGGGGTTGCGAGACGTGAGCATATTTTCTCTACCACCGTCAGCTGTAGCCCCTGTACATTGTCAGGTCTTGTTATAGTTTGCTTGCGGAGCCATGATTGCAACTGCATGTAGGGGAAAGCTGCCCTTGGAGTCAAATTATAACATGCTGTTAGGTCTGCGAGATTTCTGAGCTTGTTTTCCTGGAGCAGCTGGTGTAAGTGTGTTACTCCGTGCTGATGCCATACGGTGTAGTTAAAATTAGGTATTATATAGTGTAGTGTTTGTATGGGCATGGCAGGCGATATTTTGCCCAGCCAGCCCAATGTGCGGCAGTACTTGTCCCATATGGTCAGGGTGAGGGCTGTGGTTGGGAGCAATTTTGCCTTAGTAGGCCTGCTGTGCTGGGGAAGCCATGCCAGTACATTGATGGGAATGTTATTAGCATGCTGCGCCTCCAGTTCCATCCATTGGGTTGGGTGGTCTCGATGGCAAGCCGCTAGTAGGGGGCCCAGAATGGCTGCTCTGTAGTAGCTGTCTAGGTTGGGCACTCCCATTCCCCCATTTTTGCGTGGCATGTATAGCGTGCTTTTCGCTACCCGTGCTTTTTGTCTGTCCCATATAAAGGTTAGTAGTGTTTGTTGAGCATCTCGTATGAATGTGGGGGGTATCTTTATGGGTAGCGTTCTAAACAAGTATTGCAATTTAGGTACAATGATCATTTTAATTGCGGCAATTCTCCCTGACCAAGATACGAATTTACTCTTCCATCCTAGTAGTAGGTTTTTTATTTCAGTCAGTGTTTTTTGATAGTTTATTTTAAAAAGGTTTGCTAGATTTGGGGTGAGATTGATTCCTAGGAATTTTAGATGGTCGTTTCGCCAGTCGTATTTAAAAGAGATACGCAACCTATCCAAGACCTCCATCGGGATATTTATGCCCATTGCTTGAGTTTTATTTATATTAAGTTTATAATAGGAGCACTTGCTGTATTGGGTGAGCGTATCGTGGAAGTTAGGTAGGGATATGTGTGGTTGCTCGAGTGTTAAGAGGATGTCGTCTGCGAAAAGTGTGAGTTTGTGTTCTTTGCCTTGTCTCGTAATGCCGTGTATGTTTGGGTTGTCCCTAATGAGTTGTGTGAGAGGTTCTAGCGAGAGAATATAAAGGAGAGGCGATAGTGGGCAGCCCTGTCTTGACCCGTTGGTTATGTGGAATTGTTTAGAGCTAAAGCCCCCATTGGTGACTTTCGCTGTCGGTTTAGAGTATAATGCCTTTACTAACCGTAAGAAAGTGTCTGGGAAGCCATATTTGATCAGAACAGCTTGGAGGAAGGGCCAATGCAATCTGTCGAAGGCTTTTTCAGCGTCAAGTGACAGCATAACGCACTGGGCCCCCCCTCCGCTTCCTCCCTGTAGTAGGTCCAAGATCTTTCGGGTTCCGTCCGCTCCTTGCCTACCACTAACAAATCCCACCTGGTCCTCGTGTACCAGGGTCGGGATAATGTTCTTTAATCTGTTAGAGAAAATTTTTGCCAGTAATTTGATGTCCGTGTTAAGGAGGGAGATTGGTCTTAGATTTTGGCATTTGTTAGGTGGTTTGCCTGGTTTTGGCAATGTAGCTACATGTGCCATGAGCATGTCTTGGGGCACTTGGCCCGTCGTGAGGATATGGTTAAAGGTTTTGTCCAGATATGGGGTTAGGATTGTGGTCATTGTCTTGTAGTAGGAGTTTGTGAGTCCGTCGGGTCCCGGTGATTTGCCATGGGGGAGTGAGTGTATAGCTTGTTGTATTTCTTCTTGTGTGACTGGGTGTTGTAGGATAGTTTTCTGGTGTTCCGTCAGTGTTGGCAGCGAGAACTGTCCAAGTAGATTTTGAATGTCTTGGGATGTGGGTTGATGTAGTGTGGGGTCTTCTTTGAGGTTGTATAATGAGTGGTAATAGTCTGCCATAGTATCATTAATATCTTGTGGGTTGTGGATTTTAGAGCCTTGGGAGGTGAGCAGATAGGGGATTTTTGCATTGGATTGTTTTTGGCGTAGTAGAGTCGCTAGATTCCTGCCTGCTTTGTTTCCTTGTGAGTAGGTTTTTTGTTTCAGCTTATGTAAAATGTGTGCTGTTTTAGAGATTGCCATGTTGTTGATACTCGTCGTAGTATCATGGATCGTCTGTGCTAGTTGTGGTGATGGGTCTACTATGTTTGCCGCTGTTGCGTCTCTCAAAGTGCGCAGCAGGTGTAGGTGTTCTTGTTGTGCTTTCTTTTTTAAAAAGGAGGCTCTGCTGATGAGGAGTCCTCTGATGACCGCTTTATGGGCTTGCCACACAGTGGTCGGATGGACATCCGGCGTATCATTAGTTTGGAAATATGATGTCAGGGCTTCTGTTAATGTTGTAGTGAATGTCTGGTCACCTAGAAGGGAATCATTGAGCCGCCACGGTGGCCGTCCCCTATGTTGGTATTCCTCAGTCAGCTCTATTGTGGTCGGGGCATGGTCTGACCATGTTATGTCCCCGATTTCGCTATTTGTTACTCTGGTAAGCAATGTACCTGTTATGAAAATGAAGTCTATCCGTGAATATGATTTATGCACTGCTGAATAGAACGTGAACGTTTTCTCATTAGGATGGAAGGCTCTCCAAGGGTCGTATAGGCCATATTCCCCTAGCAGTGTATTGATTGCTTTACTTTGTGCTTTGAGTGCTTTGTGCCTCGGTGTCGTGGTGTTTAGTGTGGTGTCCATGTGTGGGTCAAGAGGGTGGTTAAGATCTCCACATAATATAAGTGGGGCAGTCTGGTTAGGTGGGAGTGCAGAGAGCACCTTACGTAGGAAGGCGCGTTGGTGTACATTGGGAGCATAGAAGCTGACTATAATATATGGCAGGTTATTTAGGAGGCAATGTAGCATTACAAATCTTCCTTGTTTGTCTTTGATTAGGTTTAGGGCTTCAACTGTTAAGGAGGAATGGAGAAGGATTGAGGCCCCTCTCGATTTGGAGGAGTGAGTTGCGTGATATTGGTGAGGGTAATGTTGTGCTCCAAAGTTAGGCACCCTAGATGTAACAAAATGGGTCTCTTGTAAACAGATAATGTCCGCCTGAGTCTGTTTGGCTTCCTCCAGCATCATGCGCCTTTTATGTGGGGTGTTTAGTCCCCTGCAATTGTGTGAATATATTTTCATGTGATGGGTGGGTGATAAAGGGTGCTCGTTTGCAGTTCTGCTATGCCTATATGGATTTGCAGATGTTGCAGGGTTCGTATGGTGCACCGCTTAGACGGCGCCTGTGCGACTACGTTGTTGCGCCCGGGGGTGGGAGGTTCGGGAATGACAGAGGAAAGGGGTGAAAGAAACCAAAGTATATACAGTATGACCCAAACGTGGGTCTTGGCACAGTGGCATCGTGCCATGGGGGAGGAGCGCTGAAACAGCGTCTCTGGTATTGTGGCCGTTGGGCTCCCTTGTACACATAGTTGCTGTCTCTCCTCAGAGCTATAAGTCAATAGCGACCTAGGTATTGTGCATGGCATTCTCAGTGCTGGCCTGTGGGCATGGGTGGGAGAATCAAATCGGACCCAAGGGAAGGTTTTGCGGGGCGGTGTGCAGGTCGCCGCTTGGTGCCTATCGTGGTTTTCCTACTTGTTGTGTCGGTCTTTATGATGGGGTGTGGTTCTCCCATCGTAACTTTTGGATGTGATGAGCCAGGCTACGTAGTTGGGCGGGGCGGTGCGGTTGCAGTGGGTTTGACCTACTCGTAAAACAATAGTTGGTTATATGGTGTCATATACAATTTTCTCTCTATGGACAATGTCCCGGTAAATTACATAATCGTTGTGCACCTTTGTACATTCTTGGAGTACCTGTCTTATGTATGCATAGCCTCAACCTTGTAAATAATAGTTAGGTATTAGGATCATCTCCAACTACTGGTCTTTTCTTTGCCTATACCATGCCGCCCTTCCTTGTTGCCCAAAGTTTGCCCTGGTTATCACCCATGTGGGCATCCCACCCGCCCACATCCAACAAACCATGCATAGTGTGGTATGATTGTGTGGTAAGTGAATAAAATGCTAATCAAAGCAGTTGATCACATGAAAAAAGAAAAACTTAAACTAAACTTGTGATAACAGTTAGCAGTACATATTAATATCTCACGTGTCCCTGGTTATGGCCTGGACGGCCTAGTCCCTCAGGTGGATCATGGCGATTTGTTCCGTGTTGGGACCTGGCGCCATTCTGGTGTCAGACGTCTCACTGGGCTTGCTTGAGTTGTGGAGGGGGGGTTAGTAAGGAGCCCCCAGTCTCTCAATAGTCGGGTGCCTTCTTCCGGCGTGGAGGCCACGTTGATCTCGCCGCTTTTGGTAATTAGGAGTTTGGTGGGGTATCCCCAACGGTACCTTATTCCTGCACGTCGCAATTCTTCTGTCACCGGTTGGAAATCCCTCCTGCGCTTGAGAGTCGCCGCGGACAGGTCTGCTAGGATCTTGATCGTGGCGTAGTTTTCATGTGGTTCTGAGCGGATTCTGCTGGCGCGCAATACTGCCTCTTTTATGTGGTAGTAGTGTGCCCTTAGTAGGATGTCGCGAGGGATATTGCCAGGCAGATTGCGTGGTTTGGGCACCCTGTGTACCCGGTCTATTAGGAACATATCCGTGGGGATGTCCGGAGCGTATGCCCTCAGAAGGCCTTGCACATAGGCTGGTAGATCATTAGGCATGATGCTCTCCGGGACTCCTCGTAGCCGGAGGTTGTTTCTCCGCGAGCGGTCCTCAGCGTCAGCCATACGCGCCTCCATTGTTTCGATTTTTTGTTCCAGCCGCGCTACATGGTCGGCCATATCGTTGTGCGCTGTTGCATACTCGCTTAGCTTATTTTCCACGTGTGTGGTTCGTTGGCCTATGTCCTGGACTTCCCTGCGGAGTTGTCCTATGGAGGATTGCCATGTTTGTACTAGTTTGTTGGCCATGGCTTCCATCGCTGCATCCAGGTGTGCCTTAGTGAGGTTGTCCTGGCTATCTTGATGTGCGCCCGTGAGTGAGATGTTTCCCGCCGTTTGTTCGTCGGCGCCATCTTGGATTGTGCCGCGGTCAGTTTCAGAGCCGCCCGCGGCTTTGTTGTTGAAGAAATTTAGTTTTTCCGCCTTCTGTGTGCTCTTTTTCCCCTTGGGGTTCGCCATCTCGGGTGTGATGAGGGTTTTCTGAGCCCTGGGAGACGATGTCGTCGGATTGCTGGAGCCCGGGTGCCGGAGCAATTTCCTAGGCTGCCAGGTTGCTCGGCGGTCGGCCACGCCCCCCCTAGTGTCCCTTTTAATGTGAGGTAAATTAGAGATTAGTGTCACTAATAATATACTAGACTGCCTACTTACAACCAGATGAGGATGGTGATGGGCTCTGGCTGCAGTTTGGCTCCACTGGTCTGGTGTAGAACAGGATCTCTGGAGGCTGTTTGTAACTGGGGTCACAAAATTCAATGTTCTGGGAGAACGGGAAGCAGCTTTTTTTTAGGGCCCCTTACACAGCTCAATGTCTGGGCGCCAGGGCC
>OW240912.1:135805039-135858845 GCA_933207985.1 Pelobates cultripes
GTCCCAGCATGGGACGGATCAAGCGTCTACTTTAAGGTGAGGCACACAGGTTGATTTCTGGGAGGGTAAAGCCGATTAGCTTACAAGACTTTCCTCGTTTAATCCTCCACACTGGAACAGTGATTAAAGAATAGCCCTTTCCCCTTCCAGTAACCAGACAACATATTTCTGGGAGTACAAGCTGGAATATCTTTATTGGCAGCCACAACTGGCCTTATATGCAGGTCCCCATGCAAGGGGCACTCCCCCCTGGACGTGAGATTAGACTACAGTAAAAACACACACAATTACATTGGCTCTCAGGTCCAGGACACTACCATACATAATAAGATAATCCATCGCCTGTGCCGGGGAGATAATTGAGTCAAGTACTGTCTTAAACTCAATTATCTCCAGGTACAAAAAAAAAACACATTTCCCAAACACCCCAAAAGTACATTAAAAATAAATCCCCACAAAAGTAACATCCCCTGATAGCCCCGATCTGGGTGTCCAACATATCCCCAAATTATCCAAATCGGTCCGGAAATTTCCTGAAAATCATAATTTGACCGACCGCACGCACGGTCCCATGCCCACAATAGTTCCAGAGAATCAGGGCTTGTGATCAGTCTAGTTCGGTAGTTTAAAAACCCGAACAAACTACCAAACATAGTCAATGTTCTTACCCTAGAGCTTGTTCCCCTTGTTTGTGGGAATGTTTCCACCGAGCAGCGCCTTTCTAAGTGTTGTAGAACCTAACCCAGGCGATCATGGAAGTCCAGCGGTGTTCAGGAGTTTGTTTCTGAAAATAGTTCCATGAACTCGATGACCAAACACCGCTGCCTGTGTTCATGCGAACAAGATGGCCGCCACCTCGTGGTCGTTCATAGGAAATGCGGCCACCCAAATGAACACTTAGAACACTGCGGTGGAAATTGATACAAAGTATCAATTGGGCTTAACAAGCTTCATGCTGGTCTTTTACACTATTTTCCACAGGGTCCATAGTCTATGGGCAGGAGGCTGGCAAGCAGGCTCCTCCAGGTCCTTGTGGCAAACTCACATGGCAAGGGGAGTTTGTCACAGTCTCTCCTCCCAATAACACACTCTGCCGCTGGGGAGGACAGATGACCCACTTCTCTCCCTGTAACTCTGTCTGCCACTGGGGAGAGACACAGTTTGTCTCCTCCTCCCTGCATAATACAATGCTTCTGGGAAGAGAGACTGTCCGTCTCTTCTCCCATTAACACACTCTGCTGCTGGGGAGGAAGGACAACACACTTCTTTTCCTGTAACTTGCTCGGCCGCTGGGGAGGGGGACCGACTGTCCCCACTCCTGACATCTCCATCTGTGGTTGGTGATCCCTGTAGGGCCGGTAGACAGACCTCGGTCCCATCTCCACCTGCCAACTGGGGGTCTTCCCAGGACCAGTCTATGAGGTCCCCTGTTTCTGGAACTGGTAGTAAAACGGGGTACAGCAGCCAGGTCTCCCCACCTGGAGTGTGGCAGGTCTAGTCAGCCACCCAGCTTTCCTGCTCGGCAGGCACAGAGATCACGGTCCCATCTGCACCAGTCAGGCCAAGTGCCTTGTCTCCTGACAATGGGCACAGCTGCTGGGGAGGAGGGACGAAACTCAACTCTCTCGGTGTTGCACAGTTCATAAACACCATCATTTTGGAGACAGACAACATTACCCGTTTGGAATAGGCAAACCTAATCCTGTTCTAGTTCTCACTCCCGGTTGACCAGAAAAGACAGGTCTGGCTGTATGGCAGCAATCTCAGTAAGGTCCCAGTTGCCTGTCCACTTAGCTCAGATGGATCAGAAGCGGGCACTGTCGGATTCTCCGAGCCCCAGACTAGTTTCAAAAGCCTCCCACAACAAACCAGGGCCATCGTAGTCTCACCCCTCAATACACTTATACTCGACCAGCTATGGGTACAGGTGGTAGTCATGCCACCGCAGGGCCCGATATGAATCATCTAGCCATACCTGGGTTGCAACAAGCATTTCCAGTTTCCTTACCCATTACTCTGAGGGATGGTCTCCCATGAACGACATCCGCAGCTCTAGCTGTTTCTCTTGGCGCTGGTTGGTGGTCAGGATTTCCTCACTCTGGAAGGGTCGAATTTCGTCAAAGTCCTCCTTCCAGAGATCGGTTCGAAGCGCCACCCTCCACTCTGTCTATCTATCCTCTGGAATAGGATACTCCATACTGCGCAGCACATCCTGTAGTCGTTCCTGGAGTCTGGTATCGAAGCCTGATACTTCCCAGCAGGACTTGCCTTCCACACTTCTGAAGTAGTGCTGGTTTTCTTAAGGCTAGGAAGCCATCCCACTGCTGCCAACCAATGTAATGGAGCTCCATGTACCCCTCCTAGGTACTGATATGAACGTGCTGATGGCTCTGATAATAAATGGTCCCATGTGAGTAGCATGTGATGGGAACTGTGACTTAATTTGGGGAGGAAATCATGTTGAAGAACGGACTGAGTTAGTTTAAGTTAGGGAGTAGTGCAATTAAGCATGATCTATTTGTATTTTTCCGTCTAATTATGACAATTGCCTTTCTTCATGTCTCTGCTCCCTTTTATTTATTCTCTCGTCTGCTTGTGCCATGTCCAACTTTTCCCCCATTATTTCACATCCATTATGTTTTTACACCCTCTGTGTTGCCCTTTTGATCTTTTTCATTGCCCACATTAACTCTAATGTAGTAAGTCATTCTGCTACCGCCGGCTGCAGTACCTGAGCTCTCGCTACCAGATGCATGTTCTCCTCAACGAGATGAAGGAGCTGGCAACTCAGAAGAAAGTGCCTCACAGAGACTTTTACAATATTCACAAGGTACATAATAAGCCTGTTTACTTATACTTGTGGCCTGATTACCATTGTACCGTCTTTTTACCTCAGACCTCTCTGCTTTAGGTGGATGCTCACATACATGCAGCATCCTGCATGCGCATCTGCTGCGCTTCATTAAAGCGGCACTGTCAAGCCGAATCCCGTTTTTTTTTTTAACCCCCCTCCCGCCTCCACTACATCCAATTGACCCACTAGTCACCCCCAAATACCCCTAAGCCTCCCAGATTACCTCTTTTTAAATCTTTATTTTCTGCCCCGATCTATATTCAAGGCGCCGCCATCTTTGTGTGGGTAGGTGAAGTCCCTGTGGGACACGTCATCAGCCCACACTAGACAGACTGTGAGATTCCCGCACATGCCCAGTGAAACACCTGGACATGCGAACGGGAATTTCATCTATTCATTCATTCATCAGACAGAAGAATGAGTGAATAGAAAGATCAGCCAAACAAACAAACACTATGTATCAGTGTATGTTTGTTCGTGCAGGTTATTACAAGGAGGGAGCTACCGGCACGCAGCTCCCTCCTTGTAATGTGTAACTATAGAAGCGGCAGGGAGCAGTGCTCCCCACCACTTCATAAGCCCCCCCAGGCCCCCCTCTCACTCTATGGGGGTCAATATGACCCCCATAATAGCACAAGGAAGATTAAAATCTCCCAAATGCCCCTACTCGCTATACCGCGAGTAGGGGCATGTCTACTAAACAGTGAGCAGCCTATGACTGCTCACTGTTGAAAAAAAAATTACATAAATTACAATAAGGGGGGGCGGACCTATTGTCCTCCCTCCCTCCCCCACCCTGAGCGGCGGGTGGGGGCCATGAAGATAATGAGGGGGGGAGACCTACTGTCCTCCCCCCCGGCCCCCACCCCTGAGCGGTGGGTGGGGGCCCTAATAAAACAATAAGGGGGGTGACCTACTGTCCTCCCCCCCGGCCCCCACCCCTGCGCGGTGGGTGGGGGCCCTTATAAAACAATAAGGGGGGGCCTACTGTCCTCCCCCCTGGCCCCCACCCCTGCGCGGTGGGTGGGGGCCCTAATAAAACAAAAAGGGGGGGGACCTACTGTCCTCCCCCCTGGCCCCCACCCACCGCCCCCACCCCTGCGCGGTGGGTGGGGGCCCTAATAAAACAATAAGGGGGGGGGACCTACTGTCCTCCCCCTCGGCCCCCACCCCTGCGCGGTGGGTGGGGGCCCTCATAAAACAATAAGGGGGGGACCTACTGTCCTCCCCCCTGGTCCCCACCCCTGCGCGGTGGGTGGGGGCCCTTATAAAACAATAAGGGGGGGGGACCTACTGTCCTCCCCCTCGGCCCTCACCCCTGCGCGGTGGGTGGGGGCCCTAAATGGCAATCCAAGGTGACTAGGGGTCCCAAGCCCTAGTCACCCCTACCAAAAAGCCTCCCTACCTACCCCTCACTAAAAATAGTGAGGGGGGAATAAAATAACTAACCTGTAAAAAAAAATTTAACTTACCATTTGACGTCTTCTTTTTTCTAAAATCTTCTTTCTTCAACCCCCAAAAAGGCCAAATAAAAATCCATCATACCTGTCGCACTTAAAAAAAAAAAAAAAACGAGTGCAAAAAAAAATTAATCCATGTTCCCCCTTCGAGGGCACGCCGCGTACTGAGCTCCGCAGGGCGGGTCAAGGCTTATAAAGCCTTGCCCCGCCCTGCAATTAGGCTTAGAACACTCTGATTGGTAGGTTTAAGCCAATCAGAGTGCTCTGTGTCATTTTACACAGCGTGGGAAAGTTCTTTTGAATTTTCCCACGCTGTGTAAAATGACTCATAACACTCTGATTGGTGGATTAAGTAACCAATCAGAGTGTTATGAGTCATTTTACACAGCGTGGGAAAATTCAAAAGAACTTTCCCACGCTGTGTAAAATGACACAGAGCACTCTGATTTGTTTAAACCCACCAGTCAGAGTGTTCTAAGCCTAATTGCAGGGCAGGGCATGGCTTTATAAGCCTTGACCCGCTCTGCGGAGCTCAGTACGCGGCGTGCCCTTGAAGGATTAATTTTTTTTTTAATTTTTTTTTTTTTTTAAGTGCGACGGGTATGATGGATTTTTATTTGGCCTTTTTGGGGGCTGAAGAAAGAAGATTTTAGAAAAAAGAAGACGTCAAATGGTAAGTTTAATTTTTTTCTTACAGGTTAGTTATTTTATTCCCCCCTCACTATTTTTAGGGTGAGGGAGGTAGGTAGGGGATAGTTTTTTTTTGGGTGGTGGGGGGGTGACTAGGGGCTTGGGACCCCTAATCACTTTGATTGGGGGGGGGTGTTTCATTTAGGGCCCCCACCCACCGCTCAGGGGTGGGGGCCAGGGGGGGAGGACAGTAGATGTCCCCCCCTTATTGTTTTATTAGGGCCCCCACGCACCGCGCAGGGGTGGGGGCCAGGGGGGAGGACAGTAGGTCCCCCCTTATTGTTTTATTAGGGCCCCCACCCACCGCTCAGGGGGGGAGGACAGTAGGTCACCCCCCCTTATTGTTTTATTAGGTCCCCCACCCACATCGCAGGGGTGGGGGCCAGGGGGCGAGGACAGTATGTCCCCCCCCCTTATTGTTTTATTAGGGTCCCCACCCACCGTGCAGGGGTGGGGGCCAGTAGGTCCCCCCCATCTTTATTTAGGGCCCCCACCCACCGCTCAGGGGTGGGGGCCAGGGGGGAGGACAGTAGGGGGACCTTTATTTAGGCCCCCACGGGCGGGGGGGGGGGTGTTATTAGTTTTTTTTGTTTTTTTTTTACAGTGAGCAGCTATGTGTGCTTACTACACATGCCCCAGTGAGCAGCTATGTGTGCTTACTACACATGCCCCTACTCGCGATATAGCGAGTGGGGGCATATTATTTACTAATACTAAGTAATCTGTACTTAGTATTAGTAAATGTGGCTAAAAGACCAATTTAGGTCTTTCAGCCTTTTAGTAGATAGCTCCCTGATACCGTGGGAATTAGGGAGTTATCTACTAAGCGGCTGCAAGATGCAGCCGCGGCAATGAATAGGATTAGAGTTTCATTCATTAGAATGAAATTCCGATACGAACAAAGTGCCGAATTGCGTTCTAAAAGAAACGAACATACTGTTCTCATTCAGTTAGAACGCAATTCGGCAGTTTCGTCTAAAATGACAGGAAGCATCGTGGGAATACAGATAGAAGGTAAGGATCATGAGAAAATTGCTCTGACCAGCGGAAATGAAGCACACTTTGCTCCTCCGATGGTCAGAGCTGGTCAAGCGGAGGAATCCTCCATAAGGCAAAGAGTCCCTACTTTGTTTTATGATTTTAAAGAAAACTAAAGAAGACAGGAAGAAAAGAAGAACAGATCCTGAGAGAGGGGGAGAACAGGAAGAGATTGATGAAAGGTAAGTTCGGCATGACATTGCCGCTTTAAGCGAGCCATGAAGAAGAATTACGAGGAGATTGTGCATGTAGAAGGGGGCAAGGAACAGACATTGCGGCAGGTGTCCCAGAGCATGAACCTAAGTGCATACGACCTCAGCGTGGATACGTTGGACATGCATGCAGTAAGTTAGGGGACTTGGGAAAGAGTTCACCCAGCATAGAACACCAGTGCAGTGAGAACTCCTCATGAAATATGTTTTCTAAAGTTTCATTGAGCACATTTTTTTCTGTTGGCTTAATGACAAAACATTTCACTTCTGAACTGACTTAAAGGGACACTATAGTCACCAGAACAACTACAGCTTATTGAAATTGTTCTGGTGAGTAGAATCATTACCTCCAGGATTTTTGCTGTAAACACTGTCTTTTCAGAGGTAACTCCACTGGCCACTCCTCAGATGGCTGTTAGAGATCCTTCTTGGGTCATGGCTGCCTAAAATGCATTCAAACATTCAGTATCTCCTCCCTCTGCATGCAGACACTGAACTTTCCTCATAGAGATTCATTGACTCAATTCATCTCTATGAGGAGATGCTGATTGGCCAGGGCTGTGTTTGAATCATGCTCTGCCCCTGATATGCCTCTTTGTCAGTCTCAGCCAATCCTATGGGGAAGAATTGTGATTGGATGTCAGCAGGCAGTGGGCAGGTCTAAAGGAAACAGGGACAATGCCAGCATCTCCAGATTTGGGGGGGAAAAAAGTAAGATTTCTATATTTAGGGAGGCATGAGGGGACCAGGGTGGCTAGATGGTGGTTTTAACACTATAGGGTCAGGAATATATGTTTGGTTTCCTGACCCTATAGTGCTCCTTTAACTTAGCTGGAACACTGCCTAGGATTTTGTTTGTCTTTAGTTGGTGGCCTGTGCGAAACTTGATTTGTATCAATAAAGAAAAGTGCAGTGGTAGAGGAAATGCAGATGTGGTCCCTATATTGAAAAGGGGTTCAATAACTCTGCCTGGAAATTATAGACCTGTGAGCTTACCTTCTGTGACTGGGAAAGAATTTGAAGGGTTATTAAGGGATAATAATCAGGAATGTATTGGGAATTCATTAGCAGAAATCAGCATGGTTTTATAAATCATGTCAACATTATAGATCATGTCAAACTACCTTAAAGGGATACTCTAAGCACCAACTTTAGCTCAATGGAGCAGTTTTGGTGTATATATTTAATGCCTCTGTAGTATCACTATTCAATTCTCTGCCATTTAGGAGTTAAATCACTTTTATTTCTGTTTATGCAGCCCAAATCACACCTCCTCTGCCTGTGACTCGCACAGCCAACATGAAAAAAATGTTTCATTTTCAATCAGCACAATGTGTTCACTTTAGAAGTGTGTATCTCCTGCTCTAGATGAAGCCCCTTACAGGCTCTAGCATGCTTTTAACAGAGCAGGAGCTAAGAAATGCTAAATTACACAAACTGTGCAAGAGAGGAAGTTTAAACATTACATCTCTCATTACTTAAATGGCAGATGAAATTTAATGTAGATAAATGTAAAGCTATGCCCTTTGGGGTGAAGAATGCACAGGAATCTTAGTTAAAGTTAGTGTTAGTAAATTAGGAAATGCAACACATGAGAAGGATTTAGAAATAGTTATAGACAACAAACTAGTCAATCAGCAGTTGCTAAGGCCGGTAAAGTATAAATATTGCTTTTTCCTCTTTATAAATCAGTGGTAAGACCACACCTTTAATATGCAGTGCAATTATGGGCACTTGTTCTAAAGAAGGATATTATGGCACTAGAAAAAGTGCAGAGTTATGCTACAAAATTAATAAGAGGAATGGAAGATTTTAGTTATGAAGAAAGGCTAATAAATGGCCATGCTTAGCTTACATTCTAAGGAGAGTGGGTAAAACAGCACAAGAGGTAAAGAAGGGAAAGATGTAACAAAAAAGTATGTTGCTTGAGGTTTACACTGAGGCTCAGTTTATTAAGGTAACAATTGTTGAAGATAAGGTTGACGTGTGGGGAGGGAAAGCTGTTAAATAGTTAAATTAAATGCCTTCTTGAATAAGTTAGTTTTTGAAGGAATGGAGACTGGTTGAGTGTCTAATGTAGCAAGGAAGGGAATTCCATAGGAATGGTGCAGCCCTACAGAAGTGTTAAAGGTAATAGCCAGGTGAGAGTCAGAGATGCGAACAGAAGAAAGACATAGCTTTTTCGGCAGAGCAGAAGGACCTTGATGGGACATTCTTTTGCATTATTGAGGATAGTTAGATAGGAAACATTCCCATATGTAACATTCCCATGAATGCTGTTGGTTTGTGAGATATAATTAATATTCATAAACACTAATATTTCCGTACATATTTATGTTTGGCCCTTTGTAAGACAGAAACACATTCCATCGATTTGACACGTTCAATGCCAAATACAATTGAATAGGAGAAGCTGTCCTAAGATAAATCTTCATCAAGACGGATAATAAAGTGTCTGGGAAATACTTTGCTCATATCATTAAGGTGACATCTGCCACTACTCAGAATTGTCTCATACAGGGGAATTGACATCCAATTGCATTTTTGGACCTTTAATTTAAATGTGATTGGAAGTAACAGCTGTTGCAGTACTGGAAATAAATTTGCAGTACCATTCTGTTTACAGAGTTGAAAGTCCTTTTGGAACTTTCACAGCTAAAATTGACGTCAACAAGGCCAGATGGGAGACATGCAGAGATTGGCAGAGCCAAAGTTGTGTTCACCCCATTATTTTTAGAAAAACTATACCAATTACTTTTACTGCTTGTTGAATGGAAGCCTAAAAGAGAGACTGCCAGTACTACATTGCAAGAATACATTAATTGCATAGTGTACAAAAATATCTTTCAGATCTTTCCTTTTTGTTTGCATGCTCCTATATGCGTGTTGTTTAGCAAATATTAATAAAGTGCACCTTAGCTTCACTTTTTTTACTCACCAAACTAGCTTGGATTGAAATCCAATGGCAACATTTAAGCTAAAACAGCCAAGCTGTGTCGGTAGCTGAAATTGATTTTTTTTTTCCAGAATATTAAAGGGACACTATAGTCACCCAGACCACTTCAGCTCAATGAAGTGGTCTGGGTGTCAGGTCCCTCTAGGGTTAACCCTGCCTGATGTAAACATAGCAGTTTCTTAGAAACTGCTATGTTTACATCTGGGGTTAAGCCAGTCACCAAGCAGTTTTCCTGACACTATAGTGTCCCTTTAAAGGACCACTATAGGCACCCAGACCACTTCAGCTTAATGAAGTGATCTGGGTGCCAGGTCCAGATAGGATTAACCCTTTTTTCTGTAAACATAGCAGTTTCAGAGAAACTGCTATGTTTACCTATGGGTTAATCCAGCCTCTAGTGGCTGTCTCATTGACAGCCGCTAGAGGGCTTCCGCGCTTCTCACTGTGATTTTCACGGTGAGAAGACGCTTGCGTCCATAGGAAAGCATTGAGAATTCTTTCCTATGGACTGGCTGAATGCGCGCGCGGCTCTTGCCGCACATGCACATTCAGCCGAAGAGGAGGCGGAGAGCTCCCCGCCCGGCGCTGGAGAAAGAGATAAGTTTAACTCCTTCCACCCACTAGAGCCCGGTGGGAGGGGGACTCTGAGGGTGGGGGCACCCTCAGGGCACTATAGTGCCAGGAAAATGAGTATGTTTTCCTGGCACTATAGTGGTCCTTTAATTTTTGGCTTTTAAAAGAAAGTCCTAATCCAAGAAAACAGATACATTAATAATGGACAAGAGAAATTGTAGTTCTGTGGTAAAAGGGTGTGAGGTGACCACATAAAAAATGAAAGGGGGTTACTTAAAACTGGAGACATCATTACATTATTGTAGCAACAGGAAAATTCTTGATGACAGCACAAACATTCAATATTAAATGTTGGATAATATAAATGTGACAGAAGGTTATGTGGTCATGGAGGGGAATTAGCAAGGAACCTTTAAAGAGATTTTATCACCTCACTATCAGCAATGTTTAATAAGGAATGGTAAGATTTTATCACCTTTCTATAAGCAATGTTTAATGTGGAATGATAAGATTTTATCACCTCACTATCAGCATTGTGGAATGGTAAGAATTTATCACCTCATTGCTAGCAATTTTTTTATTATTATTTGCAATTTTTATGGTTTTACAATGTGTACAGATGTACATTCCAACATGGTACATTGTTTAGAGTAAGCGTTACAATTAGTGATGTCGCGAACCGTTCGCGAACTTGCCGCGAACGGTTCGCCGCGGTTCACCACGAACCGTTCGCAGCGAACTCCGGTCAGCTGACACATCACTGCCAATCTCCGGCAGACCCTCCCTCCCAGACCCTCCTACTTCCTGGACAGCATCCATGTTGAAGACAGCTTCAACATGGATGCTGTCCAGGAGGTGGGAGGGTCTGGGAGGGAGGGTCTGCCGGAGATTGGCAGGGATGTGTCAGCTGACCGGAGTTCGCCACGAACCGTTCGCGGCAATTTCGCGAACGGTTCGCGACATCACTAGTTACAATATGTACATGCTATCAGTTCAGTTTTGAGATGAAAGATTATTAAGTTACACATACTTTGTTACATCATACATATTATAATTCTTTCAGCTCTTTATTCCAGATGAGTGGTGGTGCTGTTTGTGCTGGTTTCTGGTCTTAACTTAGAAATGTACTGTACGTTCCTAATGGTGGTTGGGCTGGTATGGGGGTTGAACTTGGAGGTAGAACCAGGATACAGTTCCCCAAAGATCTGTGGGAAGTGGGGGGGGGGGAGGGGTAGGGAAGAGGGTCAACCCGTGTTGCATCTACCCATTTTATATGTGTTCTCATTTTTTGTCATTTATCTTGGTGCATCATTTGTGGTTTTCCATGACACTACCATTCGTTATTGTTCATTATTGTTCGTTATCGTTGGGGCCTTTACATTAGTGGTTTTGTGGCGTGTGTTGGTGCCTGTTCCACCTTTCCCACGCCACCCTCCAGTATGCCTGTGGGGGTCTATGCGTTCTAGCCGCCATTTCATACTTTTTTGTATCTTCAATTTGTTGAATGCATTCATTTATGTGCGGAGGTTTTGTTGTAACCATTTTCTGCTTATACTTGTGAGTGCGGTGGAAGTAATGTGGTATATTAAGTAGCTGTCAGCTTTTTTAATGCTAGTTGGTAGGCACTGGAGCATGTAGTGTTCAGGTGCTTGTGGTAGGTTAGTCTTGGTCACCTTTTGTATTAGGGAGTGTATGTCTGTCCACCACATGTGCAGCATTGTTCCTGGGTGTTTGTTGCATCTCCACCAAATCCCTGAATGTGCCGGTGTGATATGTTTCATTCGTGTAGGGACCAAGTACCAGTGGTACAGTATTTTCCTACTTGTTTCCAAATGGGATGTGTTCAGTGTTAGGGTTTAGTTTGCGCAGAATATGTATGCCCATAGGTCGTCCGTTAGTCTCTTGCCCAATTCTGTTTCCCACGCTTGGGCAAATGTAAGGTCATGTGGGGATTTTGTTAGATAGTTTTGATTGTATATCATAGATAATGGATGTGAAGGCTGTTTATTCTGTAGGCATATCTGCTCTAGGACTGTAAGGTTCGTCCACCTGTCTTTTGAGGGAAGTAAATGTTTGTGTTTTCCCAGCCAAGAGCCAATCTGCCTATGTGCGAATTCTGCTGTGTTAGGGAGTTTGTATTCCCTTTGCAGCTAGTTAAATGGTAGAAGTTTGTGTTGGTCATATAGCTGGTATAGGTGTCTCAAACCTGTCATGTTCCAAGTGACAATGTTCACAAAGGGTATGAGTTCTGTGAAGGAAGAAAGTGGCATTGCGGGTGACAGTGTTGTTTGTTTTATGGATTTTGTGATGTCTGTCCCATTCTCTGTGTTGTCGCGGTTGTAGGAGCCATGTGAATGTGTTTTCTCCTGTTTTGTGGCAGTAGCCAGGCAAGAGAAGTAATGTGTTGTCTGGCTGCGTGTGCCGCCTCAATGTCTATCCATGAGTTTGGTGTAACGTTGTTATGAGTTGGCTCATGACGGCCACTCTATAATACGTGGTGAGGTTTGGTAGGCCCATGCCCCCCAATTTGTATGGTAGGTACATAATGTTTGCCGCTGTCCTTGGCTTTTTGGGTGCCCAAATAAATGTGTTAATCACTTTCTGAGCTATCTTGAGGAATGTTTGGGGTAGTTTAATTTGTAACGTGCGGAATTAGTATTGCAGTTTTGGCAATATTAACGTTTTTACTGCTGCAATTTTTCCTATCCATGAGACAAATTTCCCTTTCCATCCCATCATCTGTTGTTTTATAAAGTTTAGGGTTTTGATGTAGTTGTCTCTGAGCAGGCGGTGTTTTTGTTTTGTGATCCCCATTGATCCCCAGGAAGGTTGTCCTTCCATTCATATTTGTGTGTCTGTTTCAGAATTGCTGTTGTGTGTGTAGGCACATGGCCTGCGTTTTTGTGGTGTTCAATTTAAAGTATGAGCAATCACTATATTGTTTCAGGGTGGTATGGAGAACCGGGATAGAAACTATCGGTCAGTAAACGTGAGCATGACATCATCAGCAAACATGGTAATTTTGTATTCTTTGTCTGCTATACGTACCCCTTTAATCATTATGTTGTCCCTGATGGATTGTGCTAGTGCAGTGATGGCGAACCTTTTTGAGACCGAGTGCCCAAACCGCAATACATGCCAAAAAATTTTCTCCTTAAAGTGCCAACACGGCAATTAAACCCAAATACTGAGGTTTAAGTTTAGAAAAAAACAACTCGTACTGTTGTCCGAACTAATAACTTTTGTTTTAAAAGAACACAGAGAGTTCAATGATACAAATTTTAAATAATGATATAAATAGATAAAATTAAGCTTATATTTATTAGTATCTCCAACAAATGCAATACATACACAGACAGACTGCTGAATACATACACACAGTCTGCTGAATACACACACACACAAGACTGCTGAATACAGAGACTGATGAATACACACACACACAGACTGCTGAGTACACACACACACAGACTGCTGAGTACACACACACACAGACTGCTGAGTACACACACACACACAGACTGCTGAGTACACACACACAGACTGCTGAGTACACACAGACTGCTGAGTACACACACACACAGACTGCTGAGTACACGCAAACACAGACAGCTGAATACACGCAAACACAGACTGCTGAATACACGCAAACACAGACAGACTGCTGAATACACGCACACACACACAGACTGCTGAATACACACATACTGCATTGAGGTGGGGGGTGCGTGTGTGTGTGAGTGTTGTATGTGAGGGGTGCTGTGTGTGTGTGTGTGTGTGCTATATGTGTAAGGGTGCTGCGGAGGGGTAGGGGTACTGTGTGTGGGGGGTAGGGGTACTGCTGGGAGGGTAGGGGTACTGCTGGGAGGGTAAGGGTACTGTGTGTGGGGGGTAGAGGTACTGCTGGGAGGGTTGTGGGGGGTAGGGGACTGTGTGTGGGGGCAGGGGTTACTGCTGGGGGTAGGGGTTACTGCTGGGGGAGGGTAGGGGTCACTGCTGGGGAGGGTAGGGGCTACTGCTGGGAGGGTAGGGGCTGCTGGGGGGTAGGGGTTACTGCTGGGGGTACTGCTGGGGGTAGGGTTACCGCTGGGGGTAGGGGTTACTGCTGGGGAGGTAGGGGTTACTGCTGGGGAGGGTAGGGGTTACTGCTGGGGGTGGGGGGTTACTGCTAGGTGGGGGTTACTGCTGGGTGGGACTGCTAGGGGGTTACTGCATGTGGGGGGTGGGGGCTGGGGTGGGGTTACTGCTGGGGGTGGGGGTTGCTGGGGGTGGGGCTACTGGGGTTTACTGCTGTGGGGGTGGGTTACTGCTGGGGGTAGGGGTTACTGCTGGGGGGGGTAGGGGTTACTGCTGGGGGGGGGTAGGGGTACTTCTGAGGGGGTAAGGGTGCTGTATCAGTATACCCCCCCTCCCTTCTTCTTACCTTTAATGAGGGGGGGTGGGGACACAGCGATCCCTGGTGGTCCAGTGGTGGTAAGCACTGCACTGGGAGGGCTCCAGGAAGCAGCTCCCCTGTCCTCTCGCGCAATGCTGTGTGGAGCGTTGCCATGGTAACGCGCGGCAACGCTCCACACAGCATCGCGCGGGAGGACAGGGGAGCTGCTTCCTAGAGCCCTCCCCCTGCCTCCCGACCCGGAAGCAGAGTAGGCGCCTGCCGTTTTGGGCAGGCAGGCAGGCGCCTACTCTGCATTGATGGCGGACCTGTGGCCGCGTGCCCACAGAAAGGGCCCGGCGTGCCACCTGTGGCACGCGTGCCATAGGTTCGCCATCACTGTGCTAGTGGTTCAAGGGCGAGGATATAGAGTATTGGGGATAGTGGACATCCTTGACGGGTGACGTTTGTGATTTCAAAGGGTTGGGACACAAAGCCTCCGTTCATTATATGGGCGGCAGGTGTAGAGTAAAGTGCCGAGATTAGGCCTTGAAATGCAGGTGGGAAGTCAAATTTTTGCAGGACTGCTCTGAGAAAATCCCAGTGCAACCTGTCAAAAGCCTTTTCGGCATCTAATGACATAAACACTCTGGGTTGTTCGTGGGCCTTTTTACCATAAAGCAGGCTGTGAAGTTTTCCTGTGCCCTCTGCCCCCTGTCTCCTCTTCACAAATCCCACTTGGTCTGGGTGTATCAGGGAAGGTATGATGTTCGCTACTCTAGTAGCGTATATTTTTGCAAGGATTTTTGTGTCTGTATTTAGTAGGGAGATGGGGCGTAGATTTTTTGGCTGATCGGGAGTCTTCCCCGGTTTTGGTAATGTGGTTATGTGCACGAGTAACATCTCTGGTGGCATGTTTCCCGATTGTACTATGTTGTTTAGTGCTGTGACTAGGTGCGGGGCTAGAGTGTTGTGCAATGTTTTAATATAATATTCGTTGGTGAAACCATCTGGGCCTGGTGATTTCCCTGATGGTAGTGAGCGTATTGTCTGCATCAGTTCTTGTAGTGTGATTGGTTTTTGTAGACTTTCTTTATGCAATTGCGTGAGAGTCGGTAGTCTTATGTTGGCGAGGAAGTTTTCTATTTCAGTGTGATTGGGTTGGTGTGTCTGTGTATTGTCCCGCAGGTTATAAAGACTTTTGCAGTAGTTGGCAATCATTGTGTTAATTTCTCGGGGGTCGTATATTTTCCCTCCTGCGTTATTGAGTATGTATGGGATTTTTGATTTTGCTTGTGTCTGCCTCAACATTGACGCTAGCGCTTTGCTAGCTCTGTTACCCTGTGTGTAATGCCGCAGTTTTGTGGAGCAGCAGGTCATTGATTTGTTTAGTGGTATGTGCTACTTCTATTAGTCTTTCGTCTTTGGGTTTTATTAATTGTTTGTTTATTGAAATCTCAAAGCTCTGTCAACAATTGTAGATATTTCTTTTTGCGTGCTCCATTTTATATACGCTGCTCTGCTTATGAGTCACTTATGAGTCTCTAGTCACTGCCTTGTGGGCTTGCCATAGTGTTGTGGGCAGGAGCTCTGGATTTTGATTTGTGTGGAAATAGTCATTCACGTCTGTTTCTAATTTAGTGTTAAAGTTTGCATCAGTCAGTAATGTGTTGTTCAATCGCCAGCGGAGTTTCCCTCTGAGGTTGTAAGGGTCGTGGGTTGTGAGTGTTACTGGGGCATGATCTGACCACACGATGTCCCCCAGCTGACATTTGGTCACCTGTGAGATCATATCACGTGACACCAGAATGTGATCTATTCTAGAATGCGTTTTGTGAATCGCTGAGTAGAATGAATACCCTCTCATGTTTGGATGAAGGGTACGCCAGATGTCGTATAGGCCATAATCTGAAATAAGTTTGGTGAGGGCCTTACATTGTGGGTTTAGTGCTTTGGATCTGGGAGTGGATGTAGGCGCTGTCGTGTCCATACGTGGGTGTAGTACATGATTGAGGTCTCCACATATTATTAAAGAAGTCGTGTTATGGTGGGGAATTATGTTCAGTACCTTGTGTAGAAAGTTGCGTTGGTTGGTGTTTAGACTGTATTTCCCCATTAAGGCATATAATGCATTGTTGATATTGCAGTGCAGTATGAGTTAGCCTTACTGGGTGTCTTTTTTCATCTGTGAAAGTTCAAAGGTTAGTGATTTATGGAACAGGAAAGAGACACCTCTTGTTTTAGGGGAGTAAGTGGCGTGATATTGGGTTGTATATTCTTGTTTCCCAAGCTCTGGGACCCTGCAGTGTGCAAAGTGTGTTTCTTGGAGACAAAGAATGTCTACGTTGTAATGTTTAGCACCTGCTAGTAATCATAGAAACATAGAATGTGACGGCAGATAAGAACCATTCGGCCCATCTAGTCTGCCCAATTTTCTAAATACTTTTTTATTAGTCCCTAGTCTTATCTTATAGTTAGGATAGCCTTATGCCTATCCCACGCATGCTTAAACTCCTTTACTGTGTTAACCTCTACCACTTCAGCTGGAAGGCTATTCCATGCATCCACTACCCTCTCAGTAAAGTAATACTTCCTGATATTATTTTTAAACCTATGTCCCTCTAATTTAAGACTATGTCCTCTTGTTGTGGTAGTTTTTCTTCTTTTAAATATAGTCTCCTCCTTTACTGTGTTGATTCCCTTTATATATTTAAATGTTTCTATCATATCCCCCCTGTCTCGTCTTTCCTCCAAGCTATACATGTTAAGATCCTTTAACCTTTCCTGGTAAGTTTTATCCCGCAATCCATGAACCAGTTTAGTAGCCCTTCTCTGAACCCTCTCTAAGGTATCAATATCCTTCTGAAGATACGGTCTCCAGTACTGTGTACAATACTCCAAGTGAGGTCTCACCAGTGTTCTGTACAATGGCATGAGCACTTCCTCTTTCTACTGCTAATACCTCTCCCTATACAACCAAGCATTCTGCTAGCATTTCCTGCTGCTCTATTACATTGTCTGCCTACCTTTAAGTCATCAGAAATAATCACCCCAAATCCCTTTCCTCAGATGTTGAGGTTAGGACTCTATCAAATATTCTGTACTCTGCCCTTGGGTTTTTACGTCCAAGATGCATTATCTTGCACTTATCCACATTAAATGTCAGTTGCCACAATTCTGACCATTTTTCTAGTTTACCTAAATCATTTGTCATTTGGCTTATCCCTCCTGGAACATCAACCCTGTTACATATCTTAGTATCATCAGCAAAAAGACATACCTTACCATCAAGACCTTCTGCAATATCACTAATAAAATATTAAAGAGAATGGGTCCAAGTACAGATCCCTGAGGTACCCCACTGGTGACAAGTCCAAGCTTCGAATATATTCCATTAACTACAACCCTCTGTTGCCTGTCACTCAGCCACTGCCTTACCCATTCAACAATATTGGAATCCAAACTTAAAGATTGCAGTTTATTGATAAGCCTTCTATGTGCAACAGTGTCAAAAGCCTTACTGAAATCTAGGTAAGCAATGTCTACTGCACCACCCTGATCTATAATTTTAGTTACCCAATCAAAAAATCAATAAGATTAGTTTGGCATGATCTCCCTGAAGTAAACCCATGTTGTCTCTGATCTTGAAATCCATGTGTTTTTAGATGTTCAACAATCCTATCCTTTAACATGGTTTCCATCACTTTCCCCACTACTGAAGTAAGGCTTACTGGCCTATAGTTGCCCGACTCCTCCCTATTACCTTTCTTGTAAATGGGCACAACATTCGCTAACTTCCAATCTTCTGGGACTACTCCTGTTAACAATGATTGGTTAAATAAATCTGTTAATGGTTTTGCTAGTACACCACTAAGCTCTTTTAATAGCTTTGGGTGTATTCCATCAGGTCCCATTGACTTAGTAGAGTCCTGCGTTTGTGTGGGGTATTTAATCCCCTAACTTTATGTGATTGTATTTTTATATGGTGTTAGTTTTGGGGGAGCATCAGTTGTGGTACATCTGTGTATTCGTTTCGCAGTTTATGGTGCCTTTTTTCGAGGTGTGGAGTAGGATGGTTTGATTGGGTGACTTTGTCGTTGTTTCTCTTGCCATGAGTTGTACAGTGAACCTGGGTCGGGTCGGGGACACTTTGGTGAGGTTTTCTGGGAAGGGGAGAGGGTAAGAGACCATGTAAATTTACTGCTAAGAATTATTACTGCTAATCTGCTTTCTACTCCCCCACCTAATGACGTGAATACATAGAGTCATGGAAGACAACATGTACTTCAAAATTCCCACAGTAAGAGACCATGTAAATTACCTGCTAAGGGTTATTACTGCTAATTAATCTCCACTCTCCCATCTTATGACCCAAAGCAACCTGCATTTTACGCAACATAAATATGCTAAGTGCAACTGTAGGAACAGTCAAGTAACTAATACACCATACCTCCCCAGGAAAGGGGATAGCCACCAAAGAGCTGAAGTACTGACTCAATTAAAAAAAAAAAGTTGCATTGTATAGTTGATAAATATGAGTTAATAGATGTCGTCAGTGTGACACGCCAGGGCAATTAGACCATTGGAGGGAGATTAGTGGGATATTTGGACAGTCAGGCATACTATAGCACTAGCGCAGTGACTAAGAAGCCCATGACACTCACAGACGTACAATGCCTAGAGTGCTGCACAGGTGACATAAAGCAAAGGTTTTGGATCTAAAGTTTCCTACAACACAAGTTATAAATATGTAATGTATAATATGCTATGTTAGAGATTGTCTTCAACACGTAGGATATACAAGGTATAACAAGCTTTAGACTTGAGATTTTTCTTTTTTATACCACAAGTTATACATAGGTAATGTAGAATGTGATATGGTAAAAAATGTCTTCAATATCTAAGATATACAAGTTACAAAAATGTAATGTATAATATTTTAAGTTAGAGAACATCTGCAACACCTATGATATGTACTCAATGTATGCCAATGTTCAACCCACAGCCCTGACTCAGGATGAAACATCTATTATTTAGACCCGAAGCCACCTTACGGAAACACAGAAGTTTCCACCCCCACGGTACCCATAGGAGTACCATGCCTCACGACCAGAGTTTATGTAAATATCTAGTTCATGTTTACTCCCAGTTTCATTGTTAGCAATTTTTAGTGTGAAATAGTAAGATGTTATCACCTCAGTATCAGCAATGTTTCATGGGGAATGGTAAGATTTTTTTCACCTCACTATCAACAATGTGGAATGGTAAGAGTTTATCACCTCATTGTTAGCAATTTTTAATGTGAAATAGTAAGATTTTATGGCATCACTATAAGCAATGTTCCATGTGGAATGGTAAAATTATATCACCTCACTATTAGCAATGTTAAATGTGTTATGGTAAACAACTCACCACGGCTTCCTCAGGTATCACAATACCTACAGGATCATAATACACTCTAAAAAGGCTCCTTTATATGTAGCCTTTACTTGAGTGTTCTAGCAGAGATGGGTGTCACTGTGTGAATATGACCGTCCCCATTGCTCCTTTTGAACATCTGTGCATACTGTTCTATGTAGAATTATACCACATGACAGGAGGCTTAATATTTGCATAACTTTCTTTACTCAAAACTCCAGCAGCATAGAAACATAACAACCAATCAGAAAAGTTATGATGCCCATAAAAGGCCCTGTCTGACATCACTTCCTCTTTCTTTGTTGCTCCAGCCTACAAAGGTCAGTGTATTTAGCCTCTCTGCTATAACCTAGATTTTACATTGTTAAATGATTATTGTTTTATCTTTATTTTAAATCTGTTTCAACCTGGCCCTCTTATACCCTGTCCCCTTCCCTCCTATACTTGTTTTTTCCTTCACACAGCCTCTTGATATTTGAGTGATTCTGTTGCGGTCCGTGGGCGTCACGGCTGCCCGTGCCGCACGGACCCAACTGATATACCTGCAGGGACTGTGTGGGGACGGGTGGAGGGAGACCAGGTCGGTATTTGTGTGTCCCTCCGCGCTACAGACCTGCAACCGTGAGTCCGTTGCACACCTTTGGACGCAAGCAACGGCCATCTTGGATCTCGCGGCTCGCGAGATACACAACGGCCGCCTTCCCTGCTTGCTCTGCGGATCGGGATTCACCCGATTGGCACGTTCTTCAGTATCAGAGCCCCTATCAGAGTTTCTACCAGGTGTTAGGACGAAACTTTAGAGGATTATTTAGTTAGGACATGCCACATGGCTCAGACAGCCCCATCTGGCTAGACTGGACTATTACTCTTCACTGCCATCTCATGTATACTCACGTTTTTTTCCATACCATGGTGGAGGTGTTAAGCATGCAATAATTAAAGGAGACTGAGTACACTGTTGTACCCTGCACAGGGTCATATTATATTATTGTACCTAAATGTACAAATTAATGTGAGTGTCCTCTTGGTATTTTTTCATGGCACACCACCTGGGGTGAACTCCCAGACAGGCATGCTAGGTCAATCACAGACCATTAAAATATAACCTGGGTGTCCTCTGGGTTACCACGGCACACCACCTGCGGTGAACCCCAATCACGTGCACGTGGGCTTACACCTCTCACAGAAGTATTGCCACTGTTTACTGACGTTTCCGTGCATACAGCTCTGGTGTACAACTGTGGTGAACCCAATCTCACCACTTCCAACACATGCCAGACTGCTCAGTTCAGATGGCCCCTTTTAGGGCACTAGAGCCATACACTCCAAGTCTCTATTACCGATTCACTATTCTGGGCAACCCTCAGTTGTACCAGGAGTCTGGCACCCTGTGTATTGACCCTTCACCACTATCCCACTGACTCCTCTTATCGCCCTACAGGACGTGAATACATAGAGTCATGGAAGACACTCAAACCAGCCAAGATTTCCAGGCAATGATAAATGCCGCAGTAGCGGCCTCAGTAGAAAAAGCTCTCTTGGGCTCTACCCCAAAGCCAGGGCGACACAAGCCCCTTGGAACTGATGGAAGCCTCCGGCTCCGAAGTATCCAAAACAAAGAGACAACGAAAGGGCTCTAGCCCCCTCCTTCCACTATAACCAAAAGCAAGACATCCGTTAAATGGATCAAGTGCACGGAACAACGACAACCCAAACCCGGTCCACTACAATCCTCCGACGAAGATTATGATGCGCCACGTATCTTGGACGTGGTAGACGAATGACACGAGGACGGTTCACCTTCGGAGGAAGAAGAGTGGCAAGACCTACCCCCCACCTCCTCGAGATACGTCAGGGAGACCATACTTGGCGGCGACGACGACGACCGAGACAGGAGGAGCCCCAGTGTCACCAACACTGGAACGACCGAGGAGGGAGCGTTCATGGACAATCAGGGGAACCCACTCTTTGACCGCCATAACATCCGCACCCACGATCCTCAAAGTGGACTCTCCCGGACCATCTTACGCGGTTCATGCATTATTGGCTGCGCAAACCTCAAGGCCGAATGCCCGAGACCTCTGCTACCTGACAAAATAGCACTTACACCCGAGTTTGACAACACGGTGGTGGTCTTTATGTCGTGTTCGGGGCGAGACCCTAGGAAGAGCGTGGAGAAAGGCATGAAGGCAGCACAAGACAAAGTGCTAGATTTGCTCGGCCCCATCGCTAAAATGCTCTATTTCGCGGACTTAGCACTTAGTCAAGGCTCTCAACTCGACCCTAACATCATACGAGAATGGGCCCAACGATCAATATGCCTTCTGGGTAACGCAAACGCCGCGTTGTGCACAGAAAGACGCAAGTCGGCAATGATCCGCATTGATAACAAGCTCCTGGATCTAGGGGCAAAGAAATTTGGCCCGAAGGCACAAGGACTGTTATTTGGCAACGCTTTCATCCAGAGCTTAAAAAGCACGTAAACCTATTCACCACCTTGAATAAGGCTCAGACCTCACTTAAGCAGGTTTCCCACAACCCCACAGCAAGAGGTGTTTTTGGGAGGGCTGGTCGGCAGCGGAACCGAGCCACCAGCCGCTTTTGGTCGACAGGTTCCAGATCGTATCCACAAACTCCAAGTTTCTTCCCATCTACAACACAAAGGCCCTCATCCTACAGAGGTACAGGAAGAGCTAGAGGCTTCCGAGGTCGAGGATGCGGCCGTTTCTTTAATGGTGAGTCCACCTATATACCAAACTGTTTCCAATTTTGTAGCAGGCAGCCTGTCCCTTTTCTTACAGAACTGGGTCCTCCAGACAGTACGAGGTTTTGTCATAGATTTTTACTCACGACCCGTAAAAACCGCCCCCCCCCACCTCCGATACATATGTCGGCGGAACAAGAACGCTTGGTGGATGAAGAGATCCACACAAAAAAAACGTGGTTCAATATGCACCAGGAAAAGGAGGTTTCCTAAGCAACATCTTCCTGGCCAAGAAGAAAACAGGCGACTACAGACCAGTTATCAACCTTTGGCAGTTGAATTCCTACGTAATATACAGACATTTCAAGATGGAAGGAATCGACCTTCTCATCAAGAACGACGGGTTTACGCGTCTGGATCTCAAAGACGCGTACCTGTCAGTACCAGTAGACGTAAAGTATCGGCGCTTTCTTCGCTTCCGACGGAGAGGACAAATATGCCAGTTTACATGCCTGCCATTCACCCTCAGTTCGGCTCCGTGGTGCTTCATGAAGCTGCGGAGACCAGTGATGGCACACATCCGAACATTGGGCATACGATGTCTCGTATACCTGGACGATTTGCTAATCTTTTGCGAAACCGCTTCCAATTTGCGATTGCTGATGAAATTTGTCGTTCACTTTCTGAGATCTTTGGGTTTTGTAGTGAACAGACAAAAATTGTCTCTCTCTCCCTCCCAGTGGGTCCAATTCCTCGGCTTCGACATCGACTCGAAGGACTGCATTCTACGGCTACCTTCGGCGAAGATAGCCTCAATACGGAAGGAAATCAGACGGGTACTGAGGATGGATACGATACCGCTCAGAATGCTCGCCCGGATTGTGGGACATACAAGCGATTTTTTTTTTTTCGGGCCTGTTACCCTACAGGGCCATGCAATGACTAAAGGCGAGATATCTACGCACCCGACATTCATACGACCACTGGATCCCACTGTCAGCAGAAGTGAGGACAGAACTTCGATGGTGGTTACTTCACATACAAGCCTGGAATGGCAAGGCGATCTTTGGCTCTACCCCAGATTTCATCGTGGCACATAGAAGGCTTACCAATAAACTGCAATCTTTAAGTTTGGATTCAAATATTGTTGAATGGGTAAGGCAGTGGCTGAGTGACAGGGTTGAGGGTTGTAGTTAATGGAATATATTCGAAGCTTGGACTTGTCACCAGTGGGGTACCTCAGGGATCTGTACTTGGACCCATTCTCTTTAATATTTTTATTAGTGATATTGCAGAAGGTCTTGATGGTAAGGTATGTCTTTTTGCTGATGATACTAAGATATGTAACAGGGTTGATGTTCCAGGAGGGATAAGCCAAATGACAAATGATTTAGGTAAACTAGAAAAATGGTCAGAATTGTGGCAACTGACATTTAATGTGGATAAGTGCAAGATAATGCATCTTGGACGTAAAAACCCAAGGGCAGAGTACAGAATATTTGATAGAGTTCTAACCTCAACATATGAGGAAAGGGATTTAGGGGTGATTATTTCTGATGACTTAAAGGTAGGCAGACAATGTAATAGAGCAGCAGGAAATGCTAGCAGAATGCTTGGTTGTATAGGGAGAGGTATTAGCAGTAGAAAGAGGGAAGTGCTCATGCCATTGTACAGACACTGGTGAGACCTCACTTGGAGTATTGTACACAGTACTGGAGACCGTATCTTCAGAAGGATATTGATACCTTAGAGAGGGTTCAGAGAAGGGCTACTAAACTGGTTCATGGATTGCGGGATAAAACTTACCAGGAAAGGTTAAAGGATCTTAACATGTATAGCTTGGAGGAAAGACGAGACAGGGGGGATATGATAGAAACATTTAAATACATAAAGGGAATCAACACAGTAAAGGAGGAGACTATATTTAAAAGAAGAAAAACTACCACAACAAGAGGACATAGTCTTAAATTAGAGGGACAAAGGTTTAAAAATAATATCAGGAAGTATTACTTTACTTGGCTTCCAGACGCGAAAGGCGAAGCTGTGGATGCATTTCTACAAACTTGGCCCTCACAAGGGGCTTACGCGTTCCCACCGTTTTCCATGATTCCACGGGTACTTCGATATACACGCAACCACAAGATATCACTCCTTCTCATAACACCCTTCTGGCGGAGTCAACCATGGTTCCCGGATCTTCTGGAGATGTCTCACGAAACCCCACTACTACTACCGACCTTTCCTCTACTTCTGACAGGACCTCGAGGGGAGGCCCACACCCTCGTCCTGGAAGGACAACTGGAATTAGTGGCCTGGACGATTTCAGGGGATCCTGGTCAGTCCTCGGCCTATCACAATCAACTAAAGACCTCCTATGGGACTCGTGGGCTCCCGGCACCAGGAAGTGCTATATTTCCGCCTGGTCTGTCTGGTGTAATTGGTGTGTGGAAAGGGACTCCGATCCCTTTACTGCCCCTGTCCCACTAATCCTTAGTTACCGATTTAATTTGTTCTCGTTGGGTCGATCATATCGATCCCTCAATGTGATCAGATCAGCCATATTGGCGGCACAAGTTCCGGTACAAGGCAGCCCAGTGGGTCAGGATCCACTGGTTTGTCGATTACTGCGAGGTGCCAAATTAACAAGGCCTCCGACACCCAAATATTCACGCCTCTGGCAGGTAGATATAGTGTTGAAATTCCTTAGGGAATGGCCGGACAATCCCTATCTGTCGCTGAAACAACTTTCAGCCAAACTTACCCTCTTGTTATGCCTCGTCTCGTTTCGACGGGTGGCAGATGTTAGAGCTTTCGATGTTGATGGCTTCTCTCTCACACCAGAAGGAGTTACTTTCTCCATATCGAGACGGACTAAGTCAGATTCGTCTTCAGTGTCATACCCATACTTTGGATCAGATCCCAAACTGTGTAGTCAGGACACTAATGAGATATACCGAAGTCTCCGCTTCCCTCCGTACTACTTCAATGGGTCAGCTCCTGATTTCTTACGTAAAGCCCCACAGACCAGTGTCTATGACGACACTGGCTAGATGGGTCCGCTGGCTATTGTCGTTAGCTGGCATTGAACCTTGCTTCGGGGCACACTCGGTCAGAGGTGCGGCAGCCTCACAAGCTTTAGCGGCGGGCGCCTCGTTAGCCGACATTATGCGCTGTGCGGATTGGTCACGAGACTAATTTTAGTAATGACAGGAGGCAAATATTTCCCACCCTATAAGATCCCTCCAATGCCTTAATCAAGTTTAACAGAATACGCCCTTTATGTTCAGGAAGACATGTACAAAATTTTTATGGTTGTATGGTTATATATGGCTAAATGAATAGGGTTATATATATTAAATTACATAAGTTTAGAATTATATGTATTGATTTATTATCCATTCAAGCATCCGTTGTTATGTCAGATTCTTGATGTTTATTGTATGCGGACAACTTGCCACGCCAGAGACCTTTAACCTTTTTCTTTTCTTGCAGTGTGAACACCTTCTCAACAAGACAAAGATTCATCTTCCATACCTCTACATTACGGATCTACTGGGGATGGATACTCTATGTTATTGACTTGTTGGTGTTTAACCCCTTAATGCAGTTACGGCGTCCTATGCCGTCGCGGCTTTAAAGGGCTTTAAAGCCGTTGTGGCGCCATAGAACGCCGTAACGGCTTAAGCCCCCAGAATCTCGGCGGTACTCACCTCTGCCGTGATCCTCTTCTGGAGGGCTGCCTGACAGCCCAGGCAGCCCTCCTCCGGCAAGTGAGGCCCCCGAGGGCCATGTGATTGCTCTCAAAGAGCGATCACATGGCCCCCTATAGCTGGCTGTGGATCTGCCAGCAGGGGGACTGTCTGAAATATCAGACAGTCCCCTTGCTGGTGGGAAAGTAGTAAAAAAAAAATAAAAAAATTAAACATGTGTAAATATAAATTAAAAATATTTTTATATATATATATATGTGTATATATAATATATATACATATTATATATATATGTAACGTCATACGTAATGTATTTTAATATTAATATAAGTATATATTAATATTAAAATACACTTAGAATGACGTTACATATATATATGTATATATATTATATAATAGATATATACACATATATTATATATATATATATATATATATATATACGTATAATTACAATAATAAATAAATTAAATTAAATATTGAAACAAAATTGAATATAAATTATATATTCATATGTAATTTCATTCTAACTGTATTTTGTTATTAATATATATATTGGTAACAAAATACACTTAGAATGACATTCTATATATATCTATCTATATATAATACAAATAACCGCAAATAAATATATATAGATAAATACATATAATTACATAAAAGATTACATTAGTATACACGTAGACTTTAAATAAATATAAATGCATCTATATTAAAATTCTATGTATATTTAATCTTTTAACATAATTATGTGATTTGATTAATTAAAATTTGATTGACATGCCTGACAACACAGGGAGAAAGTACAGAGAATTTAATTCACAAGCATTATATTTGACCCTGTAACTCTCCAAGACACCATAAAACCTGTACATAGGGGGTACTGTTTTACTCGGGAGACTTCGCTGAACTCAAATATTAGTGTTTAAAACTGGTAAATTGTATTACAACGATGATATTTTAAGTAAAAGTGACGTTTTTTGCATTTTTTTACAAACGAACGTCATGTTTATGGACTATATTATTGTTGTAATATGTTTTACTGTTTTATTCTCCCGAGAATAACAGTACCCCCAATGTACAGGTTTTATGGTGTTTTGAAAGTTAGAGAGTCACATATACGGCTTGCATTTCATTTTTTTGACATTGAAATTTGTAAAATAGCGCACGGTACCATAACTACTGACATGTACCATAACCACTTTATAATACCATAACCACTTTATAAAACCATGACCACTTTGTAATACCATAACTACTGCAAAATACCATAACCACTTTATAATACCATAACCACTTTATAATATCATAACTACTTCAAAATATCATAACCACTTTATAAAACCATAACCACTTTGTAATACCATAACTACTTTGTAATACCATAACCACTGATATTACATTAACGATACTAAAATTACTGTTTAACATTGTATGTGTAACACCTTAACTATTACTAACTGACCTTGTAACTTTAAAACCATAATTATCTAACTGTATAATAATTACTAACCGTACCATAACCACAGACTGTAGAGACGAAATTGTTGAAATGTTATGTGATCGGTTAGTTTATATGGATTAATAGCGTGGATAGTTGTATGGTTTGATTAATAGTTACAGTGATGAGTATATATAGTGTTTGGTGAGTTTTGATTTTACTTGTGTGTGCGCGACGTCGTGATATTGTTGAGCATTTGAGGATCCTGTGTGTGCGTGCATGTGTGTGTTTGGGCCTAGTAACTGTGCGATGTGGTGCTGGTGATAAGGAGATTGGTGTGACTGTTGAAACTGTGTGTATATTTGTACAGCTTTTGAATCAGACGTTTTGTTGAAATCATCTTCTGATTCACAAGGCTGTTGGTCCTTTGTCTTGTATGTGTGTAAAAACAAAAAAAAACAAAAAAACCTGTGTAGTAGGGAATGGCCTGTCCTGGTGGTCCGTGTAGCAGTCTTGACTTAAATTTAGTGCAGGGTGTACATGTGGCTGTAACTAGTAGGCAGGAATTCTGTGATCAGTTTCTATATATTGACTGTTGGAAACTGATTGTTGAAAAATGCCTTGGTGAATTAAACTGTGTCATATGAGAAACAATGGAGCCACATGGTGGTCAGAACTAAGGACTTAATTACAACTGCTTTGGATATCCCCTCCCCCCCTTGCATCTGATTACCAACCCCCTATTCTTCCTCCAGAGCCAGAGTAGCCATTCCCCCACTCTTCCCCTCAAGTTAACTGGTATAGCTGGTATTTGCACTCCCCCTGCTCTACTGTCCCTGCCTACCCACATACCTATCTGTTCTTTTGTTTCAAACTCTTGCATTTCTGTACTACTCCCCTTCCCCCTAATCAGTGATCAATGGTATAAGATGGTATATTGTCTTTTTTTAAGTTACTGGATGGGCCCCTCCCAGCTTTGTCCAAAATGTCCCCTTTTACTAAAATACAAACTGAGATGTTTAATTTACCTTAGAACTAAAGCTTTAATCAAGCCTAGATATCAGGGTGGACAGTGATTAAAATAAGAAATAATAAAATAGGGACATAATTAATTAAAACAGTAAAAAGGCTGCGCCACAGAGAAGATAAAATAAGTTCAATGAGTAAAAAGTCCAACTTAAGACTTGGACTTTTTACTCATTGAACTTATTTTATCTTCTCTGTGGCGCAGCCTTTTTACTGTTGTTTTACCTGTCTTGTTTTAAAGGGTTTGGAGGGTTTCCTTTTTTAAGGTTGCTGCCTGTTAGTTAATCAGCGCTGTCTCTTTTTTATATATTTTTTAACATAATTAATTAAAGTCTATCTGCTTCATTAGACTTTAGGAAGGCACTCTAGGGCCACCTACTGGCCATCATCGGGAGTTACATTGATATTGCATTGTTTATAACAGACAGGAGTAGGACTGCTTACCCTATTTTAATATATTTATTGATATAAGTTTTTATTTTATGTATAAATATATTAAAAGTTACGTTTTTTTCCCATTTTTTCATCCACCAAATGCGGACTAGTAAAATTAGCTCACCCCCTTACACCTATCTTACTACTCCCAGACCGGAACCTATTATTGAGCAGCCTTGTCGAAGTCCCATACTATAGAAATAAAGTACCACTGAGCAGAGTCCACCAAAATGAACACTAACCCAGGGCGCAGAGAAAAGGGCTAAAAGGGTAGCTAAACGGGCTTGACCCTACAAAATATGACCAAGAAAATATAGAGAGGTAGTAAGAGGAAATAATCCCTACTAAGAGGGAGAATTCCTCTACTACAGCTACCCCCACACAAATATGTGTAAGCTAATTATATCACACATAAACAGATTAAATACCTAATTAAAAATATCTTTATTAAACACCACTAAATTCTAAATACCCTAACCAAAGAAAAAGAATGCAGGCTGACTACGGCTGAAAAAACAGTGCTGAATAAATCTGTAACAAGTTCCAATCTATAAATTGTTACAAAGTATAAATAGAAACAATGTAACAATATAATGTATCAGGATCAGACTACAGCAACCAAGCCGAAATGCTTCTATGCTCTAACCCTATTTATCAAATGCACTAAGAGTGAAAGTTAAATGGATAAATTGAACCCTCTCAATGAGATACAAAACAAAGAAAAAATCCACTAACTCCTTCATACTCCTTAATAAGCAATAAATTCATTGAAATGCAGAGGAAATTGAAAGGATAGGGAGGCGAGAGGTAAAAGAGATTGATATAAACAGTGTATATTTAATAAAAAAGAAGGAAAGACCTCCCATTACATAGTCACAGGGTGATTGAAAACAACCTCAATTAAACTGATGGCCGGCCGGTCATATAAGTTACTTAGTGCAATAGATATGAATGAAATAGAATCAACTAAGGGGCTAGGCACAGGTTGCAAACCAAACTGCCCAACATGCGTTTCGGCGGATAAACTGCCTTTGTCAAGGGTGTACAATAGCATTCCCCCGCTCGAAATCACCCCTTTTTGTAACCCAATAACTCCTCCTACTGTCCAGAAAGGAACCAATCGGTCGCTGGTAGGGGCGTGTCAATCCGAACCCCGTCAAAGGGTAGTGGTTAGCATTCATCAGAGCGTTTCCGTCCTGCGCACATGCGCGTGGACTTAGACAAAAAGGTAGAACGGACAACACCTACCAAGTATCCAACGCTTAACGAGCAGAAATAGTTCAAGTACTGGTGGTTTTTCAGTAATAAATCTACCCGGTAATGTTCAAATGAAACAATCCACAGCTCTATAGCTAATTATTACTTTCCTGTTCATAAACATAAATTAAAGGGATATTCCATAAAACTCAGCTTTCACGTTGAACATATTACTAAAAACAGAAAGGTAGGGAGGAGGAAAAAAGAAGAAAAAGGGAGGGGGAGGGAAAAAAAAGGAAGGAAAGGAAAGAAACATATATTAGAAAAAAGAAAAAAGCGTATAAACATAGCTCCATAGCTAAAAATAATCCAAAATAATAAAGTGTGTCAAGCCTCACACAATACACATGTGGTCATTATATAAAATCATAACCAGCAGGTCCTATTAGAATAAGATAGAGTGCTATCAAATTCGTGTAAATCAGTATGAATAGGTTAGTACAAAAAATCCCCAATACGTGGCTAGATAAAAGGGGCAAATGAGAAGCCTTCATTCAAGCCTAGGGGTTGAAGTGTCTTTAATTCATATATCCATCTAGACTCTCGTTGTGTCAAAATCTTATCGAAATTTCCCCGTCTGGGAAGTCCCATACTAACCCTTCCATCCCGACATTAACAAATGCCCCTCTGACTTACACCAGGCCCAACACACGTGGATGAGAATGGCCAAATACAATGGGCAGATCCAGTGTTTGTATATGTCCCCTTCACTACGACTGATTTATTTAACCCCTTAAGGACGGAGCCAAATGTACACGTTGTGAACAAAACAAAATGTAAACAAAACCTGGCATTTGCGCTACATGTCTGTCCAACCGTAATTCACCTCTTTCATAGTAAATGCACCCACCCTTATTATATATCATTTTATTCAGGGGAAACAGGGCTTTCATTTAATATCAAATATTTAGCTATGAAACATAATTTAATATGAAAAAAATGGGAGAAAATACGATTTTTTAAATTTTTTTAGTTCTACATGACATTTTAACGGTCAATGTCATAATACTGTTTGCTTTTACTGCAATAAAATACACATATTTGTATTCAGTAAAATCTCACGTGTAAGACAGTACCCCCTATGTACAGGTTTTATGGCATTTTGGGAAGTTACAGGGTCAAATATAGCACGTTACATTTGAAATTGAAATTCGCCAGATTGGTTACGTTGCCTTTGAGACTGTATAGTAGCCCGGGAATGAAATTTACACCCATAATGGCATACCATTTGCAATAGTAGACAACCCAAGGTATTGCAAATGGGGTATGTCCAGTCTTTTTTAGTAGCCATTTGGTCACAAACACTGGCCAAAGTTAGCGTTAGTATTTGTTTGTGTGTGAAAAATGCAAAAAACGCCAATTTTGGCCAGTGTTTGTGACTAAGTGGCTACTAAAAAAGACTGGACATACCCTGTTTGCAATACCTTGGGTTGTCTACTATTGCAAATGGTATGCCATCATAGGGGTAATTTTCATTCTTGGGCTACCATAGGGTCTCAAAGGCAACGTAACCAATCTGGCGAATTTTAATGTGAAAAAATGAAACGCAAGCCTTATATTTGGCGCTGTAACTTTTGAAAACACCATAAAACCTGTACATGAGGGGTACTGTTGTACTCGGGAGACTTCGCTGAACACAAATATTTGTGTTTCAAAACAGTAAAAAGTATCACAGCAATAATATTGTCCATGTAATGCTGTTTGTGCGTGAAAAATGCAAAAAACGTCACTTTTACTGGCGATATCATCGTTGTAATACATTTTACTGTTTTGAAACACTAATATTTGTGTTCATTGAAGTCTCCCGAGTAGAACAGTACCCCCCATGTACAGGTTTTATGGTGTCTCGGAAAGTTATAGGGTTAAATATAGTGCTAGCAAATTAAATTCCCTTTACTTTCGGCATGGGTTGTCAGGCAGGTCCTGCTAATTGTAATTAATTAAGAGACCTAATTATGTAAAAATATTACATAAATATATATGTAGAATTAATATATGTATATATATATACGTATGTGTATATATATATATGAGCAAATAGGGGTGCACTCACAGGTCTTGAATAAGGACGACAATCAAATTCTTAAGGTGCAAAAGTCTTCATTATATCCGTGAATACATCAACGTTTCGACCCCTAAGGGTGTTAACCCTAAGAGTGATGAATCCTTATTTGACATTCCACGAGTATGGGCAGAGAATAATCCACCAGGACTTGCTTGTAATATCCCACCCATACATATTGAACTAAAGCTTGGGGCCTATCCTGTGAGCCTACGTCAATATCACATACCCCAAAAGGCTAAGGAAAACATGCAAACCTACTTGGATAAGTTCGTAAGGTATGGCATCCTAAAATTCTGTACTTCCTCCTGGAACACTCCATTATTACCTGTTCAAAAACCAGGATCGGACGAATATCGTCCTGTACAGGATTTGAGAGCAGTTAATGATGCAGTAGTTAATATACACCCAGTTGTACCCAATCCTTACAATCTACTTGCCTTGATACCAGGTGGGGCAACCTACTTCACAGTGTTAGATCTTTAGAAAGCTTTCTTTTGTCTTCGAATTGCTGGTGAGAGTCAACATATCTTTGCTTTCCAATGGGAAGATGCTGTTACAGGTTCAAAGCGTCAGATGACCTGGACCAGACTACCTCAAGGGTTCAAGAATTCACCTACCCTATTTGGATCCGCATTAAGCCAGGATTTGCAAGATTTCAAGTCCATCCCAGGAGAATGTGTACTACTTCAATATGTGGATGATCTATTGATAGCAGCTGTTACTAAAGAGATATGCCAACAAGCCACTTATGATTTGCTTCATATTCTATGGAGAGCAGGATACAAGGTATCGAGGAAGAAAGCACAATTGTGCCAGCCAAATGTTAAATATTTAGGATTCCATATATCCGAAGGTCAAAGAATGATGGGACCTGAAAGAAAAGAAGCAGTGTGTCGGATATCTATACCAAAGAATAGAAGACAAGTGCGAGAATTCTTAGGAGCGGCAGGATTCTGCAGGATATGGATTCCTAATTATGCAATATTGGCAAAACCTCTATACGAAGCTGTGAAACAAACAAAACATGATCCCTTTTTGTGGACCTCTGAACAACAGAAGGCATTCAAAGATGTTAAGAAAGCACTAATGAGTGCACCAGCCCTAGGTCCACCAGATCATACACGTCCTTTCTATCTGTACGTACATGAGCAAAGAAGAATGGCTGTGGGAGTATTAACTCAATACTTGGGATCATGGCAAAGACCTGTAACTTACATGTCCAAACAGTTGGATGCAGTGGCCAGTGGTCTTCCACCTTGTCTGTGAGCAGTGGCTGCTGCTGCCTTACTGGTAGCAGAAGCTGACAAGCTCACCTTGGGTCAGGAACTCTATGTGAGAGTACCTCATGCAGTACAGACCCTCTTGGATTATAAGGGAAATCATTGGTTTAGCAACAGTCGAATGACCAAATATCAGGCTATGTTGTGTGAAAATCCAAGAGTACACATCGAAACTGTCAACAATTTGAATCCAGCTACCCTTTTGCCTCAGACTACTGAAAGTCAACATGATTGTTTGGAGATAATGGATGAAGTGTTTTCAAGCAGGCCTGATCTTCATGATTTTCCCATCCAGAATCCAGACATACAGTATTTTACTGATGGTAGTAGTTATGTGAAGGAAGGTGTACGTTATGCAGGATATGCGGTAACGACTATAGATAAGGTGATAGAAGCATGGCCACTGTCAAAAGGGAATTCAGCACAGAAGGCGGAACTGATTGCATTAACCAGGGCTTTGCAATTAGCTGAAGGGCTGAGATTGAATATCTACACTGATTCGAAGTATGCTTTTCTAACCACCCATGCACATGGAACATTGTATAAAGAAAGGGGATTGCTGAATTCAGAAGGAAAAGAGATCAAGTATGCGGCTGAAATACTCCAACTGTTAGAGGCGGTATGGGAACCGAAGGAAGTCAGTATTCTACACTGTAGAGCACATCTGAGGGGTGATAGTGATGTCATCAAAGGAAATCGCACGGCCGACAACGCAGCAAAATATGTCGCTGAATCTGGGCAAGAGGAATATGTGGGATATGTCGCAGCCCTTGTACTGGCACCTCTGACTCAATGGACTCCAATATATGCAACCCAAGAGATGGAGTGGTTGAAAACTGAAGCTGGGAAATATCTGGAGAATAACTGGTATCAGTTAGAAGATGGAAGAATAGTTATTCCGACATCTCTGGCTATAGAGATTGTTCAAAACTTTCATAATGGTACACATACTGGAAGAGATAGTATGGAAGAATCTCTTAGGAAACATTTCTATATACCAAGGTTATCTAGTCTGAATCAAGCCATAGTTCGGAGATGTGTTTTGTGTGCCCAAAATAATGCAAGACAAGGCCCTGTCAAACCCCCTGGAGTTCAGTATATGGGAGGACTCCCAATGTCAGATTTGCCAATAGATTACACTGTGATGCCTAAATCTGGGGGATATCGTTATTTGTTGGTAGCTGTGTGCACCTACTCAGGCTGGGTAGAAGCTTGTCCAACTCGTACAGAAAAGGCAGGAGAAGTTCTACGATTTCTGTTGCGAGAAGTTATACCCAGATATGGACTTCCGTGTTCTATAGGATCAGATAATGGCCCAGCCTTTATTCATCAGTGTTTGCAACAACTAACTCGTGCTTGGTATCAAGTGGAAACTTCATACAGCCTATAGACCTCAGAGTTCTGGAAAGGTGGAAAGGATGAACTGAACAATACAAACCCAGTTGGCTAAAATGTGTCAGGAAACTCAGCTCAAGTGGAATGTCCTTTTGCCAATAGCTTTGTTGCGAATACGTAGTACGCCTACCAGAAGGATGGGTTTGTCTCCCTTTGAAATTATGTATGGGCGTCCACCTCCCATATTAAGTAATCTAAGGGGGAACTTAAATCACTTGGGTGAAGGAATTACTTGGCAGCAGGTTGTAGAGTTGGGTAAAACTATTGAGAAGGTGCAGAAATGGGTGCAAGATAGGTTACCTGTGAACATATATCATTCCTATCAACCAGCAGATCAAGTGTGGCTAAAAGAATTGAATATTGTTCCATTAGGTCAAAAGTGGAGGGGTCCTTATGTTGTTCTTTTATCTACCCCAACAGCTGTAAAGGTGGCAGAGGTGACTCCATGGATTCATCATTCTAGGGCAAGCTATCCCAGATCCTGAGAATCCTTGCAAGATCCGGTTGAACAAAGAATATATATAAATATAGAACACATGTGCTCCCCAAAAGGTAAAAATATATAAAACTATTTTACCAACTGTATGATTGTAAGAAGAGCCCTCTGATCTTCTTAATGCAAACAAAGAAAATACAATCTACAAAAAGGAATGAACATGGAAAGTATATAGTGTAGTAAATTCAAACACCAAATAATGCGCTGATTGAAATTGCACTCACAAGATGAAAGAGCAGTATAGGCATGTAACGATCTTTGGACTTGACAGACAGTCTTCTTCAGGAGAGACACACAAACCATAGTGCACCAATATGATAAAAAGTAATGTATTTATTGAATTGCACTCACACGAAAAAAGTTGAAATCCAGCTTGTCACAATACACAAGGAATCACAGTGCCGGCGTCCTTCTTCCCATAGCAAGTAGTAACATAAAAACTAAATATAACAACCTATAAACGTTGAAAATATAACAATAAAAATAAAATATAAATATCAAAGTGCTGTCGTGGTCCCTCCGCCCTACGCGTTTCGTCCCAAACTGGACTTCCTCAGGGGCAAGTGAAGGTATGTATTGCAGTCTCCTCTGTCCGTCTTTTAAATTCAAAAGCCATAAGTTCCCGCCTTCTGCATGGCCAATCCTATCCAGGTATAACACCAGGGATGAATTTGTGAGTTCCAAAAAGATCCGGTTGAAGCGTGCAACTCAGTCGGAGTGACGAGGAGATATTGGGACATCCAGAGTAACTATAGAGATCAGCAAAGTAGGTGTTTTGACGGCCATAATAAAGCCTGACCACCTGCCTAGGTGTCATAGCCAGAGTGGCTCGAAGGGATCTCTGTGAAGGAAAGTGAGGATCAGAAGAACAACATCCTTGCAGCCCTCACAATCGGGAAGCTGAGGGGCCATCGCACGGTCGAAGAAAAATGAGGATTTCAGGAATAATGTGTTTTATTATGTGTCTTAGTATTTTTATGATTTGTCAGGAAGGTAGGAGTACAGACATACCGAATTGCGATAGTTGCATTAAGACTACTAAAACAGGTAACCAAATATCCCAAACTCTCATCTGGCACTCACAGTATGAATGTAAGGGATCTGTATCTTAATGTAGATATTTGGATATTGATTATAGTGTGTGCAAGCCAATATCAGGAGAGACTAAATGTTTCGATCCCCAATTCCAACCCGGTACAATTTGGTTGGTGTGGCGAAACCGACCTCGCCACTGGGCATTGGAGAAGACTGATTGCCAGCCTCCTGCCATGTGACTATGGCCCCTGGGATGTATTACCCTTTAAAGACACCATTTCATGTATCAGAGGCACATGGTGAGAACAATGGATGGCGGCCATTTTAAATCACAGACACTGTTTGGACTTTTCTACACGGTGCCATCTCGCCAGTATTTGGTGCACAAAGACATTGTTCAGTAGTTTTAAACTATACAACAGGGGACACATTATACAGTTATTATTTTTCATATAGCCTGTATATGTTCTGCGGAATCTGCATTAAACTGTATCTTCCAAACTACTGAACGGATCTGGGTGAACTTTGGATATGTGGTTCACCCAGATCCCCCGGCTTGTTGCATAATTTGGGGTCCCTGTGATGTGTTTTATGATACTGTATTTTTCCTGCTGGTGATAATTATGTTAACCCATTGTGTGCCATAATTAGATCACAAGCAGAGGGGAGGATTTTGTGTATAATTGCTGGGAGTGTTTTCTGTAATGTACGTGTGTTATTGGTTGTTCTGTAAAATCCTGTGGGCAGTACTAAGTTAGTGGATTGGGAATAAAAGAGGCTGTATGTGCCAGAACAGTCAGTTCTGTTTGACCTCAAAACGAAGTGTCGTCTCGTTATTGGAGGAATTGGATTGTATGCTGATTGCCAGGAGTGTAAGCTGATTGTATGCTTTTTCTGTTCAGCTGCTTACCGCATTCAAATGCTTGAGAGCATTAGTATGCTTCTCCGGTTCGGTGGTTGTGGTGTCTGCTGCAGTGCTTGGAGTCCTCAGGAAGCGCTAGGAGCATCCTTCAACGGAGGTACTCAGTCGGGGTGCCAGGTGATCTGTTACATTGGTGGCAAGTGGTGGGATGGCGTCCTAGTGCGAGGTAAAGCAGCTCAGAGACACAGTTTGTGGAGTTACAAATTGAGGGCAACGCTAGTATACGTGCAGCGCCCCTGGGAGCAGAGGTATCCAGCGACTTGGAGCAGACAAGTATGGAAGGCTCTGGCGATGATTGGCTGGCTGAGGTGAGGCAGCGAGTGGCCCAGTATGGTTATAATGTGCCCATGGATATATTCCAGGCGATCTGGAACCAGGTCACAGCCGAGTGAAACACAAGGATGGACTGAAAATTCCGGCTGGCGAAAGAAAGAGAATATGCTCAGCGGAAGGAGTGTTACAGCAGCCAAAGAGAGGCTTCATTCGAGGAGGTTAACCGTTTCCCCCTGAGGCAGCCAGAGGAACCCGAAGTAGTTGTCCTTATAGACTGGTCCTGTGAGGAACCACAACAGGCAGGTGGAGATGGGACCGAGGTCTCTCCACGGGGGCCCAACAGGATGCTGGGCAACCCGGAGGTTAAAGCAGATTTGCAGCTGCCTGCCCTTGCACCCCCACATGATGAACAATCAGAGAACTTACTCCACTGCACCCTGTGGTTTAAGGGCAGTCCAGGCCCTGATATGAATTATGAGGAAGAACTGTTCCAACTCAAGGAAGTTCAAATCACTCTGACTGACTTATTATGGGATTCCACAGGTAACATGATCATATTAGTTCATCTCCCAGAGAATGTGACACATTTCTACCATCATTGGGAAACGGCTGTCCCACACATATCTCTCACTAAATCCCCTGACATTTCATGGAGAGATTTAGGCCCGATGGCCAAGGCATGGAATCAAACAACCCAGGAACAACTGACCTCTATGGGGGTCAACAGGAAGACTATTAACTACTGTGCAGCAGGGTACCCTAGGTACCACACAGACGCCTGTGAGGACTTACTCACCATAGACTGTGACCTTGATATTCCTCATGATTGTTTTGAACAAATGAAAATGGAAACTACCCACCTGCCGACTGTGTACGAAGCTGCGTTACTTAACCCAGACCAAACACTGTTTGTGGATGGCTCTAGATTTGCTGATGAACAGGGTCAATATCACACTGGGTATGCAGTCACCACAGGATGTCAAGTATTACAAGCAGCTGCCAACTAAGTCAGCCCAAGAAGCCGAGCTAACAGCCTTAACCGTGGCCTGCAAATTGTCTGAGGGCCTACGTGTCAATATCTATACAGACTCAAGGTATGCCCTGGGAGTGGCACATGACTTTGGTCTAATTTGGAAAACTAGAGGATTTCTCACAGCCACCGGTACCCCAGTGAAACATGGGGCAGCCATTGCAGAACTGATGGACACTTTAGAACTTCCGGCAGAGGTGGCGGTATTAAAAGTAAAAGCCCATGGAAGGCCAGACTCAGAGGAAGCACGGGGCAACCACTTAGCTGATCAGGCCGCCAAGGAAGCGGCACGACAAGGATGGGAAGTGGACAGAAGAGTGGCCACTGACACAGTACCTATCTACACTATGCAGGCATTGCCTATGGATCTTAGGCTCCTAAAGGAGCAACAAGCAGCTGCTACTCCCCAGGAGAAACAAAGTTGGAAGAACAAAGGAGCTGTTCTCCGTGATGATGTTTACACTATCAATCTCAAGTTCTGCCTACCCAGAAATATGTATCCAGCTGTAGTTCAATGGGCCCATGGGCCGGCCCACCTGTCAAAACATCTGATGAACTCATTGATTGATAAGTACTTCGAAGCACCAGGCATCACTACCTTGACACAGAATTATTGTAGATCTTGCACAATATGCGCTAAATGTAACCCTGGAAAGGTTGTTAGAACTGCACCTAATCACCTGGCCAAGCCCCAATACCCCTTCCAGATTGATCATATTCAGATGCCAAAAAGTGGACGTTATGAATACGCACTGGTCATAGTGGACATGTTCTCAGGATGGCCAGAAGCCTTCCCAGTGGCTAATCTCACTGCAAGGACTACGGCCAAGCACCTTTTAACGGAAATTGTCTGCCGATATGGGGTTCCAGAAGTGATTAAAAGCGACCAAGGGACCTCCTTCACTGCCTCGTTGACACGGGAAGTCTAGTCAGCACTGGGGGTGACCCTTGCATTCCACACACCATATCACCCACAGAGCAGTGGTAAGGTAGAGCGCATGAATGGCACTTTAAAAGCCAGAATGCTCAAAATGTCACAGGAAACTAACATGCCCTGGCCCGAGAGTCTCCCATTAGCATTGTTTAGTGTGAGGTACACTCCTAGGGGAAAACATAGCCTATCACCTTATGAGATTTTGTTTGCTAGGTTGCTAGGTTGCTACTTCCCTCAACAACTTCAGATCCAGTCAGATGCTATGGTAGATTATGTGACTGCCCTCTCACATGCCTTGACCAAAATCCATGCCCAAGTGTTTTCTTCTATTCCAGATCCTGAGTCGAATACAGGTACACACAAGCTGCTCCCTGGTGATTGGGTTATGGTCAAGAAATTCCTCAGGAAACACACCCTAGAGCCAAGATTTGATGGCCCTTATCAAGTGCTCCTGATCACAGCAACGTCAGTTAAGCTAGCCGGAAAGAGTTCTTGGATACACGCTTCACATTGCAAGAAAGTGCCTACTCCAGAAGAGGCTACTCCTACTGAAATATGAATTTGTTATGTATTTTGTGTTTCCTTATGCTGCTACAATTTGCCTGGGCCCAACAGGTGGCCATAACCAAAGATAATCATGTTTACACTTTCTGGTACAATTCTTCTAACACAGATGTAGCCACATACACTTTTGACTACTGTGATATAGTTGTTTGCATCTTTCCACAAGCACAATATGCAGCCATATACAAGGACATACCTAACAAAAAGGATCCATACATTTGTGTGACTGAAGGAACTTGGGGACATCACTGTAGTTCATGGAAGGCCGCCGGGTGGAACACGGGTAGACCATGGGGTTACAGACCCCAGAGTGCATTAGACAGAATTGACAGAGATGGAAAACCTTTACTCTCCAGAATGACCCTAAGTAAGCCTATTGGGTCAACCCCCATCAAACTTACCTTGAACATAGAGCACCCCAGCCCAAAAGACGCAGGGGAATATGTAATGGGAATGTACTGGAGGGGAGGCGGCTCATATAATAAACTGGGCCATATACAAGGACATACCTAACAAAAAGGATCCATACATTTGTGTGACTGAAGGAACTTGGGGACATCACTGTAGTTCATGGAAGGCCGCCGGGTGGAACACGGGTAGACCATGGGGTTACAGACCCCAGAGTGCATTAGACAGAATTGACAGAGATGGAAAACCTTTACTCTCCAGAATGACCCTAAGTAAGCCTATTGGGTCAACCCCCATCAAACTTACCTTGAACATAGAGCACCCCAGCCCAAAAGACGCAGGGGAATATGTAATGGGAATGTACTGGAGGGGAGGCGGCTCATATAATAAACTGGGGACATTTTATCTACAGGACATGCTTACCTCACCAGACTGGGTAGGAACCACTCACATGACTATTAACCCGTTAAAACCACATATTAAGACTCTACATGACATGGTAGCTATAGCCAACCCCACCTTTGAAGATACTATGGCAGTAGAGACTGGGTTCTCAGACACCAATGTATGGCTAGAGTGGATGAGGTACAACGTATGTATGGATCCTTATTTTGTTAAATACATAACTCACACAATAAGACTAATTGTTATGTATGTGGAGGAGCCAGGCCCCATCTGGGTACAGTTCCTCTAAGTTTACCTCCTGAAGTAGAATGATGTGTTTTAAGTCTTTATGCACAATCCACCACAAATTCCTTAACATGTGAATCATGGAAAAGGGTTTACCCAATCACTCATGGATACGTTAGGCCACCCGATGGAGTCACAGTATATCCAGGTAATTACACGTGTTATTCAATATCTAAAAATACTGGTGTGTATCTGGGTAAATTCCCATCTGGATATTGCTCAACCTACCATAGCCCGCCTGTATCACTGCTAATGAACCATGCAAAGACAGTTGGAGACATCTATTGGTTATGTGGCGACAGACAATTGAGGTCCCAACTGGTGGGGCAATGGTGGGGGGAGTGCGCCTTGACCAAAGCTATAATGCCCATCCACATTATCCCAGACGGTAGCCATAACACGCTAGACCACACACACACACACACACATCCCAGAACTAGACGTGAAGCCCCTATCCGAGGGAGCTTCGACCCCCATGTATGCTATTGGTGTGCCAAGGGGGGTGCCTAGCGAATTCAAAGCAAGAGATGAGGTGGCAGCAGGATTTGAATCCTTGATTCCAATGATAACTGCTAACAAGAATGTCAATTGGATTAATTACATTTATTATAATCAACAGCGCTTTGTTAACTACACTAGGGATGCCCTACAGGGCCTGGCAGAACAATTACAAGCCACCACACAAATGACATTTCAGAACAGAATGGCACTAGATATGATCTTAGCAGAGAAAGGGGGTGTATGTAAGATCCTCCCTGAAACTATGACATGCTGCACATTCATTCCAGACAACACTGGGCCCAATGGTAAGGTGACTATGGCCATAGAGAAGCTAGATAGTCTCTCTGACGAGCTAAAGAAGAACTCAGGAGCCACTGACACTTGGGACAGATGGTTTGGGTGGATGAATGGTTGGCAAAGGACCCTGTTCCAGGTAGGAACGGCTGTTCTCATAATGATTATCATCTTCTTATTCCTAACCTGTTGTGTGCTCCCTTGCATACAAAAGTACTTACAGAAAGCTGTAGGGAAGACTATAGATGACGTGACTCCTACCTTCCTACACCAAGATATCACAGACCTCGAAAGTGACACTCCACACACACCCCTCCAGTCACATCAGTTCAAACAGACAACTGCATTCCTGTAGGGATAGTGTAGGGAAAGCGTCTGTCTTTATGGGTGAGTCTCACGTGCGGAGATGTGGTGGACTAGCTACTGCGGGTTACCCACGGAGTGAAGAGTTCGATGCTGGTTAAGACAGATGAGCTGCAGGCAGCTAGGGATACACTAGGGACAGTGGCAGTTGTCATGGTAAATAGCCATTTTAGGGGGGACTGTTGTGGAAATAAGGTCTGCACATATTTCCTAGTTAGTAATATGTCTATTTACTCATCCCACGATATACAGTATAAAGCTATACACGCATATTTTAATCAAGATGGCTGCTAGAAGCTTCTAACCCCTCCTCCCCCAATAACACCGACTAACTACCTCGTGCAGCAAGATGGCGCCAGGAAACCGTGGGAGACCCTCATGGTCCTGGTGACATCACCCTTAGTAGGCAGAGCATTAGTAAGACCACTTAACACCTAACCAATTATTGATGTATTATTCTATGTTATCTCTGACAATGCTTATGATGTAATTCTGCTTTAAAAGGGACCTGCCGTCCCCTCTGAATAAACTTTCCTCAAGTTATTCAACAACCTGGAACCTGTGTCTGGTGTGAATTACTTCAGGGAGGGTGCACGCATTGTTTCACTGATTTGGCCAGGGGCAGATACACAAAGAAATAATCAATTCATTGATTGATTTTTCCATTTCAGTTCCCATGTCTCCCAGTTTCTTTGTTCCTAGTGTCTCAGTGTGCCTTGTGTCCCCAAGTCTCCCAGTGTCCCTATATGTCCCAGTGTCCCCATGTCTATGTCCACAACTGTCCCCATGTGTCCCCAAGTGTCTGTCTCCCAGCCAGTGTCCCCTAGTCTCCCAGTGTCTGTGTTCCCATGTATCTGTGTCCCCATATCTCCCAGTTTCCCTAAATGTCTCCCAGTGTCCCCATGTGTCCCCATGTCTCCCTGTGTTCCCATGTCTCCCTGTGTCCCCATGTCTCTCAGTGTCCCCAGTATCCTAGTGACATGGGGACACACTGAGACATTGGGACACTGGGAGAAATGGGGACACAGACACTGGGAGACTAGGGGACTGGGCAACATGGGGACACAGACACTGGGTGACTTGCGAGACTGAGACACTGGGAGACAGGGAGACACTGGGAACAATCCATCTATACAGCAGAATCAAACTGTGAGTAGTTTGTTGGTGATTTTACAGAATGTTCTCTGCTGTCACTCCTTGTGATTTAAATCATGTGATGTCACGCATAACTAATTAATTATACAAATGATTAAGGCTGGTATTTTTTTCCAAGAAAGCTGGCAACCTTAACTACTCTTCACATACTCTTGCTTAAAGGAGCACTATAGGATCAGTAACACAATCATGTATTCCTGACCCTATTGTGTTAAAACCACCATCTAGCCCCTCTGGCCCCTTTGCCTCCCTAAATATAGTAAAATATTACTTGTATTCAAGTCTGCAGCTGCTGGATCAGAAGTGGTGGTCTGAGCAAATTACAATACTTCCCCATAGGATTGGCTGAGACTGTCAACTAGGCAGATCAGGGGCAGAGCCAGCACAAGTCCAACTTAGCCCTGGCCAATCAGCATCTCTCCATAAAGATAAATTGAATCAATGCATCTCTATGAGGAAAGTTCAGTGTCTGCATGCAGAGTGTGGAGACACTGAATGGCAGTGCTGCACACTAGGCAGTACTGCCCCAGGAAGCACCTCTAGCAGCCATCTAAGGAGCGGCCAGTGGAGTTATTTTCTCTGAAAAGACAGTGTTTACTGCAAAAAGCCTGAATGGAATGATTCTACTTACCAGAACAAATACAATAAGCTGTAGTTGTTCTGGTGACTATAGTGTCCCTTTAAGTTTGGAAGAGGGATGTATGGGAACAAAACCTGTGTGGACTGGCTGACATTAAAATTAGTTTAGGTAATGCAGGCATTGGTCTTTCTAACACTGTGGCATGTCCCCTTTCTTCTACACTCACTACATACACCTTTTCTCTGTCTCAGACTACATACCAGGAACTTCTGCCTGCTAGTAAGAAGGTAAGGAGACAAGTGGACCAGCGAGTGCTAGGGGAAAGTCCTTAGAAAGCATGGAGTGAGCGCATTATTAGACGCATTTATGTCAAGCTCAAGGTTCTGCCTGCATAGTATGCCCTTAGTTAGACAGCCTGCAAGATTGGCAGGCAGCCTGACATGCATTCATGCCAGGCTGACCTTCCAATTCTTTGGACAAACATGCCCCCTTTTTGGGCATGTTCAACCCTTTTGGCAGGTTTTGTCACGTGATTCGCGCCAGTGGCACACCCTTTTACCCCGCCCATTGACTTCCTGCTTCACTGGACACTGCTGTTAGGGGTTATGGATTTACTTGAAAGATGATAGCATAAATGAGAGAGAAATTAGCATAGAGTATGTGTTTTCTTATAGCTGCATTCTGTGAGTTTCCCTCCAGCACCATCTCCATCAGATACATGACGCTTGGGAGGTATGACTGTTTTAGTGTTTTTGGTCGATAAGATTCCGTAATTAGGCCCATCATAATTGTCAGCACCAGGCCCACTGTGCTCTTAATCCGGCCCTGGGAACACATAACTAGCATATGGAGTAAGAAAGCAAAGCAGTTGTGTGTATAGATTGGTCACTAAGATCAATCACTAAGAAGCATACTGTATATGCACACATTCATAAACAACATACAATATTTAGCCCACTCCACTTTAAAGTAGAACAGGCCCTGGGGACAGGGCCGCCATCAGAAATTTTGGGGCCCCTGACAAAGCACAAGGTCTGGGCCCCCCCTCACTCCCGGGCCCGCCCACGCCCTACCTGGTCCGCTGACAATGATGCAGGACTGAATGTGGTGTGTATAGTGGAAGTGAATTAGAATATGTGTAATGGATGTAGTGTTTGTGTGTATTAAATACTGTTTGTACAGTGAATGCAAAGTGTGTGTTTGTGTAGCGGATGCAGTGTGTATAGTGAACGCAGAGTGTGTTTGAGTAGTGGATATACTGTGTGTACAGTGATGTAGTGTGTGTTTGTGTAGTGGATGTAGTGTGTGTTTGTGTAGTGGATGTAGTGTTTGTGTGTACTAGATGAAATGTGTTTAGTGGGTGCAGTGTCTGTAGTGGATGTAGTGTGTACAGTTAATGCAGAGTGTATGTTAGTGTAGTGAATGCAGAGTGTGTGTCAGTATAGTGAATCCAGAGTGTATGCATAGTTTAGTGAATGCAGAGTGTGTGTTAGTGTGTAGTGAATGCAGAGTGTGTCAGTGTAATGAATGTAGTGTGTGTGTTAATGCAGTGAATGCAGAGTGTGTGTAAATTTGTAGTGAATGCAGAGTGTGTGTAAATTTGTAGTGAATGCAGAGTGTGTGTTAATGTGTAGTGAATGCAGAGTGTGTGTTAGTGTAGTGAATGCAGAATGTGTTAATGTGTAGTGAATGCAGAGAATGTGTTAGTGTGTAGCGGATGCAGAGTGTGTGTTAGTGTAGTGAATGTAGAGAGTGTGTTAGTGTGTAGCGGATGCAGAGTGTGTGAGTTAGTGTAGTGAATGCAGAGAGTGTGTTAGTGTGTAGCAGATGCAGAGTGTGTGAGTTAGTGTAGTGAATGCAGAGAGTGTGTTAGTGTGTAGCGGATGCAGAGTATGTGTTAGTGTAGTAAATGCAGAGTGTGTGTTAGTGTAGTGAATGCAGAGAGTGTGTTAGTGTGTGGCGGATGCAGAGTGTGTGTTAGTGTAGCGGATGCAGAGTGTGTGTTAGTGTAGCGGATGCAGAGTGTGTCTTAGTGTAGTGAATGCAGAGTGTGTTAATGTGTAGCGAAACAGAGTGTGTGTCAGTATAGTGGATGCAGTGAGTGTGTTAGTGTGTAGTGTATACAGAGTGTATGTTGTATTAGTGTATGCAGTGTGTGTGTTGTATTGGTGTATGCAGTGTGTGTGTTGTGTTAGTGTATGTAGTGTGTGTTGGGTTAGTGTATGTAGTGTGTGTTGGGTTAGTGTATGCAGTGTGTGTGTTGTGTTAGTGTATGCAGTGTGTGTGTTGTGTTAGTGTATGCAGTGTGTGTTGTGTTAGTGTATGCAGTGTGTGTGTTGTGTTAGTGTATGCAGTGTGTGTGTTGTGTTAGTGTATGCAGTGTGTGTGTGTTGTGTTAGTGTATGTAGTGTGTGTGTTGTGTTAGTGTATGCAGTGTGTGTGTTGTGTTAGTGTATGCAGTGTGTGTTGTGTTAGTGTATGCAGTGTGTGTGTTGTGTTAGTGTATGCAGTGTGTGTTGTGTTAGTGTATGCAGTGTGTGTTGTGTTAGTGTATGCAGTGTGTGTGTTGTGTTAGTGTATGCAGTGTGTGTGTGTGTGTGTGTGTGTGTGTGTGTGTGTTAGTGTATGTAGTGTGTGTTGTTAGTGTGTGATCTGGGGTGAGGGGGAGGAAGGGGCATTTTAACATTAATTTTTTATTAATTTAATTAAATGTTTCTCCCCCCTCCCTGCTTACCTGTGTCCATGGAGGGGGGAGATTCCATCCGTGGTGGTCCGGTGGGGGTCCCCCCGGCTCCCTGTCACCGTCCACAGAGGGGGCCCAGGCAGCACACAGCTTCTCCTCTTCTCATAACTCTCGCGAGACCCGCGGAGCGTTGCCATGGTAACCGGGTCTCGCGAGAGTTATGAGAAGAGAGAAGAGAGGAGGAGAAGCTGTGTGCTGCTTGGGCCCCCCTCTGCGGACGGTAACAGGGAGCCAGGGGCCCGCGGCTGCACACATAGATAGCGAGATTCGTTATCTATGTGTGCAGAGAAACAAAGTGGGGCCCAGGACTGCCAGAGCAGTCCGGGCCCCCCAGGGCCGCCGGGCCCGTGACAACAGTCACGGTTGTCACCCCCTGATGGCGGCCCTGCCTGGGGAGATAGTGCAGCTAAGTGGACAAGGGCACATGTAGGAGTATGGGGATAGATGCAGGGGAGTGGTTTAGGAAGTATGTGTAGGTGTAGGTGGGATTACACATACACATGTAGTTAGTGGGGGGGAGTAGTCTAACCTCAGTGCCACTTGGGAACCGGGCCAGCAGACAGCTTCTTCTCGTCCTCCTGCTTCTGTTTGCCTGGGCCTGTAGTCTTCACAGCTTGAGGTGATGGGTGTTGAAGCGATCCTGGCATCCCTCAGGGCTACTGAAGTACTGGATGGTGGCCGGCAATTGAGGGAGCAATTTGGGCACATTACTGGAGGTATGGCTGCAGGTGGGGCCCCCCCCCGCGGCATACCCGCAACTGGAGCACCCCCTGCAGTCTCCCTTGGGGGCCGCACCAGCACTGGCAGGCGTTCCCGCCTGCCTGCCAGGCTCTCTCCCCTGATAATACTCCTCGGGCCCGGTTGAGGACTGGGAGCAACAGCGCACGTGGCGCGGCCTACTACTGGGAGGCCTGAGGTGAGGCCTCGTGCACTGCACTGTCTCGGGGGCAGGGGGGTACCACATGGGTCGGGAGCCTTCTCTGCCAGTGAGGAAGGCTCCCGGTATGCTGGGTCCCGTGCTCCTCCCCCCTTTCTCCTGTCTCCTGCTGTGGGGTCTCTTGGGGGGCCCAGTTTGTCTCTGGCTGGGCCCCCTGTGTCTATCTCCCTCTGTGCCCTCCCCGACCCCCTTTCCCCTTCTTTCTTGTCGCCCCTTTTTCCTACCCCCCCTTTCTAGGTCCCTGTCCTACTCTGTCTAGTCCCCCCCTGTTTTCTCCCCCTCTCTCTACCTTGCCTGGGCCCCCTGCAGTTCACTTACCTCGGCCACCTCCTTCAGGGCGTGGGCTCTCAGCTTCTCCACCGCTTTCTTCTCAGGTCCTGTCTGCAGTTCATTGCTCCGTCCAGCAGGTGGCGCCTGGATCACAGATGGGGCCTCTTCTCAGGAACTGGTGGCAGTTCATGGCTCTGTCCAGCAGATGGCGCCTGGAACACAGCAGATGCATTCTGTGGATGCTGGATCTCAACTTTTGGTTCCTCTGCCTTCTTTATGTGCAGTTCTGGGTTCGGATCGCCGAACTGCGACCGGTGAGTAGTGTTTTCCCTCTTCTTTTAATGCTTCAGTGCTTGGGCTGGGGGGGTTCCTTTTAGATCTTCAGGGTTTTTTGGATCACTGGGAGTGGGGGGCGGCAGGTAGTGGGGACACCTCTTTAGACAGTCAGCTGCAGTCAGTTTGGTCGCCCGCGCTGCTCCCCCCGGCAGTTCAGTCTCCTTCCCCATCTGCCCCCCTTGATGTGCTGGTTGGGCCCTCTAGGGCTCCACTTGAAACAGGAAACAAGGGACAAGATTTGGAGGGGGGAGTTCGTTGAGATTTTCTCTCTCCTGCCGCTGGAGGACGCCCCTCCTGTGGCGGAGAAAGACAGCAAGGAGTCGGATAAGGAGAAAGTTAGTTACCGAAAGATTCCCAAAACTTTTGGGAATTGGATTCGAGCGTTCTCTATTGGATTCCAGCGTACACAAGGTGCCTTTTCGTCCTTTCTTGGGGGGGGCTTGTGGGGGTTCCTCCGCGTCCCCATCAGCCCTCACTCAGAGGCTGGTTTGTTGTTGTTGGAAATTCAACGACAGTTCAAGCGCGAATGCTCTGGTTGCGGGGGGGGGGGCGCATTCTGCCTCTTGCTGTTTCAAGCGTGGCAAAACGGGTGAAAGGGGGGATATGGGGCCTAAGGGTGACGACCCCGGTGCTCGTAAACGCGATGCGCCCGTGGCTCAACCTTTATAGGAACTGGGCTGCGGCACGGCTCCTGTTGGATGGGTTTGAGAATGGGTTTTGGATCCCTTTCTCAGAGCGCCCTCCACGGCACTCTGTTCGGAACCTTAAGTCCATACGGGATTACCCGCAGGTGGTACGGGATAAACTGGGTAAAGAGGTCTCCCTGGGCCGGATGGCTGGCCCATTTTCCTCCCCACCCTTGCCTAATTTGCAGGTTTTCTCCGTTGGGCGTCGTGCCCAAGAAGGTGCCCGGTAATGCGAAGCACACCCGAGCTAGTTTTAGCTCTAATATAGGTGAGTGTGATACCTTTTCACTCTGCATTTCTATAAAGAAGCGGAAAAGACTATCTATACCATTGGTGTTTTTATCTTGTTTTCTTTTGCATATTGGCACCTGGAACAAGACGTCCCATCCATTTCCCTAATCCTATAAGGACTGTTTCCTTCCCTCAAGCAGACTTGATTATTCCCTGCTTATTTTAGGACTTTTCATCTATTTTCTTTGTATGTCCTGCTATTTGTAAGTACTCACCACATCTTCTATATGTATTTCACCTGTTTTATATGTAAAGACTCCAGTTTTTATTGATTGCTGTATTACAATTTTTTATCTTGCTATATCTATTTTTTGCTGCGACCTATAACCCCTTTTAGATTCCCGGTAAGTATCGCCTGATTCATCACTTATCGTACCCTCTTGGGGGGGGTGTCGGTGAATGATGACATCTCGGTGGAGCTTTGCAGGGTTTCCTATGCATCCTTTGATGCGGCGATGCACATGGTATGAGCTGCTGGCACGGGGGCGTTGCTTGCGAAGACGGATGTATGCTCCCGGTACATCCGGAATGCCACCATCTGCTGGGCTGTACTTTCGAAGGACAGTTCTTTGTGGATATGTGCATGCTCTCTTTCATGTTTTTATTTTGAGTGCTTTAGCTCTTTTCTAGCCTGTTGGTGCAGAGGGAGGCTGGGGTCGCTTCCCTCCTGCATTACTTGGATGAGTTCTTGTGTGTAGGGCCTGCAAAGTTGCACGTCTGTGCCCAATTGCTGTGAGTCCTCGGGGACATGTTCCAGCGGTTCGGGGTTCCGCTGGCCCACGACAAAACGGTGGGTCCGGTCAAGTACCTTAGTTTCTTGGGCATCGAAATTGATTCAGTGGCCAGGGAATGTCACGGGCCATGGGGCGGCGGAAGATCCAGCTGCGCTGCCTGCAGTCTATGCTGAGGAAGTTCAGTTTTGCCTATGGGGCGTATCTTTAACAGGTGCTTGGCGGCTGCGACATCTGGAGTTGTTCGCCCTCAGCATTTCATCCGGCTCACGCGGCCTTTGCGGGCTGATTTGGCCGTCTTGGATTCCTTTCTGGCTTCGTATGATGGGAGGTCATACTGGCAAGCCCCGGAGGTCTCTAATGCGGACCTCCACTTGTTTACCGATGCGGCTGGCTCGTGGGTTTTGGGGCCATTCTGGGCTCAAAGTGGTGTGCGGACTCGTGGCCGGAGGCCTGGCATACGACAGAGCTAACTCGGAACTTGGCTTTTCTGGAGCTCTTCCCTATTCTGGTGGCTTTGGAGGTGTGGGGCTCCCTGCTGAAGGACAGAAGGGTGGTTTTCCATTGCGACAATTTGGGGGTGGTGCAGGGTGCTAACCAGCTGACCGCCTCCCCCCCCCCATGGTACGCTTGTTACGGCGCTTGGTTCTGAGCTGTTTGGAGCTTAATATGTCTTATAGGGCTGTGCACATCCCGAGGGATTCGCAATGTAATGGCCAATTCTCTCTCTCGTTCACAGTGAGACGTGTTTTGGGAGGTAGCCCCGCAAACAGACTTGGAGGGTGTCCGATGCCGGCCGGGGATGGGGTCGTTGGGTCTGGCAGACTGATGGAGTTGGTCCAGGGATCGGTGGCAGTTGTCACATGGACCCGCTATAACCAGGTGTGGAGGGCATGGGACGGGTGGGAACTGTCCCATGGGGGCTTCCGGGACTCGGCTGCTCACCTGCAGGGGCTGGTGCTCCTCCTGAGTGACTGGGACACTGCGGGGTTGTCCCCCTCGGCCGTTGCTGCACGCTTGGCAGGGATAAGCTTCCTGTTCAAGTTGCGGGGTTGGGAAGATACAACCAAGGCATTTATAGTCCGCCAGGCGCTAAAAGGTTTGAAGCGAGGAAGGGTGTCTTTCCGGGACTCGAGGCGGCCTGTCTCGGGCTCTCTCCTTCTTACGCTGTGTGATGCGTTGCCCGGGGTTTGCCATTCAGAATTCGAGTCTCTCCTCTTTCGCTTGGCTTTCTCCCTGGTGTTATTTGGGGCCATACGTATTGGGGAGCTGGTGTGCCCCAGTCGGCGGCAGGTAGGGGGGTGCTATTCGGGGGCCTACTGGTGCATGAGGATGGTAGTTTTCTTTCCCATTTCCAGTTTCTCAGGGTGTTTTGTTTGGGTTTGGAATCCCTGGGTTTGGACAGCAAGGAGTTCAGGGGGCATTCTTTTCGTATTGGGGCGGCCACTGAGGCCTCGAGGCTTGGCATGCCAGCGCAGGTGGTGCAGAGGATTGGGAGGTGGGATTCGAGATGCTATGTTTCTTATATTCGTCCGACATAATTTCTTTCCGCAGATTCGCCCCCCCCAGGATCTGGATCATCGGACACTCATATGTCTACTGGGCTGGGCAGCGTGCTGCGATACGGCCTGGAGGCGATTGGTTGGGTTTCACGCCTTCCGACGCAGAGGTCAGATGGCTTGGTTCGAGAGGTATGAGGTGGGTTCAGCTACTCCCGGAGTTGGTGCAGCTGTCCCGTCTCCTGGGGGTGCCGATTGTCCTGGTGATCCATCTTTGGGGGGAGTGCGGTTGGTATGGTCTGAGGTCATTGCACGTAACTACTGGCGGGGTGCCCGGAGCCAGAGTGCTATGGAGCGGTGCCGCCGCAAGTTAAACATGCGGGTTTCCCAGTTTGTTCTGGGGGATCTCGGTCCGCTACAGGGCTTTTGAACTTGAGGCAGCCAATTTTTTTGGCGGATGGTGTTCACCTCACGGAGGTCGAGCTCGACCTTTTCAATCTCGCCCTGCAGGATGCGGTGGAACAGGCCATAGGTGGTATTGGTGGGGTGTCCCGCTGATTTTAGGGGGTAAAACAGCGGGTCTGGTGGTGGGGGTATGTCCTTGCCAATTAAGTTTGTGGGGTTATGTTTTATGGTTGGAGTGAGTTAATAAGTTGGCAAGTCTCAACCTCCCCTGCTTTAAATGGTTAACTTTAGGTTGCCTGAGGTATCGTGCCTATTGAGCGTGGATAAGGTCGGCTGATGGCGGCCATTGGAATGGTATTATTTATGACGAGGGGGGAGGTGAGAGGAAGTGGTGATTAGGGACCACGGTATGTTTATTGGCAAGGACGGTTGGGTTACTGTATAACACTGTGTGTTGTTATATATGTATATATATGTTAATTTATGCTTATTTATGTTTAACAATTTTGGTTACAGAAAGAAGATTTTGAATAAATAAAGTTATGGATGTGTTATGCAGTATTTATTTATTTATGTTATAATAAATGCTGTGGCCTGTTTCATCCATACTAAGTTGTCTGTCATTATTGGGAGGGTTTAATGGGGTTAATTTATGTATAATGTAGCATCGGAAAATTCCCCACTACGTACATACATGTCACTTTAGAGAAGTGGCAATTTCTTGTTCCTCCAACTCAGTAAAAACATTTCCAGTGTTTACTTGTACAGAGCAGCAGAGGTGAGTAATAAACTTATGGATCACTATAGGGCCAGGAACACAAACATGTATTCCTGACCCTATAGGGTTAAAACCACCATCTAGCCCCCCTGTGCCCCTCATGCCTCCATAAATATAGTAAAAAATCTTACTGTATTCAAGCCTGAAGCTGTAACTCCAAATGCTGTTAGAGTCCGAAAAACAATCTGTCTTCTGGCGTCATCAGAAGTGGTAGCCTGATCCAATCACAGTTCTTCTCCATAGGATTGGCTGACAAAGAGGCAGATCAGGGGCAGACCCAGCATGATTCAAACACAGCCATAGGCATGCGCAGCCTATTGTATTAGAGTGTGCACCCTAAAGCACAAACACACGTGTGACAGATCCATCTGTATAGACTGGAATTGCTGGTTCATCTGTTTTGCCTCTTTTCGTGGAATTACCTGTCCGTATGCCCCTGTTTGTTTATTTGACTTTTCTACCGAACAAAACTACCGAACGGACGGCCACCCAGAAGAGAAGTGTGCTGCTGGTTAACCTCTTGATCCCAATTAGAACGTTGTGGTTAACCGCAGACACCTCTCAATTAAAAACAAAGGGTGGTCGTCGTTCGCATGTCGACCACGAGGCGGTGGCCATTTTAAACAGGCGAAAAACCAAAGGTGTTCGGCCCAGATTCTATGGAACTGAAAACGGACACTTTTTCCACCGAACACCGCTAAAGCCACCGACCTACCTTCTCGAAAGACTGTAATAGACTTTGACTCCATGGCGATTGAACTATGCGTATGAGATCTGAGCGCTATTCGCCAATAATATGCACTCAGATCCAGGCTATCTGGGGATGTGTTACACGAATGAGAAATGTTCAGCAATTGTAAAGTTATGTATTTTTATGTGTTTTTTGGGTTGTATCTAAAATGGCGATTTGCCTCTGTCCTGGGAGATAATTGAATTACTTCTCAATTATCTCCAGGGCAGAGAGGAGGAAACCATGATGCATGCTGGGAATATTATGTG
>OW240912.1:135858945-135872330 GCA_933207985.1 Pelobates cultripes
GTATGTATGTGTATATATATATATATATTTACAGATATATATATATATATAATATATAAAATAACCCTCAGTGAGTTAACAGACAAAGAAAATTAGAATGTGACGGCAGATAAAACCACCCTCACACACAGCACCCCTCTTACATACACACACACTGCGCCCCTCACACATACAATACGTCCAAATATATATATGTATGTATATATATATATATACACACACACACACGCACACACACACTACAGCACTACATACATTACGCTCCAGATACACGCTAGATCCCTTACCTTATATGCACTCTTAATCCTCTATACACACACACACACAATCTCCTATACACACTCTGGGTCCTTTACACACACTACATTCCTTGTCAGCAAACACATACAACATTCTCTAAACACACCCTCTCTACAATCCCTACACACACACACACTACAGCCCGTATGCACACACTCGCTACATCCCCTATAACACTATGCCACCTATACACACACTCTCTACAGCCCCTAGCCACACATATTACACCACAAACACATATGAAATTGACCTATTTACACAATACCACACCACACTCTACACACACGCAATCCCACAAGCAGGCTCCAAACACATGCACCATACACTTTCCTGGTCCTTTTGTCCTCTGGTATCCCACTTGTTGAGACACCAGAGACAATTTAAAAGCAAACACAGCGCAAGCATGTTATTAAATTTGCTTGCGCTGTGCAGAACAAATACAGGGCCTTTTTCTAATGCCAGAGCTCTTCAGCGCAGCTCATTGAACCAACATTCTCACTTTGAGAGGAGGCGTGCTTGTCATTAGTGATGACAAAACACACCCTCTCTGGCCCCGCCCCCTTCTTAGGGGGCCGCTCTGATTGAAAAATGCCCGGGCCTAATTTTTTCCCCAGTCCGGCCCTGGTTTACATGACCTGTGTATAGTCGCCATATGGGCAGTCGGAACCTAGGACAAAACCCCCACATACCTAACCCAATAACACACTGACACTAGGGTATATAGGTAAAATTGTCCACAGCTTTTAACCATTATAATAATAAATATAATAATGGTATCATTAGTAATAACAATCATAACAATATAATAATAATAATTTAACATATAAATATGGGTCATTGCCCCCATACTCCACCCTCGCATCCGCATCCTTCTTTTAATATAACGGGCCCCCAACATACTAACACACACATATATATATCTTTAACAATTTGCAACCTTACTCCAACATAACAATTTAAGTGCCAACCATAAATAACCACGGCAGGGGTATACCCGGAAAACTACCCACTCGAAACCTACCAACCACCAGTGACCACAATTTCCATGTCCGTGACATTCCTCATGGGAGCCTATTTCCTCTTCCTCGGCTCCCTATCCCGCCACTGTGACAAAACGGGATACCATCACTTATCTCAAAAACCCAGGGTGGGTGGGTGGGTGGGTGGGACAAACTCAGCCAGGTAAGAAATTAAATGTGCTCTATCCAAAATGGCTGCCTACTTAAGTAGACCAACCCCTTTCTCCCACAATCCACCAGTCCTGGCTGGCTCCTCCTAAGCCCGCCTCCTAACCCCTGTCAAGGCCCTCCTCCGCTAAGCTGTGCTTTGGCTCCTTGGGGCTACAGTGCAGTTTGCAGAGGGAGCAAGTGGAGCTGACAGTGCGGCTACACCTTACCTGCCTAAAATTTCAGTTTGCAGAGGGAACGAGTGGAGTGGACAGTGCGGCTACACCTTACCTACCTGAGAGTGCAGTTTGCAGAGGGACTGAGCAAGCGGAGTGGACACTTCAGACGGTGGTATTACTACTGTAAGTAACATGAACTTTAAACTTTTTAAAACTTTTGAGTAAATCATATGTATGTACCCAGGATTACCTATTGTGCGTATAACAATGAAACAAGTCATTTTAGTTTTAGTTTGTGTTGGTAATGGATTCACCAACTTTTATACAGGTCATAGGCAGGTAAGGGCACACATTTAAAGGGATCCTATAGTGCTAGGAAAGCAAACCCATTTTCCTGGCACTATAGGCTCTTGGAGTGCCCCCCTCCCTCAGGGCCCCCCTCCCTCGGCACTGAAGGGGTTAAAACCCCTTCTTCCACTTACATTAATCCAGCGACGTCAGATCCTGAGTGTAGCCAAATGCTTTCCTATTGGGATCTTATTTGACGCTGGACTCCATGAAGTCGTCCTGCGTCAAATAAGTACGATTTACTCTGTGTAAATCGCAGAAGCGGCCTCTAATGGCTGTCAGGGAGAAAGCCACTAGAGGCTGTATTAATCCTGCAGAGTAAAAATAGCAGTTTCTCTGAAACTGCTATGTTTGCAGCTGCAGGCTTAAAACTAGAAGGACCTGGCACCCAGACCACTTTATTGAGCTAAAGTGGTCTGGGTGCCTATAGTGGTCCTTTAAGTTTACTGAAGACGTTTTGGTGTGTAAATCATGCGCCTGCAGTTTAAGAGTTAAAACACTTTGTTTTTGCAGCTCTTGCCACATCTCCCCTTGCCATGACACACATAGCCTCAATGAAAAAGAGGCTTAATTTTTAGAGTATAGTTGTTTACTTTAAAGATTTCTAGCTCTTACTGGGGCGTTGCTTGGAGGCAAAAAGACCAGGGGCTTTCATTATTATTTATTCAATAACCCAGGTATTTCTGATTTGAAACTGTTCACGTCAATAAAGAAAATGGCTACTGTGCACAATGTATGTTGCAAAGTTGCTTTAGAATGCCATGACATGACAATGTTAAATTCATAACATGCAGCCTGCAATGACAATATAAAACGCATGTCTTCATATTATTAATGTTATTAATTCATCCATGAAGAGATGAGTTTTATATTGTCATGGTAGACTGCATATAATGAATTTTACATTGTCATGGCAGTCTATTGCAGCTTACGCAGCAGCCATTAACTTTGTTGGGATAATGGGATAGTAGCCACTTTCTTTATTGGTGTGATCAGTTCCAAACCAGAAATATCTGGGTTATTGAATAATGACAGTTTAAAACCGACAGGTTTATTGACAGGTTTTTAAATTCTTTATTTTTCATGTGGAAAGATAACAGATTAGAATCAGTACATATTAAATACAAGGCATTGTTGTGTGCTAGTCACACACATTTTATATTTACAATAGGTCACATTGTTATAGTGAGGTTTTAAAATCTAATAACTGTGGGGGTGGAAGACTTCTGTATTGACAGGTTTTTATAATAATGACCATCATCCATTTTTAACTCTCATTCAGTTACATTAACATTATCCCACACCTACTTCAATTGTTGAAGTGAGTGTGAACTGAATGGGTTGGGGTCAATAATGCTAGTATGACTGAATGACTTGGAGAGTTAAAAAATGGATGATAAGCATTATTTAAAAAAAAAAAAAAGAAAGAAAATAGCGGCGATGAAATTTATGTTTTGAAAATGCCCATCATCCATTTTAAGCACTTCAAGTCATGTATGTACGTAGTGGGGAATCGCGATACAGCATAATACATAAACCAACCCAATTTAACCCTCCAAAATAATGACAGACAATGTAGTATGGATGAAACAGGCCACATATTTATTATAACATATGATAAATACTGTATAACACATCTATAATTTATTTAATAATTTATCTTCTTTCTGTAACTAAAAGTAGACTGGAGCAGAGGGCAGAACAAGTAACTTAAAGAAAGGTGAAGCAGAGCAAGTAGAGGGGAGTAGAGAAAGTAACTTGAAGTAAGGGGCAACAGAGTAAGAAGAGGGGAACAGAGCAAGCAGGCAGAAAGGAGACTGTAGACAGTTTACATGACCTGTGTATAGTCGCCATATGGGCAGTCGGAACCTAGGACAAAACCCCCACATACCTAACCCAATAACACACTGACACTAGGGTATATGGGTAAAATTGTCCACAGCTTTTATTAACCATTATAATAATAAATATAATAATGGTATCATTAGTAATAACAATCATAACAATATAATAATAATAATTTAACATATAAATATGGGTCATTGCCCCCATACTCCACCCTCCCATCCGCATCCTTCTTTTAATATAACGGGCCCCCAACATACTAACACACACATATATATATCTTTAACAATTTGCAACCTTACTCCAACATAACAATTTAAGTGCCAACCATAAATAACCACGGCAGGGGTATACCCGGATACCCCTACCCCACCAGGTTCTGAGCCACCTCCAGGACTCGAAACCTACCAACCACCAGTGACCACAATTTCCATGTCCGTGACATTCCTCATGGGAGCCTATTTCCTCTTCCTCGGCTCCCTATCCCGCCACTGTGACAAAACGGGATACCATCACTTATCTCAAAAACCCAGGGAGGGTGGGTGGGACAAACTCAGCCAGGTAAGAAATTAAATGTGCTCTATCCAAAATGGCTGCCTACTTAAGTAGACCAACCCCTTTCTCCCACAATCCACCAGTCCTGGCTGGCTCCTCCTAAGCCCGCCTCCTAACCCCTGTCAAGGCCCTCCTCCGCTAAGCTGTGCTTTAGCTCCTTGGGGCTACAGTGCAGTTTGCAGAGGGAGCGAGTGGAGCTGACAGTGCGGCTACACCTTACCTGCCTAAAATTTCAGTTTGCAGAGGGAACGAGTGGAGTGGACAGTGCGGCTACACCTTACCTACCTGAGAGTGCAGTTTGCAGAGGGACTGAGCAAGCGGAGTGGACACTTCAGACGGTGGTATTACTACTGTAAGTAACATGAACTTTAAACTTTTTAAAACTTTTGAGTAAATCATATGTATGTACCCAGGATTACCTATTGTGCGTATAACAATGAAACAAGTCATTTTAGTTTTAGTTTGTGTTGGTAATGGATTCACCAACTTTTATACAGGTCATAGGCAGGTAAGGGCACACATTTAAAGGGATCCTATAGTGCCAGGAAAGCAAACCCATTTTCCTGGCACTATAGGCTCTTGGAGTGCCCCCCTCCCTCAGGGCCCCCCTCCCTCGGCACTGAAGGGGTTAAAACCCCTTCTTCCACTTACATTAATCCAGCGACGTCAGATCCTGAGTGTAGCCAAATGCTTTCCTATTGGGATCTTATTTGACGCTGGACTCCATGAAGTCGTCCTGCGTCAAATAAGTACGATTTACTCTGTGTAAATCGCAGAAGCGGCCTCTAATGGCTGTCAGGGAGAAAGACACTAGAGGCTGGATTAATCCTGCAGAGTAAAAATAGCAGTTTCTCTGAAACTGCTATGTTTGCAGCTGCAGGCTTAAAACTAGAAGGACCTGGCACCCAGACCACTTTATTGAGCTAAAGTGGTCTGGGTGCCTATAGTGGTCCTTTAAGTTTACTGAAGACGTTTTGGTGTGTAAATCATGCGCCTGCAGTTTAAGAGTTAAAACACTTTGTTTTTGCAGCTCTTGCCACATCTCCCCTTGCCATGACACACATAGCCTCAATGAAAAAGAGGCTTAATTTTTAGAGTATAGTTGTTTACTTTAAAGATTTCTAGCTCTTACTGGGGCGTTGCTTGGAGGCAAAAAGACCAGGGGCTTTCATTATTATTTATTCAATAACCCAGGTATTTCTGATTTGAAACTGTTCACGTCAATAAAGAAAATGGCTACTGTGCACAATGTATGTTGCAAAGTTGCTTTAGAATGCCATGACATGACAATGTAAAATTCATAACATGCAGCCTGCAATGACAATATAAAACGCATGTCTTCATATTATTAATGTTATTAATTCATCCATGAAGAGATGAGTTTTATATTGTCATGGTAGACTGCATATAATGAATTTTACATTGTCATGGCAGTCTATTGCAGCTTACGCAGCAGCCATTAACTTTGTTGGGATAATGGGATAGTAGCCACTTTCTTTATTGGTGTGATCAGTTCCAAACCAGAAATATCTGGGTTATTGAATAATGACAGTTTAAAACCGACAGGTTTATTGACAGGTTTTTAAATTCTTTATTTTTCATGTGGAAAGATAACAGATTAGAATCAGTACATATTAAATACAAGGCATTGTTGTGTGCTAGTCACACACATTTTATATTTACAATAGGTCACATTGTTATAGTGAGGTTTTAAAATCTAATAACTGTGGGGGTGGAAGACTTCTGTATTGACAGGTTTTTATAATAATGACCATCATCCATTTTTAACTCTCATTCAGTTACATTAACATTATCCCACACCTACTTCAATTGTTGAAGTGAGTGTGAACTGAATGGGTTGGGGTCAATAATGCTAGTATGACTGAATGACTTGGAGAGTTAAAAAATGGATGATAAGCATTATTTAAAAAAAAAAAAAAGAAAGAAAATAGCGGCGATGAAATTTATGTTTTGAAAATGCCCATCATCCATTTTAAGCACTTCAAGTCATGTATGTACATAGTGGGGAATCGCGATACAGCATAATACATAAACCAACCCAATTTAACCCTCCAAAATAATGACAGACAATGTAGTATGGATGAAACAGGCCACATATTTATTATAACATATGATAAATACTGTATAACACATCTATAATTTATTTAATAATTTATCTTCTTTCTGTAACTAAAACGTTAAACATAAATAACCATAACTTAACACATAGTGTCATACAGTGAACCCAACCGTCCTTGCCAATAAACCGACCATGTGCCTATGTACCACTTCCTCTCACCTCCCCCCTCGGCATAAATTCCTTTTCCTTCCAATGCTTACCACCAGCCGACCTTTTCCTTGCTCGGTGGGCACGTCATAACAGGTAACCTAAGGTTAACCCTTTAGAGCAGGGGAGGTTGAGACCTGAAAACTTGTTCACTTCATTCCACATAATTAACCTAACCACCTCAAACTTAATTGGCAAGGACATACCCCCGGCTAGCTGCGACTAAATATACTAATAGGGCGGGCGGAGGGAAGCTGTTTGTGGCCCGAATCCCAAGTGGCACTGAGGTAAGACCACCCCCCACTAACTCACACAGAACATAAACCCTCCCACACATACTTTCCCAATCAATCCCACGCATCTATCCCCACACTCATACATGTGCCCTTGTCCCCGTAGCTGCGCTTTCTCCCCAGTGCCTTATTACTGTGTCCCCCCCATGCAGACCACACTATTCTAGTTGATGGGGGAGGGGGGAATTCAAATTGGACTGAGAGACTTTGAGTCATCTCTGTCCTCAGTTTGCTAGTGCTATCTATGCTATCTAGATAGACTTTAGCATATTTCACAATGTTGCTGGAAATCTAAATTTTGTAAACGTATACATGTTGCCCACGATGTGGGTGTGTGTGTGTGTGTATATATATATATATATATATATATATATATATATGCATTGCTCAAAAAACAAAGGGAACACAAAAATAACACATCCTACAATGAATTAAATATTCTTCTGAAATACTTTGTTCTTTACATAGTTGAATGTGCTGACAACAAAATCAAACAAAAATTAAAATCAAATTTTTCAACCCATGGAGGTCTGGATTTGGAGTCACACTCAAAATTAAAGTGGAAAACACACTACAGGCTGATCCAACTTTGATATAATGTCGTTAAAACAAGTCAAAATGAGGCTTAGTAGTGTGTGTGGCCTCCATGTGCCTGTATGACCTCCCTACAACGCTTGTGCACCACAGTCTGTGGTGCAATGTGACGTTGGTGGATGGAGCGAGACATGATGTCCCAGATGTGCTCAGTTGGATTCAGGTCTGGGGAACAGGCGGGCCAGCGCATAGCATCAATGCCTTCGTCTTGCAGGAACTGCTGACACACTCCAGCATTGTCTTGCATTAGGAGGAACCCAGGGCCAACCGCACCAGCATATGGTCTCACAAGGGGTCTGAGCATCTCATCTCGGTACCTAATGGCAGTCAGGCTACCTCTGGCGAGCAGATGGAGGGCTGTGCGTCCCCCAAAGAAATGCCACCCACACCATTACTGACCCACTGCCAAACCAGTCATGCTGGAGGATGTTGCAGGCAGCAGAACGTTATCCACGGCGTCTCCAGACTCTGTCACGTCTGTCACATGTGCTCAGTGTGAGCCTGCTTTCATCTGTGAAGAGCACAGGGCGCAAGTGGCGAATTTGCCAATCTTGGTGTTCTCTGGAAAATGCCAAACGTCCTGCACGGTGTTGGGCTGTAAGCACAACCCCCACCTGTGGACATCGGGCCCACATACCACCCTCATGGAGTCTGTTTCTGACTGTTTGAGCAGACACATGCACATTTATGGCCTGCTGGAGGTCATTTTGCAGGGCTCTGGCAGTGCTCCTCCTGTTCTTCCTTGCACAAAGGTGGAGGTAGTGGTCCTGCTGCTGGGTTGTTGCCCTCCTACGGTCTTCTCCACGTCTCCTGATGTACTGGCCTGTCTCCTGGTAGCGCCTCCATGCTCTGGACACTACGCTGACAGACACAGCAAACCTTCTTGCCACAGCTCACATTGATGTGCCTTCCTGGATGAGCTGCACTACCTGAGCCACTTGTGTGGGTTGTAGACTCCGTCTCATGCTACCCCTAGAGTGAAAGCACCGCCAGCATTCAAAAGTGACCAAAACATCAGCCAGGAAGCATAGGAACTGAGAAGTGGTCTGTGGTCACCACCTGCAGAACCACTCCTTTATTGGGGGTGTCTTGCTAATTTCCTATAATTTCCACCTGTTGTCTATCCCATTTGCTCAACAGCATGTGAAATTGATTGTCACTCAGTGTTGCTTCCTAAGTGGACAGTTTGATTTCACAGAAGTGTGATTGACTTGGAGTAACATTGTATATAAAATATGCTACACTAGAATAGTAACAGCAGAAATCCAGGAGCTAATTTTATAAATGTCAAACAGACAGATATTTGTTCTAAAATGACACACTGGATATGTAATATGTAAATGATAAAAGTATATCAGAAGATTAATGAATTATAAAAATATAAAAAATATATAAAAACTTTGAAAACATATATATGTGATTAACTGTACGGCAAAACTATCTTTTAACCCAGGAAACAGAATAATCCCCAGGCAAAGATAGCTTATGCCAAATGATATACTTCCATTTAATTTATAAAATGAAAGATAAAGTAACCAAATGGCATAGACTCCTTAGAGTTACTAAATCATATAAACTGCCATCATGCAAATATGGTATATAAGAAATATATATTTATAAGCAGAAACCAGTACCAAAAAACTGGCTACTATAAACAATGCAACAAAAATATCGCCAAAAAACAACTAGGAATAAAGAAGTCAATTTTATTGAAAATATAAAAATATTGCTAAAAATAAGTCCACATACGAAGCAATAGATAATAGAAGGTAAAAATTGCACAAAAACCTTATGTACAGGCACGGATGGATATGGATAGTAATCCCAATACAGTATCCGAATTCTGGTAGCCGGTGAGGACGGTTTGAGTGCCACAGTGCGTTCCACCCGAGCCTCACTTTGGGGGAACTGCGCTGATTGTCAAATAGTGCTGTTCAGATGCCTGAATTACAAACTGGTCGCCGGGCTGTTGTGCTGATACCTCTGCTTTCTATCGCTGTGTGGACATTCTGTGAACTAGCCTTGAACTTGCATGACGCGTTTCGTAGTGGATAGCCCTACTTCCTCAGAGACATCTGTATTAGCCTCCCTATGAGAGTGCTTATATATCCCTCAGTTGATAATTAATTAATTAGTGGATGCATTGCATTATAGTAGATATTATTAGATACATTGCATTATCTTGAATTATATTAAGCGCATTATATTAAATGAATAGATACAAACAATATACATGAATGGTAGTTTTACTTTTTTACTTCCTAAAAGACATCACATATAATTCAGGGTGGTCTACACATTGTGTCAATATTACATCCTGTTAACAGAACAATAAAACAATTTGTATACATATTGACTCATCTAGTTTGGTTTGCCACCTCATATATCTCAGTTGTTTGATATAAAACATGTCGTTCCCTAAACACTTGATCGTTTATAATGGAGAAAAATTGCTCCATTTTGTTTTATTCTGTTTTCTGTAAAGAGACAAGAATATTAGTATACACGTTAAAACATATTGGAACATATTTAAAAAGCTACTCCTTTAGCATCTGTTTATAAAAGTTAGACCACAATGTGAGTCTTATATCTAGGAACTGGTTATTGTTTATACTCTAAGAAAAAATGTCTATCATAAACACTAGGCGTTATATACCCATAAAAAAAGGTATTTTAAAATTAAAAGGAAAATATAAAATATAAAAGATTTAAAAAATTGATAAAATATGGAAGGTCTAATATGTAAAAATCTATTCTGTCATGGAAACATAAAAGAAACATAGAAGAATAGAAGAATAAAATGAGTCATATGTAGTGAACTAAAATAGCTCTACTTTCAAAAAAAAACCATAATGCTGGTAATGATAAAAAATATATATTTAAGAGGAAAGGTTACATCTATGAGTGTAAATAGACATCCAATTGTTAAAAGTCCTATAAAAATGTGTTTAACTCAAAATCTACATTAAGACCATGTGGAACTAAAGTGTTAAGAGAAAATATCCATTTTGTTTCAGCCTGATCAAGGTCAATATCTATACTTCCTCCTCTCCAGTGTACATTCACTTTTTCTATGGCTTTAAATGTCAGTCCTGTTGGGTCTGCACCATGTATCTCTTTAATATTTTTATTAGTGATATTGCAGAAGGTCTTGATGGTAAGGTATGTCTTTTTGCTGATGATACTAAGATATGTAACAGGGTTGATGTTCCAGGAGGGATAAGCCAAATGACAAATGATTTAGGTAAACTAGAAAAATGGTCAGAATTGTGGCAACTGACATTTAATGTGGGTAAGTGCAAGATAATGCATCTTGGGCGTAAAAACCCAAGGGCAGAGTACAGAATATTTGATAGAGTCCTAACCTCAACATATGAGGAAAGGGATTTAGGGGTGATTATTTCTGATGACTTAAAGGTAGGCAGACAATGTAATAGAGCAGCAGGAAATGCTAGCAGAATGCTTGGTTGTATAGGGAGAGGTATAAACAGTAGAAAGAGGGAAGTGCTCATGCCATTGTACAGAACACTGGTGAGACCTCACTTGGAGTATTGTACACAGCACTGGAGACCGTATCTTCAGAAGGATATTGATACCTTAGAGAGGGTTCAGAGAAGGGCTACTAAACTGGTCCATGGATTGCGGGATAAAACTTACCAGGAAAGGTTAAAGGATCTTAACATGTATAGCTTGGAGGAAAGACGAGACAGGGGGGATATGATAGAAACATTTAAATATATAAAAGGGAATCAACACAGTAAAGGAGGAGACTATATTTAAAAGAAGAAAAACTACCACAACAAGAGGACATAGTCTTAAATTAGAGGACAAAGGTTTAAAAATAATATCAGGAAGTATTACTTTACTGAGAGGGTAGTGGATGCATGGAATAGCCTTCCAGCTGAAGTGGTAGAGGTTAACACAGTAAAGGAGTTTAAGCATGCGTGGGATAGGCATAAGGCTATCCTAACTATAAGATAAGACTAGGGACTAATGAAAGTATTTAGAAAATTGGCCAGACTAGATGGGCCGAATGGTTCTTATCTGCCGTCACATTCTATGTTTCTATGTTTAAAATGTTTAGATAGGTTGTGAGTTAGTAGGCCTTTCTTAATGTTTCGAATATGTTCTGCAATTCTAGTTTTTAGAGGTCTTTTGGTCCGTCCAACATAATATTTTTAGCACGGACATGTGATGAGGTATATCACTCCTAAAGTGTCACAGTTCATATTTGTCCTTATTTTATATTCTTTCAAATCATGAAATGAAATAAATTTAGTACTTGTTGCTTCTGCCATGGGGTTATTCCTACATCCAATACATTTCTGACATCTCGAGAAACCTTTTATATTTCCTTGTTCTCTTTTAACGTTCTCGGATCTCATAGTGGGAGCTAGCATTAACTTAAAATTGGGTACTCTGGTAAATATGATTTGTGGTTTATCCTCAATAAACTTTGTTAGAGTGGTATCACTTCTCAATATTCCCCAGTGTTTCCTGAGTATTCTTTGTATCTCTGTGACTGATTGCTATATTTAGTGATAAAAGCTGGAGTGTTGTTGTATGACTTTTCTAACTTGATTTTGTTACACAGTGTGTCTTTTCGTGGTATAATGAGAGTTTTCTCCAAAGCCTCTCCCAAAAGAGCTGCAGGATATCCTTTCGTGATGAATCTTTTCTTCATCTCCTTCATCTGTTCTCTGCAGGTTTCCAATTTCGAGCAGTTACGTCTGATTCTTCTAAATTGGTTTTGAGGAATATTCTTTAGCCATACAGGTCTATGATGGCTGTTGTAAGGGATGAAGCTATTACAATCAACATTCTTTTTGAAGGTCTTAGTGTGTAGTTTCTCTTCTTCTATATAGATATTGAGATCTAAGAAAAATTTTCTCCATTATAAACGATCAAGTGTTTAGGGAACGACATGTTTTGTATCAAACATCTGAGCTATATGAGGTGGCAAACCAAACTAGAAGAGTCAATATGTATACAAATTGTTATATTGTTCTGTTAACAGGATGTAATATTGACACAATGTGTAGACCACCCTGAATTATATGTGATGTCTATTAGGAAGAAAAACATCACCATAAGTATTTATATATGAAATAATAACAGTTCTATTGAAATTAAGTTCAAAGATAATCAATTAATATTCTGTAATGAAGTGTGATTAGAACTTTATTTAGTTTTTGGTTTTAAAGAACTTTTAGTAAAGTTCTTGTCTTTTATTATTTCTATATCTATATTTATCTTAATGATCATCTCAATGTTTACTGTATGAACAATTTTTAATTGAACTACCATTCATGTATATTGTTTGTATCTATTAATTTAATATAATGCACTTAATATAATTCAAGATAATGCAATGTATCTAATAATATATAATATAATGCAATTCCACTAATTCATTAATTATCAACTGAGGGATAGTGATGTACGGAACGGTTCGCCGGCGAAAGGTTCCCGGCGAACATAGCATGTTCGCGTTCGCCACGGCGGGCGAACATATGCGCGGTTCGACCCGCCCCCTATTCGTCATCATTGAGTAAACTTTGACCCTGTACCTCACAGTCAGCAGACATATTCCAGCCAATTAGCAGCACACCCTCCCTAGCAAACCCTCCCACCTCCTGGAAGGCATCCATTTTAGATTCATTCTCAAGCTGCATGCTTAGTAAGAGGAGGGAAAGTGTAGCTGCTGTTCATAAGATAGGGAAAAGCATAGCTAGGTTAGGGTTAGGGTATGCTTTTTTTTCTTTTTTTTTTCTATGTAATGTAATTGTACTTAGTTGTCTGCCACTGCTGCCAGCTT
>OW240912.1:135872430-135932345 GCA_933207985.1 Pelobates cultripes
GAAGTTCTGACGGAGAGGTGAGACTCTCACCTCGCGGCTGTCAGAACTTCCCTGATAAAAACAGCGGTGCTGGCTGGCCCAGCCTGGCCATATAAGTTTACCTTGGATTTAAATTGGGGGGGTGGGAGTACAGCCTGACCTAGGGGGGTCATGGCCCCCCCATAGCGATGCCACCTTGGTGGGCTAAGACTTAACACGATATGCCGTTGATCTATCATTGTGCTATACCCCGTCAGATTTCCATACCCCCGTCACTTCCGGTGAGGGGAATCAGCTGGATCCTGTGCTGCACATGCGTGCTAGTAACTGAATCCCCAAATTTGTTTGCTAAGATAGGTGATTGCATGTAGCCTTGTAAAATGTAAATCTGTATTTTATTTATTTTTTTTTGTGTGTGTGTTCACGCTGTTCCTTTATCTGTATTTTGTATATGTTTTGGTCTTTACGGCAGCACCACTAAATAGAAATGCATGTTCTGGGTGTGCCCCCAATTCCCTTTTTTTTTTTTTACTTTAAACTGTAATGTCAATTTATACTGGCTGTGAACTGAAATGCAGATCGTGCTTTATGCATATATTGTTTCTTCTTCATTGTATGCTATATTTAATTGTAAAGCTAGAATCAAAAGGGTTATTTACTAAAGGAAGAATTAAAAGTGAATTTCAAATTTAAGGCCACAGTAGCTGTTCTGAAAGCATAGGGCTATTAACTAAAGTGAGAATTCAAAGTAAGTACAAAGTTTATTTCACATGTAAGGTCAAAGTTAAACAGCTATACTTCCCATTCGACCACAGTCTTTAAAATTCACCTTGAATTCTCACTTCAGTGAATAACCCTGTTAGTATTACATTTAGAATCCAGACCACTAACCACCTCTCAGTTTGTGCTGTCTCTTTAATTGACTTGAGAAAAACAGCAGTGAAGGGAGGGAGGTGGGTGTGTGAGGTCTGGGCTGGGGCTTTCCATTCCCTGATTGGCTCTGAGCATATAGATCACATGACCTGCTAAGGACTCTGAGCAGTCAGAGTATATTATCAGTAGTGCAAGTCTAGTGTACTGTGTGTTGGTCTGAATTAAGCATGATGATCCTGGGATATTGGGATATCAGAGGGGTGAGTGAGCCTGCACATGCTGGTAATGGCGGCTGCGTGTGACCAGGACATATACTGATTGCTTGCTTTTACTTCTTTTTGCAGCTGGCTCATTCTATCCGCCTCCTGCTGGAGTACACGGAGACCCCATTTGAAGACAAGCACTATGTGGTGGGAGATGGTGAGTGTCTGGGCACAGGAAGAACTAGGGCAGGTTTGGGGGAGGGTGTAGCGTTAATGCATGTCTGTCTATGTCTGGGGGAATGCTAGCTGTGAAGGGAGGGGTGATGTCATTCATTGTGTCTATGGCTACATATTTTCTTGCATTCTATAAAAAGCTTTTTGATGTCCCTGTTGTCTGCACACTTGCAATGTAAGGAACATGGTGTTTGTGCCATTTGTTTCATCCACCCCTTTTAATAAACTTTTATTCTGATACTGGTCGGTTTGGAGTTTTAAAGAATTATTTTGGACTTTCAATACTCGCACTCCAAAAAATATTCTGTTCCTGACCCTCTATTATTGTAAAGTATGCATATAATGCTCTGCATCACTACATGTAAGGGAGACCACTCTATGTATTTGGCAGGTGGCTTTCTTTTATTCTTAATGGGAAACTATATGCACCAGAGCCCCTACAGCTTTAATGTAGTGCAGGGATAGGCAACCTATATAGTAGTACTGTGCCAAAACACAATCTTTGAGTGCCTGTTCATTTAAATTGAGGTGTGTATGTTACCATATTCTGCATGTTATTTATGGGTGATGCAGTTGCTTTGTAACACATTTTTGTGTATGTGGGCTGTTTTATATTGTATACGTTTGTGGTATTGTGAATTATACTTATGAATGTGAGCTGCTTGTGGAAGTGTGTATGTGTCAGGCTGCTTGTGGGGCTATGTTTGTGTGTGTGTGTGTGTGTGTGTATGCAGATTGTCAGTAGAGAGGTGTGTGTGTGTGTCTATTTGTATGAGGGGGGGGTTTATTTTGCGGCTCTGTGTATATCTAGCAGTGTGGGTGGCTTCCCTGGGGTCCACTAGGGACTGGGCTGGCCAGGTATGGTTCCAGTTCAGGAGCTGCGATAGAGGCAGCGGGCTGCTTACATCCAGTGCAGATTCCTGTTCACATGGTCTGGGAGGAAGTGATCTTGTATAACTTCCTGCAAGTGCTGCAATGCGTAAGTTGAGGATTATCCATCACAGCCTGCAATCACCGCTTGGTTTAAACTAGCAGATATCCACGTCCAACTGGGACTCCTGATAGGCCAGAGCTTGTGCCTCGAGTGTCATGCATGGCAAGTGGTTCTGGTGTGTCGTCTGTTTCTGCAGACTTTTTAATGTAAACATTGCTTGGTAACTGCTCTAGTGGCAGTAACTCAGACTACTAGAGGTGCTTCCTAGTCCAGTGATGCACAGTGTGTCTTTGAGGAGATGCTGATTGGTGTGGTGTTTTGCTGTGCATGCGCAATATCCTTCAATGCTTTCCTATGGGCAAGCATTGCGTTGGCTGAGATTATTTTTGGCATCTATATAGCACCTATTCCGCAGTGCTTTACAATTTTATAAAAGGGGAAAATTTTAAAAATAAATGAGATGATAATTACAAGATGTTACAGGAACAATAGGGTTGGTGAAGGCCATGCTTAAACGAGTTTACATCCATTGGCAGGATGTAAATCCTAGAGAACCAGTCCTGCTCTAAGAAACAAACACATGCTTTGTAAATGTCCATATCTCCATTCTTTGTCAGCTGAAGGAAGGGGAGAGAGAGAAATATTTTTTTTTTTTTTTTTTTAATTGCTCTGACTGTTTTTTGGGGGGGAATGTCTGAGCACTTTCACCAGCTGCAGCCCTGTATTGCACTGTGAATGAATGTGTTATTTTGTACTCTAAGGGGGGCACATTCAGGGTAATGTTTCTGCACTAAGCTCCATTTAGCTGGCTCCAAACTAATTTTGTGGGGGATTTATACTGGAATGTTCCCAGTGTGACCATGTCTTTGTAGTTTTCTTCAATCACCCTGTGTATGATTCTGTTGGTGAGCAGAACTAATTGTGCTATTAGCGTGTTGCCACGATTCTTCTCCGTGTGTATTATGGCATCTAGAGACAGATTAGTCTAAATTTGTAATGGAAGCCAATGCAGAACTCTTATGCCAGGTTGTTAAAGGGACACTCTACTTCCCAAATAAAATATATATTTGTGCTCGGAATTTAAATACGTAATGGATAGTATCTGTGAGCAAAGTTGGTTGTGGTGTGCCGAAACCAACGTACGAGTGGGCCTGTAAATAAGAGGGCCCACCAAGGAGAATGTCCCCACCCACCTACACCCTGTTTTAACTACAATCAGCTGAGCCGCAGCGGTGAGTAGGGGCTGGGAGTTTAAGTAGGGGACTTACTCCTCCCACAAATTCAGGCCTAATGGCCTTTCTACTTGTGCTCGGAATTTAAATACGTAATGGATAGTATCTGTGAGCAAAGTTGGTTGTGGTGTGATGAAACCAACATACAAGTGGGCCTGTAAATAAAAGAGGGCAAAATATAAATTCTAGAAAATAATAACTTTATTGCATTTTACAAGACCAAGTTCCTGAAAGCTTGGCAAAGCTCTTTCTCCGGTTGCGGAATATATGCATTATATATGGAGGATTTCCATCGCCCCAGCCTTTTGATGATGTGGACCGGTGCGTTTGTGCTAGAGGCTGCTGAGGTGGCTCTTATACGGAAGGCCCGGAGAATGCAGCCGGGTTGTTTCCGAGCTTAGATAACAGGGTTCTGACATGTAACATCAATTTTGCCGTGGTAAGCGGGTGCCCTTGTAATGTTAAGAGCGGAGAGTCTGGCAGGTGAGCGTGAAGAGTTGACCGTAGTTGGTCTAGAACCTTCACCGGACACCAGGCATTATTGTAGGGTGTAGTGTCCGGTTGGTTTTAGTGGTAGGGATAGAAAGTAGGTAGTGATCCTCTATCTTGGTGAGGTGTGAAGTTTTAAGGCTTAGCGCGATATCTCCTTGACAAACCACGGTGAACTCTCTAGGTCTGAGAGAACCATAGAAAGCGATATCTATATATCTCTATCTCAGATTTGATCACAGTATTGGTGTTGCTATCGAATGGGGCTGTGTCAAGGAGATTGCTAAGTGACCTGAAGATAGGCCCGTCTATAGGTAATCTAGTGCTTGCGAGTGGAGGTGAAACCTTTGACATACCTTTCAAGACCTTTTTAATGGGGTATGATGACAAAAAGGGAGTTCTGTTAGGAAAATTGGTGAGGCTGTGGTGCTGAACCACGGTGAGGTAAAGTTTAATGGTGTTGTGCGACAGTTTAAGGTGTAGGTGGCAGAAAGAGGCAAGTCACCATGGTTTGGATAGAAAAGTCACCTTGTAGACCGAATTCTGCAGTGAATTTGTTAAATATGTTAAGTGCCCTATTGTAAGTGGTAGCAGTGTTGGGTGATAATGCTTGGTGAGTGAGTGATCTAGCGTGAAGCAAGAGTGTGCTTAATCCAAGATTAGTTCGTGAAACCGTGGTGTCCTGGATGGCTCTTGGTGAGCCGTTGAGTGCCTGAGAAAATGCCTGGAATTGAGAACGAGAGAGCGTCAGCGGCCGTGTTGTGAATACCCGGGATGTGAGAGCATACTAAGTGAAACTGACCGATGCTGCCAGCCAGGTCAACTTGCGAATCAGCCGCATGATGGTCAGAGATGATGAGCGCCCTTTGTTAACGATTTCGCAAGCTGCCGAGTTATCTGAGTAGCATTTTACTACCTTGCCGGACCAGAGATGACCCCAGGTGTGTGCGGCTGCCACAATTGGGTAAATTTCAAATAGGGCTGAGGTCTCCCTGAATCCTGGCAAGGCATCCGTCTCAGTGGGCCAGTGGCCCCTAAACCAGTGGTTCCCAAAAATGGCTGCGAAACCGGTGTTGGCTGCTGCATCTGTGTGGATGATGGGTGGAGAGAGGGGGGATAAACATGGAGATACCATTCCAGTTTTTCAAAAACTTCCCCCACATAGCTAAGTCAGCCTTGGCGTGGGGGTCCAAAGAAACTGTGCCGGAGTCCGGGACTCCGTGGAGCAGACAAAGAAGTCTGGATATGAAAGACATTCCCTGCGGAATGATGCGCATGGCGAAGTTCAGAGATCCAAGAAGGGACTGAAGTTCTCTCCTGGTGCAAACATCGTTCCGCAGGAACATGTCTATCTCCCCTCTCAATCGTGATAGTTTGTCGTGGGGAAGGCTAGCTCTGAGTTTGACAGAGTCGAGCTCTATGCCTAAAAAGGTCAACTTTGTTGTGGGTCCTAAAGTTTTGGCTGGGGACAAAGGGACTCCAAGTGTGGAAAATAGTGCGGTAGTACTTTTGATTGCTGAGGGTGTTGATGACCCTGGCTCTATCTGTAGAAAGTCGTCTAGATAGTGAATAACGGAGTGACACCTGATGACGTTCAGAAGCAGCCAGCTTAGTGACTCTGCGAAAATGTCAAAAAGTTTGGGGCTGCTTCGAGAACCGAAAGTGAGTCCTGTTGAGAAGTAATAATTCCCTCGCCATTTAACACTGTGTAAGTGCCAGAGTGAGGGGTGTATGGGCAGTAATTTAAACGCGCTTGTGATGTCTGTTTTGCTGAGCCAGGGTCGATTACCAGATGATATGATGGACTGTATGGTGTCGTCGATGGTAACATACTGAAGTGAGAATTCATCTGCTGGAATGAGTGCGTTTATGCTTGGAACAAAAGAGGAGTGCGATGCCGATTAAATCGATAAGATGTTTTTTTATTAGAATATTTGTGAATAGCAATACCAATAGGGTTAGTGCGCCAGGAGGAAAACGGTGAAGAGGTGAAGGGTCCGATCATGAAACCGTTAGTGGTTTCTGAGGAAATGAGTGTCTATAGCGACTGGGTCTAAACATGCTGACTGGAGATTAGGACATTCTAGTGTACCTGGGGGAATGGCTACTATGCCTGTGTGAAACCCTTGTGAGAAACCTGTGGTGAGAAAATCCACCAAGTGCCTGCTGGGGTGAGACCTTAGATAAAAAACCAGGTTGTCAATATTTATGTCGATTAGTCATTTGTTTGGTGACAACCTGGCTGGACACATGGTCTTGGTATGTGCCCTGAAACATATAGAGCAGATGTGCAATAATCTACAGGCGCTGAAACTGCAGGAGCCTGCGTTGAAATTATTGCACACCTGCGCCTTACCTAAAAAGGAGATGGGCCTACCCAGCTTATCACGAAGACCACCCGCTGGCTTGTTGTGAGGGGTGAAAGTGGAGTGAGGTGTGAACGTGGGGTGACGGGTGGGAGTGGAGGTGGTGGGATCTGATTCGACGGGACATAAGTCCGCCATGTGGGATGCAGAATTACAAATGGCACAAGCCGGGGGCTTGAGTCCAGCGAAGTGGTGACAGAAAAGTTCTGTGTCCATCTGACCCCAGTTCATTCTAATGTTGAACTGCTTGAGATGGGTTGCCGCCTTCGCTGAAACTGACTTGTGGTAGTCGTAGAAGGAAGAGCCCCCGTACTTGATGCCTAGATCCACTACCTTGTGGAGCTAGAGATCTAGCTTTTCTCTCCTGTGGGGATACACCGTGCAAATGACGTCGCGGTATATCCCGAAAGCTATCACGAACTGGGGGATAGACTATTTTTTTTATTTTTTTTATTTTTTTTATTGAGCCTGGGATCCCTCGTTTTGAGCACGACTGAAATGTCACCATAGTTGTATGCCTTATTCTCGAGTATATCCCGAGAGGCTATGAGTAAAGACACCAGACACGCATCCTTCCCGTCTAGGATATCTTTCCTGATAGAGTCTGGGACGGAGTGTGCTGGTGACTCGAATGGTGTGATGGCTATAGGGGGGCATGTTGGTATAGCAGGTACAGCCGTGGTAGAGACTGGGACTTCGGTGTTAGTACCTGAGGAGGAGATGGCGCTCTCCACCTTAGCCTGCTATTGAGGGTCTGTAGATTGGCCAAGATATCTGCCAGGGTATCCTGGGTGGCCGTGCTGTTTCTTGGTGGTTGTCCTTGAGAGCTAGTTCCAGGCCTAGGCTCGGGGGCTTGTTGGGTAAGCAGCCTATAAAGTTCTGACTTTCTAGCTGTGGCCGGAAAGGGATTCCCCTGAGCCTAAGCTCGGTCGTGATTTTGGGAATAGGCCATGCTCTCAAGGACGTGGGGGTTGAAAGGGTGAGTGATTCGCCTGGAGACCCAGGTCTGATTGGCGTGAATGGTGTTTTCTTCTGTCAATTCTTCGGTTGGAATTGGTTCTTGGTACATTCTAAAAAGGAATGATTATGTGAAAGATATATTGGAGGGGGAGTGAGGTAAGTAGGAGGGGTATGGGGGGTGGTGTATTTGGAAGAACTGGACTGTAATGCTAGATGCCGAAGCGAAAAACTTAACTGTTGAATGACTGGATAGGTGAGGCCCTGCTAATGCCAAGTGGCGGTGAGAGGCTCTACCTATGATTTGGCTTATGACGTAGCTGCCACAGACGTGGTGGCGGGATGTTGGCCTCTCGGTGACGGTAAAGAGAAATCAAAACGTGTGGCCGTGACAGGTGAGGCCCTAACTAGAGCCCTGTAGTAGGGCATGAGAGGCTTATAACTATGAATTGGGCGTGGGGCCATACCTCCGTGTTGAGGTGGGGTGGGGGTGGTAGGCCTCGCGGGGTCGGATTTCCTGATAGGGTGGGCTACGGCATTAGCCTGGGCCCTGTAGTCAGTTCGATTGTATGCTTAAGGGTAAAGTGAGAGGACTGGAGTGGTGTGTGGATGCTAACCTTGACTGGTCGCAAATGGTATCTGGAGCCTCTTGGTGGTAATAAGTGTAGAGAGTCTTGTCTTATTGCTGTCCTTGAGGAAAAATCCTGAGGATTTAAGACAGATGTTGATGTATTTATGTGTATCGTGATGTCGTATGATTAGTATTGGGAATTGGTTTGTTAGGGGCGCAATGTGAGATCCTGCATTGAGGGATCTGGAAGGTTAGGTGTAAGAATGGGATGATTTTAGATATTTGTGAGAAGGTAGAATGAGGCCTTGGGGTAGCGAATGGACGTACTTGAGTAAGGACGTAAGTACCTGAAGGTATGGCTGAGTACCGGGTCAGGTTTTGGTGTTTTCTGAGCCTGATGGCCGTACGACCGAATGTCTGTGTAGACAAATAGTAAAGAGATAACGTATTGTGGGCGTAAGCCTGAGAAAAGGTAGTAATGGAATTGAGACCGTGTGAGGTCTAGTATGGAAAAGAGAGTGAACTATACCTTGGTTTTGAAGTACAGAGATTACGTTTAAGCGAGGCAGGTTAACTGCGTTGAATCGGTGGAAGTTTAGAATAATACAGGATCTAAGGGTTTAACCAAAGACAATTTCCATATTTAGCGACAGATGTGAAGGTAAGTGATAAAACCTGATAACTCAAAGTGATAAGATACAATACCTGTTCCTGTAATAAAGGACCTTGAAATAACAACTTTAGCGCAGAAAAGCAAGAGACCGATGCAATCTGTAAAAGCCAAAATATGTGACAGCGTGATTTATGTGAAAGGAATAGTACGGATGTTGGTGTAATGGGTATTTCTGGCACGTAGTGTTTAAATTACTTATATCTGAGTGTTTTTAGAAAAATGGTATTGCTTGTATTAGTCACGTATGAAGGTATGTACCATGGTTAAAACAGTATGTTTATTACAGTATAATACGTTAATCGGTTAGCATAGGTAGGAAAAACACAAGGCTGGTAGTTAAACCAGATAGTATAACCCCATACTGATGTGAAGGTATTAGTAATAATCTGACCGAACAAGGAATATACGAAAAATGTAGTAGGATTCGTGTGATTAGAATTTGTGCATACTTTAGCTTGTTAGAATAGAAATATAGCCGAATATGGATTAGTAAGATGGTGTTCGTGTATTAACCGTACAAAATAGGTTGGTACTGAGTGACCGAACGGAAAAAGGAATACAGATAATAATGAGCTTAATACTTTAAACATATTCGTACGGAAACTACCGAATCTATAGTTAAACAATAGTAAAATGAGCCGAACGTTCGTGCGTTTTGGCGCGAACGGAAACTTTAGCTGAAGAGCATGTACTCATGTAAATGCGATAGAGGGCGCCTACCCCTAAGTTTTTAGGCCCGAACGGCGGGGAATAGCGAACGCTTATTCCCTTGCCTAGCTTACGTGAACGTGCCGGTCTCGTGACCGGAAGTCGGGTACCTCGACCGGGGAAAAACCGAGTGGAAGGACCTCGAACGGATGGAGGATTGATCAGGACGTCTGACTGCTGGAAACAGGAACAGTTCTGGCGGAAAGCTGGACCGGAAGTGCTGGACAATCAGCTGAGCCGCAGCGGTGAGTAGGGGCTGGGAGTTTAAGTAGGGGACTTACTCCTCCCACAAATTCAGGCCTAATGGCCTTTCTACATATATATAAAAATACTGTTTTGGTAGGTCAGAGCTCAACAAATCCTAGGTGCCAGGTTGCTATGGTGATCAGTAATTTTAGTCTAGCATTTGTGAGCCTGTTCCCGCCAAGGTGGGTGGTGGCCTGCTGACTGCACATTCTGTAGGCAGGCAGCGAGGGAGCTGTGATCTCCCTGCTCTGCTGCACAAGGCAGCAGAGCAGGAAGAACACAGCTCCCTCGCCGCCTGCCTACAGAACGCGCAGCCGGCTTTCTTCTCTGTACCCTAGTCAGATGCCCACAGGGAAAACCAATCCGCTCCACCTTCCAAAAAGTAGGGAGGCTGGGTTGGATGAAATTGCATTATAACAAATAATGGTTTTGTGTGTGTTTAGGTGACCAGACCCCCTTTAGATCACATGGGAATAGTGTTTATACTATTTTAATGCCACAGAGGAAAGTGAGGGGGATGTGTGTGTTGGGTGTGGTGTGTGGGGGATTTTTTTTTTTTTTTTTCTCCTCTTGACTAAACCTGACCTTTACATGAATGGCTGGGGGAAATCGCAAACTTATGGCTGTCCTTTGTCAAGTTATGTTAGCCATAGGGAATATATTAAGACAGAAAGTAGTCCCTACTTTGTCTTAGTATATCTCTCTCGACTGTGTTGGAATGTCGGTGAGATTTTATTTTTTTTTGGGTGGGAGGGAGGGTTTATTAGTTTAAAGGTATTCATAAGCATACCCTCTTCTGTCTTGCTACAGACTTTTAGGACTTTTTTAGCAAGATTAAAAGTATCAAGGTAAATTCTTAGTGTGGGGACTTTTTTTTTTTTTTTTTTTGACATACTTTATTTATGTCACACAGTATTAAACATACAGGCACTGATTGACATGTCTACAAGTTGATGTAAAACAAAAATATTGACAGATACAAACCCAAACATGTGGAGAATGCTGCATCTGTTTTATGTTGGAAACCAACCTTTACACGGTAGACCTCCATGGATAAGGATTGAGCTAGTAAAGTGGATAAAACAGAGTAGGTTCTAATCCTTGGTAATGATTAGCCAGCATAAAATAGATGAGGTAGGACAGATGCATAACCAGCTAAATTAAACTAACCACCCGGGAGGCACCTGGCAGAAACCAAGATCAGCTACCTATGATGTTATTGAGATAATCATGAGTGCCAAACTTAATAATTTATGCACGGTAGATCAGCAGGGGGGCATCTGTAAGTGTAATTGCAGAGACTCTAGTCAAGTGGATTGGGTAATTGCCACAATGCTAGAATTCCGTTCCCATAGCCCATACCATGTAAAGGCAGAAGATACTGCTGAGAACGCTTTTGGCACCAGAGCCCAGTTGCAGGTATGAGCTGTGTCAAGAAGAAAAGAAGCACAGAAGGCTGAGGCATCCACAAATATTTGCCAGTGAAGAAGTAAAGTGCAATAATTTGGCAATGCTGGTCCACAGATCCTTCAACTCCTGGTATTGTGAAATAATTATCGGGTCAGAGATGAAACCAGGAAACTCCAGACAGTTCGTTGAAGAACAAAGGCTATTTATTGTTTTGCAGCTGCAAAGGTCTGTCAGACAATAGACTTGGAATACTCGACTGAGCACACGTTTTACAAGAGAACAAAGAATATATACCACAAATGACGTATTCCATAGGTATACAGAGAATATGAAATTTACACCTTCATTACTATAGTTGCCTCCAACTTTTAAACTAAAACTTGTCTCTTACTTTATCTAGTAGTGGGTGTTCCTGACATTCCACACATGTGCCCTGGCCCAAGATAGTTGCACAGTAGTTTTAACCATGTGAGTTCTGAACTTTACTTAAACATCCTGTAGCTTCTACCACAGTATCAGGGTCAGGGGCTCCAGAAAGTCCTGCTTTTTCGAAGTTGTGATCAGCAGGTAGGGATATCCCCCTGGTACACAAGCAAATACTCCCACGTGTCCAAGCGCCTGCAATGTGAGCTGAGTCTAAATTAGCGGTATCTGCCAAAGCTTAGGGAGCTACACCAAGATTCGGCTGTCTATGTTGACAGTCAGGCCTCACCTGGTAAACTTAAACTCACACTTTAATGACTTGCAGTAGCACTAAAAAACTGATTTTTAACGCGATTCAAGCACCATAAGTGCTACACCCAGTTATGGTGCCAGCTGCCTGCCATTTCCTGTGGAGCCAGAAGTTATGCAAGGTGCTTCCATTGGCTCTACTAAGCTAAGACTGCTTATTGTCTGAGCATGTTAGTTGTGCTAAAACCTGTTATTTACATGTGGATAAAGATTTGGGAGAGTGTGCAAAATATCATTTATTTTTTATTTTTTTTTGGGTGTGTATTTGGAATAAAACATTATGAATATTGAAATGATTGCTGTCCTAGAGCATAAAGCACAGAATGGCTTGGCTCAATGCAGTAGTTTTCAGGGACACAGAGTAAGATGACAAGCATACTCCAAGCTTGACTACTTACCCTGGGAAACTGCCAGCCATTCCTGATACCATAACCACTGCAACATACTAGGCATGTTCCTTATGCTTGATCATTTTTATGATCCCGGTGATGGGACGCCTGGCACCTGACTGGGTACCTCCGCCAATCGATGCTTCCTTGCTGAGGACCGTAAGCACCGCACCATAGACCCCACGAATCGCTGCAGCTTAGTTGGGGTTTCGCCATCCTAAACCAAACTCCTGGATCTAGGGACTCAGTGGCAAGGCCTCTCCTCTAAGATGGTATAACTGTGAAGCTCTTATAAGAGCTAGTGGTATAGGTGTATAGCAGGTCCTCTACAATCACGAGACCAGGCTATGTGTGGAGGGTTAAGCAGAAACTGAATTTTAATGGTGCCACACTGGCCTTTTATGACCATTCCCCAAGCAAGGTGTACGCCCACATGTCCCTTGTTGGGGACAGGGGCACAAACTTACAAACCAATGATAACCTGTTTACAATGTATGACACTCCCCCCCCCCCATACAATACATTAAGCCTTCCCCTTTAATTAGGAGATAATTGAGTCAAGCACTATACTAAACTCCATTTTCCTGGCCAATCATGGCAGCATTTACCTATGGGTTAGCTTTTCCCTCTAGTTAATAGGACAGGTAAAACTTAAATTAAACAATCAAGAGGACAGGTATGTCAGCCCAGTTCCTCAGTCTTTTTTTTTTTTTTCCTGTCCTCTTAGATTTTTTTTATTTTATTTTTTTGCTCATCTGACTATATTTGTAGTCTTCATCCTGGGCAGGTCAGCCTCCCTGCCCAGGAAGCTCCAGGTTAACCTGGAGCCCACCTCTGTGTAGATGGGAACCCCTGGAGACTGCAGAAATTAATCTCTGCAGTACATCTTGGATCCTGCTGCTGCTACATCTATGCTTCCAGGCTTGGCCGGGTATGTGTTCGGCAGAATTCAAAGGTCTGGTAGGTGTTTCGCCGGTTTCTGGCTGTATATGCCTCTAGCAGGCAAAAACTGCACGAACGGCAAGCAGTTTGTATGTATCGGGCGTGCTCATGCGCAAATAGCACGGCCGCGAATGACCCTAGTTTGCCAGTTCTAAAGATGGCGTTCGGGTCTCTTGTTTGGCCATGCACCCATGTGCACAGATTTAAAGGCGCGAAAATTTAAAACTGAGGCTTTTTAAAGTTTACAGCTTTTCTCTGCACAGCAAGCTCGGATTTGGATGCGGTGGGTGGTGTGGTTTTTTTTATTTATTTATTTATTTATTTATTTATTTTTTCTCAATTCCAGAAATTTAGCCTGCTGCAGGTAAGAGAGGGAATTTGTTTCCCATTAAGAAATTTATGGTGCATACATTACATACTTCGCCCATAGATCAATATGGACCATTCTCCCATCTTTGCCAAGTCATCTGCAATAGGTCATAGGTGAGCAATAATCATTCTTTTATTTATTGGAAATATTATTAAAGAGGTGCACAGAGGGTACAGTCTTTTTATGACTTCTGTCTCAACAGCCCTCAAGACCGGTCGGGTCATAGATCTCCATCACGGTGAAGGGAGAAGCTGGCGGCCTGCCCAGGATGTGGTGCAAGACCCTTGGAGGATTGCAGGCTTTGCGGAAAGTGCTTAGCCCTACTTGTGGGTGAATCTGAACAACATCAGGCACCCCAGGCCTCAACCTCTGCACAAGATATTGCCACTTGGATAAAACAGGCAGTGGCAGAAGGAATGGCCGAATCTACTAGAGGCAGAAGGCCCAGACAAAATCCAGATGGGATCAGAATCTTTAGAGGAAGGGAGGCAAGGCACTAAAGACTCCTGGGAGTTGAAACAGACTTCCTCCAGTGAAGAGGAAGCCTCCAACAGTCAATGCCCCTTGGACTCAAGAGCCGTGGAGCATCTAATCTCCTTGGTCAGGAGAACATTGGAGATTCCAGAGGAGGTACAAGAGTCCTCTGCATTAGACAGATTTATTTTTTTTGGTGATCTGAGCCGCAAAAGAGTCTTGTTTCCTGTACATAAATCTATTAAGGAACTTAAGAAGACTGGGAAACTCCAGAGAAAAGATTCTCCTTGCAATCACGCCTCCCAAAGCTATATCCAGTTAATGAGTGATTTCAAAACTTTGGATTTCTAATCCTAAGGTAGATGCACCAGTTCTAAAGGTGGCTAAACACTCCACTCTTCCCATTGATAGTAATGCTTCTCTTGTCCATCCTATGGACAAGAGAATTGATGCCAACTTTTCAAAGTTGTTTGTCACAGCGGGCCTAGGCTGTCATTCAGCAGTAGCCATTTCAGCCATGTCAAGGGCTATGAAAGTATGGGTAACGGATATCGAAGAAGACCTAGATAGAGTTGTTAGACACCACATCTCGGAATCCCTAAAGGAGGTGGGGAAAAAAAACCAACCAGGAGGGAAATGGAGACCGATTCTGGATTTATACCAGCTCCATCTCAGAATCAGGATTTATTTGCATGGAGTTTGAGATTGATCATACCGGTGATTCATCAGGGAGACTGGATGATTTTGGTAGATTTGACGGATGCATATTAACATATGCCGATTGCCAATCCTCATCAGAGATTTCTCCGGTTTTGAATCCCTTCCAGTTTCGGGCCATGCCGTTTTTGGCATAAGAACTTTTTCGAAAGTCCTGGTTATGATTTATAGCCTTGCTAAGAAAACAAGGGGTCACAATCTTCCATTACTTGGACGACATTTTGATAACTGCTCCAGAATACAACCTGTTGATTCAACATCGGTCTCTGGTTCTAGAAACTCTCCCTCCCAATTCGGCTGGTTGTTAAATCAAGAAAAGAGTCAACTACATCCTTCCAGGGAGCTGATATTTCTCGGGGCTCATTTCAAAACCAAAACTGCTGTTGAATCCTTAGCCCACGAAAGGAAGTTGACTCTGTTGCACAGAGTGCGGCAATTTCGTCAACAGTCTACGGCTCCAGCAAGGGGTTTCATGAAGTTACTGGGCACTTATCGTCAACGATAGACTTTGTCAGATGGTCACAGTGGAATATCCGTCCACTTCAAAAGTACCTGCTAGACCACTTCAGCGCCAATTCTCAGGAATGGGAAACTACCCTTTTCATTCCACGACATCTGAAGCAGGATCTCCAGTGGTGGCTGTCTTGGAATCACACATCCCGGGGGTTTCCTCTAAAGAACGTAGACTGGTGGATCATAACCACCAATGCGAGCCAGTCAGGCTGGGGTGCCCATTTCAGAAGACGGTTTGTTCAAGCAACATGGCCTCACCATGCCCATCAATTACCCTAAAATATCCAGGAACTAAGAGCAGCCTTTCTGGTCCTCCTTTACTTTCAAGGCCATCTGAGGAACAGATGGGTGAAAATCCGGATAGACCACAAAGCCGCAGCGGTTTATATCAACCACCAGTGTACCAGGAGCACTGTACTGAGGGAAGAGATTTTACCTCTCATGACTTGGGCTCAGAAGAATTTTGGCAAGGCTGTGTGCAGTCTTTCTCCCGGGGAAAGAAAATGTGGTCGCAGATTTCCTGAGCAGACAACAGGTAGAGGAAACGGAGTGGCAACTCTCCAGGAACATATTCCAACAATTGGTCCAACGGTGGGGACTTCCCCCAAGCCGACCTTATGGCCACAGTACAGAATGCCCAAGTTCCAACCTTCATCTAAAGACGGTTTCATCCCAAGGCCATGGCGCAGGATGCTCTCTCAGTGAAATGGAACTTATATCTTTCCTCTGATTCCTTTGATACAGATGGTCCTCAAGAAAATATCCAAGGAGAACTGCAAGGTGATAGCCATTTAGGGCTCGACGTCCGTGGTTCCCCCTATTGAGACTAATGATAGACAATCCTTGGGACATACCTCTGTCAGAGGATCTGTTGTCTCAGGGACCTCTTCAACATTCAGAACCACACAAACTCAGGTTTCAGGCCTGGCTCTTGAAAGGTGATCCCTAATCTCTAAAGGTATTCCAGAACAGGTGGTGTCTACTGTGTTGCAGGAAAGTTTCTACCTCTCACACGTATCACAGGATTTGGAATAAATTTGCAGACTGGTTGAAGGAAGTTCATTCCTTAGAAGTCACGAATTTGCAAGTGTTGGAATTTTTACAAGCCGGACTGGACAAGGGCCTCAGCCTCAATACACTTAAAGTTCATTGTTCAGCAATTTCTGCCATTTCAGGGATCAGATGGGCTGAAGTTCATCCTGGGCAGGTCAGCCTCCCTGCCTAGGAAGCTCCAGGTTTCTTTCTTAAGTGTTCCTTAGCTTCTTAAAGTTTTGCGGGGGGTGGGACCGGGCGGCCATGCTAGTGCGCTGCAGATTACCATGGCTCCAACTAAAAGGGGGAAAATACCCACCTTACTCAGCGTGGACCATCCTGGAAGCTCATGGTACAGGGTCCTGGAGCACCCGACATCAGATAATTCTGGGCCATGTTGAGATGGTCAGGGCCTGAGGCGGGTTATGCTGGTCCCCACTGGGCACATAAACATCTCTGCAGTGCTCCTGGGCGATTCAACTCCGACAACAAACAGCTACCATGCGGCCTCAACAAAATGTCCGACAGCGAAGCACCTAACAGGCCGCCAGAGAAGAGCCTCGAAGGGCAAGCTGAGTTTCATAACACACAGCCAAAGCCATGACCGCCTCCGGAATACAAACATAGCCAAGAAGGGGAGATGGAAGCCTGCAATTCTACCAAATACCTACTTTGCCCTGCAGCGTCCTCTGGACTTAATGGACTCTGGGGCGCCCTGCGAGGATTACTCTTAAGCCGGAGAACAGGATGCTTATTTACACCATCTCGAAAGCCGACGGCTGCTTTTAGCGCCTCATGACGGAAGGCATTTAAGGCACATATTGCAGGACTCACCGACAGTCTTAACAGAAGACATCCTGGCTGTGGTACACACTAAATGGACATACCTGCTGCCAATGTCACAGCCGACGTTACTGTACATGTCGGTCTCGATACCCTGATTAATGCTGTCGATAACCCAGTAAGCCACAGCCTGCCTGGTGGTATATTACTTAAGCAAGTATTTCAGCTAAGCTACTGTTTTGAAAAAGCACCTGCATACATATCTGTAATCTACATGCTTAGATAATCGTGCACACAATCTCTGCTCCCAAGCAGAATGAGCGAGGGTTGTACTTAAGGTTAGCAACATAACTTAAAGCGCTCAACAGTAGAAGGTTCGATATGTACTGGAGGTTACCACGACACTGTTTAAAACTGATTTAGTGTGTGTTTTTTTTTTTTTTTTTTTCTACAGTATTAACACTTCATCTGTCAATCGCAAGCTTATAATGTTCAGTATACTAATATCTATTCTTAAAGCCAGCCAGGTAATTGGTGTGCAAACCCTGATTTGCTAACCCCTATTAGCCCTCCCCACTGAGACACCTAGTGAACCTGTTTAATTAAATTTTAAAATGTGCAGTGAAACAGACATACATTAAATTGTTCAAGTTATGTTCTCTCATGGTCAATGTCTATGTACACCTGTGAAACTTGCAATGCACAATAAAAATAAAGAATTAAAAAAAAGTTTTGCATTGCTCTATAATTCTACATATACTCTGAATTTTTGTTTTATTTTATTTTCCTTGTACTTCCTTAGCTCCCACTTATGACCGCAGTCATTGGCTTGATGAAAAGGAGAAGCTGGGATTGGATTTTCCTAATGTAAGTGACTCTTTAACTCTGTTTAAATATATCAACGCAGAAGATTTCGGCTTGGAAATTTTGTGTGTATATATGTGTGTGGGCTTAAACAGAGTTGGGGGAAACACCAATTCCTTTTGACATGCATTTGTAGTTATTCTGGTGACTAAATGCAATTTATGCTATTGTACAACTTTCTTGCTTTTCCTTATTTTTCAGCTTCCATACCTGTTGGATGGCGATGTCAAGCTGACTCAGAGCAACACCATCCTGCGCTATATCGCAAGCAAGCATGGATTGTGTAAGAGTCTTTCTTTTTTTTGTAGACCAATACACTTTAAACACACGCACATCTTCCTTTTAACTCACTCATGGACATGTGTTGCTCATGACTCTCGTGGGGGTTAAAATCTAAAGGGGTGAATTTAAATTCATCATCGCTAATTGCAGTCAGTACTGAAAGATTGGAATTAAAAAAAAGACTCAAAGGTAACAGATTTGTTTTGGCTTATTATCATGTAGCTAATCAGACAATGTTGTAGTTTCTATGTTAACAAGTACAAAGCCTTGGATCCAAATTGGGAATTTTAAAAGTGGACCTAACAGTGTCTGATTTTGTATTATTGTAAGGTGGTGAGCCACTATTTTAAAGAGCATAAACTTTATGCAAATTAGGCTTCTCACCCTGCTTTTGGAAGTGGTAAGCAATATGTATTGGTTCTATCATGTAGCAGGTGAGCAGTGGCGACAGGACCGGACTGGGGATACAAAGCAGCCCTGGAAAATAAATCTATACCAGCCCCATAGATCATTGTGACGTGTGTGTGTGTGTGTGTGTATATATGTATACATATATACAATTTTTGTTTTTATAAATTGCTCAATCATCTGGGGCGGCAAGACATAGCCATACATATTATTGGTATATTTATTTTTTCCAATTCAAAATATTGCTCCTTCCAGGGTAGTTAAATTAAACCGCAAGTATACTCGCATGCAGACAGACAATCTCACTGACCCAAGCGCATTGATACACAGCCTTACAGACAATTTTGTAAAATACATAAGCTCATTGACCTAAAAGCTCAAGCTCGCTGATGCAGAGACGCTTACTGGTACAGACAAACTTACTGACACACAAGCTCAATAGCAGGCACGCGTGCACACACACAATCATTGTCATGGCTGAAGCTTACCTGGCACTGGTAGGTGAATTTGTCATGCACTCTGTAAATGAAATTAATTATTGCTGGCTTCAGCTTGTTCTCAATACTTTACCAATGTTTCTCCTTTCCAGGTGCTGAAACTGAAAAAGATAAGATCAATGAATCCCTACTTGAGAACCAGTTTATGGATTTTCGGATGGGTCTTGTGCGTCTTGCCTACAACCCACAATTCGTAAGTGAAGATAAAGATGAGAAATGCAGAAAGTGTATTATCTTAACAAACTATACAATTATCTTTCTTCCAGGAAACTCTCAAGGGACCATACCTTGAACAACTACCTACAGCCTTGGCACGTGTTTCTAAATTCCTTGGGGACAGACAATGGTTTGTAGGAGACAAGGTAATCTACCACTGTTCTAGGTCTTTCATTACTTGTTCATACCTTTTGCATGTATGATTTTAGGTACATGGAATACCCTAATTACACGGAATTGAGTGTCAGGTGCTGACTAGATAGGTCTATATTGACATTATATGCTTTTCCTAGATCACTTTCATTGACTTTGTCGTGTATGATGTTTTGGACCAGCATCAGATGTTAGAGCCAACTTGTCTTCAAAACTTCCAGAACTTGCAGGACTTTCTGAACCGGTTTGAGGTAAACCTTGCATGCTTTTCTCTTCCTTTTCGCAATGTTATACAGAGTATAATTTTATTATTCTTCCATTTTTCAGGCTCTTCCTACTATTGCTGCATATATGAAGTCTCCTCGCTTTATGAAGACCCCCGTAAATAATCGGATGGCATCCTGGGCTAACAAAAAATAAGTTAAAGCCTCTTGATCAAATCAGTGTTCACATCCCAGTCCAAGTTCTCCGTAATCCTTTTTTTTTTTTTTTTTATTCCAACATCTTAATTTCCTGTAAACTGCTAACAATAAATCTAAACTAACCATTGCTACTTCTTCGTATTACTCAAACTGTCACTTCCATGGGGAAACACCTCATGGCAATGACAAAACGTGTTTGAATAACTTTGTCTCAAAAATGTAGAGGAAACTGCTAAACTGTGTGGTGAAAAACAGCCTGGCTCAAACCACTACCTTTAGGGCTGAGGCCATTCATTCTTCTACCTCTCTTGGTTCAATCAAAGCTATAGAAGTAAAATGATGTGCAAAATTGTGTTTCTGTGACCAATGAGATTCTCCATCTTTTGGTACAAAAGAAAGGGAGGGGAGAAACCATTAAGAGGAAGGTGATTTGTGTGGATGAGTGGTGAATGACTAATGATTAGGGGAGAAAATGGGTACTAAGATTTGTTAGCTTACATGATTTTTGTTAGTTTTGCAAAAGCACTGAATCAGGGTACAGGTCTCAACCTCCTGCCACCCTTTACAGCTTTGTAGGGAAATGTGACATGTGTTAACAAGTTGCATGTGGTAACACATGCTAATGAATTTGTATTCGCTTTCCCTGACCTGAGACATTTGAATAGATCCATAAATTTATCAATTAAGGTAATCCCAGGGTGTGTTTCCCAAGTTCATGTGCATGGGCCAGGAGAGTGGCATAGCCTCTTCCAAAAAACAAAACAAAAAAAACACATCAGATATAGGACAGTGTAGTTGTAGGATTTTATGTGACCGATATCAAGACTGAAAAGCAGTGGACTGGTGGCAGAGCGCATGCAAGTTTAGTATGAAGTGTAGCTAAAGTTAGTTATATACAAGAAACCAAGTACTGGTCCAAGTTGACTGTAGGGAATGGGTTTGTCAGATATTGTGTAGGAAAGAAAATACGTATATATTGTGTGATAAAATGAATACATGCAATTTAGCTAATATGCCATGAGGTGCTAAAATAGAAAGACAGAACAATTTTTTTTATTTAATTTTTTTTGGCATATGGTGGCAGTACCTGTGGGTTGTGCCTCCTTAATTGGGAAAGGCATCTGCAAGATGAGAGGTAAATAAAAGTCCCTCCCCTTTATCCCATAAAGGGCTTCCCCCGGCAAACCCACCTCAGTTCTTACTTGTCCCAGCACGGGACAGATCAAGCATCTACATTGCGGCACACAGGTTGATGTCTGGGGGAGGAAGCCCGATTAGTTGCCCGGGTGGCAGACTGTGCCCCGTGGTTCCATCCATGTAGATTCCGGATCTTTCAGGTATTTAAATTTGTGCCGAGTATGTTCCTGCTTTGTGAGTATGGGTGGGACAGGACACACCTTCATGCCGCTACAGGCCATTCGCCTGTGCAGTGGTGGAACGCACACCCAGGTGGTGTTGCGTTCCACCGAAGTTCTGGGTACGCCATTGCACATCTGTGAACCGGAAATGGTGCTGGATTTTAATCCACGGGCATATAAATGCTGTACAGTTTCCCTCTGGCAGCTGGATGTTGATCAGAAAGGCTTTCCCATGTCACCAGCCCCCCACACGGCTCAGAGGTTTTTGAAGTAAGATTAAATCTTTACTTTGAAAAGCTAAATACATGCCTCATCCAAAACTACACATTTAGTTTGCAATGATTGTTCCACCCCTCCCCCCCACTGCATGGTCCTAGGAAAAAAGTGTGTAATCAATGTGCAGCAATATCTTTGGAAAAATCCAAACAAAAGGATATGCAATCGTTCCTGTCCTGGTTTCAAGATAACCTGTCTCAAACTTTGGATTCTTTTAAAGAGTCAAAGTTTCTGCTGAGGTGGTCCATAGAGGCAGGAAAATGTAGTCGTCTTCTAATAATGACCTATCTTCTGGGGAATGTTTGTCTGCTTAAAGCAAATTCCAGAAGTTTGCTGTTGGAAAAGGTTCGGGTCAAAATCAAAGTGCTTCAGGAACACGGTTGGATACTGAACTTAAAATAATCGATTCTTCTTCTGCCTTCAAGAAAAATAGAATTCCTGGGATTTGAGATATGCTAAAGAGCATACATCTGACTACAGACGAAAGACAATCTGGATGTTTGATTTACAGAAAAGCGATTATTACTCAATAACACAGGCAATGAGTGTTCTGGGATATCTAACCTCATCAATTTCCTGCAGTCAAATGTGCAAAATCAGAAATAAGACCTCTTCAGTGGGAAATCCTCTCTTCTTGGTCAAAAAGAGAGTAAGATTTAGATTTGTGTCTCCAGCTCTCTCCTCAGATGAAAGCTTGGTTAAACTGGTGGAAAACTTCAAGTTTCTTTTTCGGCAGGTCTGACCTTCAGACCTAAAGAATGGGTGGTCGTCGCCACAGCTGCATCGAACTCCGGCTGGGGCGCTCCTCTAAATTCGTTAATGTGCCGTGGTACTTGGTCCACAGAAGACAAACAGGTCAACAAATTACAGAGAATTGATGGCTGTTCACAGATTCAGATCTTGGATAGAAAAGAGGCCCGTAAGAATACAGTTGGACAACAACACAGTTGTCTTACATCAACAGACAAGGTGGCACCAGAGTGGAAAGTTTGTTTCGGCAATGCGCCGACATTATGTGCTGGGCTCAGGTTCACCTAGAAGACATCTCAGCGGTCCACATAAGGGATTCTAATAAAGAGACTTGGAATGCCCGTCGTAGACCTTATGGCAAGAAGAGAGTTGATGCCACCAAGGCTCCCAAACTTCCTCGCTGTTCAGAAAAGATCACCTTTAATGAATAGACGGTCTATCACTCCAAAGGGATTTCTCCCTAGCTTTCATCTTTCCTCCCATTATGCTGATCTCAAGAACTCATCCCAGGAATTCTTCCAAAGAAAGAAGACAGGGCAGTGGTTCTAGCAATCATTGCATACTGGCCACACAGGAGCTTTTCGGACTTGAAGGAGATGGCTTCCACGTACTGGGAACTTCTACTCTCGAAATCTCTGATGGAAAATGGAGTTACCTCTGGAAATTCTACAGATGTGCAGATTGACGGCATGGCTGTTAATCAGGGTTTTCATGAAGACTGGGTCCAATTACTCCTTCAATCTACCAGACGTTCCACCTCAAAGTTGTACATGAGAATTTGGGTGAAATTTCTACATTGGTGTAAGGAACATCAATGTCTTCAAGTGCATTCTTTGGTTGATTCTATTTTACACTTCAGGATTTTTTACAAAGTTCTAGGTGTTTCCACTTTGAAGGTCAAACTACCTGCCTTGAGTTTTTTTTTTTTTTCCTAGTGAAGGATTTAGCGTTGCATGTTCTAATTAGGAGATTCTTCAAAGCAGTAAGGCATCTGAGACTACCCAGGAAGTCATACTTTCCTTCCTGGGATCTTTCTTCAGTCCTGCAAGCTCTCTGTGAACCTCCTTTTAAACCTTTGGAGAAGGTCCCAATGAAGAATCTAACCCTCAAGGTGGCCATCACCTCTGCCAAAATAGATGAACTTCAGGCTCATGCTTCATCGGAAGAATTCATTCTATTCCATCAGGATAAGGTAGTGCTCCATCCTAAGCCTTTTATTCATTCCGAAAGGTTATCACTTCTAGAGCTGTTAATCAGTCCATCGTTTTTATCTTCCTTCTGCAATAATGCCACCTCACCACAGGAACAAAAATGGCATAAATTGGATGTTAGAAGAACTTTACAGATCTACCTTTCAAGAGCTGCCGATTTTTATATAAAATCTGATCCAAGGGAAATATAAAGGGGGAAAAAGCCTCTCCTAATTCTGTCTCTCGTTGGTTGATTGATACGATCAAGATGGCTTATGCTTCCAGTAACCTTCCTATACTTCTCTTAAAGCACATTCCACAAGAGCATTGTCCACATCATGGGCAGAAAAGGCTCTTGCTTTGCTTAAAGAAATTTGCAAGGTGGCTTCTTGGTCATCAAACACATTCATCAGGCATTACAGGCTAGATGTATTTGCATCCTCTGAAGCTGCATTTAGGCGTAAAGTGCTTAAAGCAGTTGTGGCGTAATGCCCACCCAATGGGAATCTTATCTCCCATTTGTACTGCGACCATATCCCAGAAAAAAATAATTTTTACTTTTAATTTTTTTTTTTCTTGATATGGTGGCAGTACAATACTCCCTCCCTCTCAATTAAAAAAAATGTACTTGACTTGTGTGGTGTTTACTTGCCACGACTGAGATGGGTTTGCCGGAGGCAGCCCTTTAGGGGATAGAGGGTAGGGACTTTTAATTCTCATCTTGCAGATGCTTGTCCCAATTAAAGAGGCACAACCCACAGGTACTGCCACCACATAAATTAAAATGTCTGTTTTCTCAAGTTATGCCTTTTCAGCTAAACGAGCTATAGAGTGAGTAAATATCAGTGTCAAAGATAAGACAATTATGTGTTAATTAAAAAGAATTCAGCAAACACACGCATATTGCTATAAGTTTATATATATATTTAAATAGTAATATAGTGATATATAAAAAACATAATATATGCTTAGTAACATATATACACACACACGTAATAACCTATAAATAAATTTGTTACACAATTTACAAATCTTGAAATAGAAAAATGCTTACGTAAACAAGGACACATTTGGTTTGAACGACCAAAGTGCGAAAAGAGAAACGCTGACTAAAGCATCTTAAAATTAAAACATTCCCCAGGACCATGCACCAGCGGCTTCCCGAGGACCAGCAGCGGGTGCCAGCCGTCTCCCATAAGAAGGCATTGGTTAAAAGAGACACTACCACAAGCCCACAGAGCACTCATCGTTCTAGTATTGAGCAGCTACTGCAGCTAGGCTGCAAAAGAGGTCTAGAACTATTGACTCGAGGGCAGAATGTTTTGTCACCATCTTACAACATTGTAACACTGTTTAATTACTAATGTTTTACTATTGCTGTCATACTGCAGCTCCAGACTACAGTAATCTATATGCCTAAGATTAGCCTGCATAGACCCATTAAATGAAAGGAAAAGAGGTAAACCGCAACAGGCTACAGATGTTAACATATCTATTCATATTTACCATTTTAGGCATTAATCGATATAATCATTAAGTTGTTCTCAAGATATTAAAATTGTGCATGTTCTTGCAACTACCCCAATTGTACTGCATGAGCTAAGCATGAGGACTGCTGTTGGGGCACCTAAGGCCTGTATGTATTGTTTCAATGCACTACAAAAATATTAAATAAAAAAAAAAAATGAAAAATTCAAACATTCCTAAATTGTCCTAAGTAAGAAGTTAACCCTATATGATAATAGCTGGTTATATTCCTGACGTAAGCCAACAGCTCCACCTGTTGTTTGAAACATATAGAAATATATGTCAAAATGACGTCGGCAGCCATTAAGATACAACTTGCCCCAAGATTCCCATTGGACCAAGTCAGAAGGTTAACAGATAAGGAATTACATATAACCCCATGTCAGAGAGATATAAGGAATCTTCTTCTCACATCATTGATTCATCATACTACTCGAACAATCTCTTGAAACACCATTGACAGCAGACATTTTGAAACTATCTCTACCTATCTCTAGAAGAACTTTTAACTAAAATTCACTAAAATTGAATCAATCTGCTCAAATCAAAATCCAGCAGACATCTATCGGTAAATATAAGCCAATTATAGCAAAATTGCATAACTAAAAGTTAGTAGTTAGGCTGATCGGAATCCTCCAGATTGGATTTCGTGATAGCTCATGATCAAAATTGTATCTCAAACACCACATTGGGAGACTAATTGAAATCAGGAAATACAGGTAGAATATCAAGAGTTACCCAGATTAATATTAATCGGATAACAATCTAGGAAATATTTATCAGATAAGAATTGTTTGAACTAAACCTGCAAGAATTTAGTTACTGGATGAATTAATTAATCACAATTAATTACTCTGTGAAACAGCACTGAGCTGGTTAAAATTCTTTGGCTAGCTGATAACATTGTCCCTAGAACTTTGTGTAACTCGTTTTACAATCTATGTCCAGCGAAGTCTAATGGAATGGTGTTTACAATAAACAAACAATCCACACATTGTAACTCTAACTAATTATTAATTAATATTATTTATATAGTGCCATCAAATTCCGCAGCGCTTTACAATGAGTGGACTATACACACACGCTGCCCCCCAAACACACACACGCTGCCCCCCATACACACAAACTGCCCCCCATACACACACACTGCCCCCCATACACACACACTGCCCCCATACACACACACTGCCCCCCATACACATAATGCTCCCCATACATATAATGCTCCCCATGCACACACACTGCCCCCCATACACATACTGCTCCCCATGCACACACTGCCCCCATACACAGACGCTGCCCTGCCCCCACATACACACACACACTCTACACACATACACTACCCGATACACACACACTGCTCCCCATACACACACACTGCCCCCATATACTGCCGCCCCATACACACACATTGCCCACACTCACACATACACTGCAATACTCACACACACACTGCAACTGTTACACACACATACTGTCCCACACATACACTGCATCCCTGACATACACTGCCACCCTCACACACACTACAACCTTCACACACACACACACACTGCACCCCTTACACATTGCACCACTCACACACACCACTGCTCCTATGCCCTACTACTGCCCCATTTCCCAGCAGACCTCAGGTAAGTTGTCAAACTGTTCTTAAACGGTTTGACTACTTACTCTGGGAGGGGGTCCCGGCACTATTGACACCATAACTACTACACTGAGCTGTAGTGGTTATTGTGCCTGGATTATTTCTTTAAATAATCTACAAGTGCCCCTCCCGAGATCAGGCTCTGGATCCGCCACTGGTGGGACTTTAAAAATCCATTGGATAAATCTATTAAAAAGGAAATACACAGATTAATATAAAAAAATAATAAAATATTGTCCTCATATAAGACTTGCTCCATTCAAGGCACGTTTCGCCCGTTCCTAGGGCTTTCTAAATCGAAGTTGTCAAATTTTCTTCCCACTTTCTCCTTTTAAACCTGTGTCTCACTCCGTGATTCGTCCTGTCGATCGTTTCTTATCCAATCCGGTTTGCGAGAACTCTGGGCGTCTTGTCAACAGCTGATTTCACTCACTGCTCCGGATTCCCGGAAATGACGTATCGCACGTTCGTCATTTCATCTTCTTATATCGCCATTTTGTTTACTGGTGTCTCCTGATTTTTACATAGAGAGGTTATGGGCATATAGTATCATGGATGTCCAAAAGTTCAAGCGTATAATAGGGAATTTAATTGTCCTATTTTTTTTTACCACACATGTTGGATTTTCACTCATATAAAAGATGTAAATAAATAACAACAATCAGTAATGGCTAAAAATATAACAAAAAGTAGAAAATACATTCAGATAAAGAACTGGGTCCCCAGTTTAATATAGCAATGTGGTAATTTGGAATATATCTGATAATTGTATACATATAAATAAATACATGTAGACAATATTACTAGATAAATAAATAGATAATAAAAACTGATCAAAAAAAAGTTCATATATAATCATAAAAAAATGAAAAAATGTAGATGGAACACAGTTCTCCATCTTGCTTAGTCTTAAATGTGCATAAATCCCAGAATATCAGAAAATATATACGTTAGATTCTGTTTTAACAGTCAATTAATTTGGAAATCATTAAAAATTATATAGCTCAAAATCATTATTTAACCCCTTAAGGACAGAGCCAAATGTACACGTTGTGAACAAAACAAAATGTAAACAAAACCTGGCATTTGCGCTACATGTCTGTCCAACCGTAATTCAACTCTTTCATAGTAAATGCACCCACCCTTATTATATATCATTTTATTCAGGGGAAACAGGGCTTTCATTTAATATCAAATATTTAGCTATGAAACATAATTTAATATGAAAAAAATGGGAGAAAATAAGATTTTTTTAGTTCTACATGACATTTTAACAGTCAATGTCATAATACTGTTTGCTTTTACTGCAATAAAATACACATATTTGTATTCAGTAAAGTCTCACGTGTAAGACAGTACCCCCTATGTACAGGTTTTATGGCGTTTTGGGAAGTTACAGGGTCAAATATAGCACGTTACATTTGAAATTGAAATTCGCCAGATTGGTTAAGTTGCCTTTGAGACTGTATAGTAGCCCGGGAATGAAATTTACACCCATAATGGCATACCATTTGCAATAGTAGACAACCCAAGGTATTGCAAATGGGGTATGTCCAGTCTTTTTTAGTAGCCATTTGGTCACAAACACTGGCCAAAGTTAGCGTTAGTATTTGTTTGTGTGTGAAAATGCAAAAAATGCCAATTTTGGCCAGTGTTTGTGACTAAGTGGCTACTAAAAAAGACTGGACATACCCTGTTTGCAATACCTTGGGTTGTCTACTATTGCAAATGGTATGCCATCATAGGGGTAATTTTCATTCTTGGGCTACCATAGGGTCTCAAAGGCAACGTAACCAATCTGGCAAATTTGAATGTGAAAAAAATGAAACGCAAGCCTTATATTTGACGCTGTAACTTTTGAAAACACCATAAAACCTGTACATGAGGGGTACTGTTGTATTCGGGAGACTTAGCTGAACACAAATATTTGTGTTTCAAAACAGTAAAAAGTATCGCAGCAATAATATCGTCCGTGTAAGTGCCGTTTGTGCGTGAAAAATGCAAAAAACGTCACTTTTACTGGCGATATCATCGTTGTAATACATTTTACTGTTTTGAAACACTAATATTTGTGTTCATCGAAGTCTCCCGAGTAGCACAGTTCCCCCATGTACAGGTTTTATGGTGTCTTGGAAAGTTATAGGGTTAAATATAGTGCTAGCAAATTAAATTCCCTTTACTTTTGGCATGGGTTGTCAGGCAGGTCCCGCTAAGTATAATTAATTAAAATACCCAATTATGTAAAAATATTACATAAATATATATGTAGAATTAATACATGTATATATATATATACGTATGTGTATATATATGTATAGATCTATATAATTTTTTTAAAATATTTTTATTTATATATAGGTATATATATAGTGATATATACGTATATATTTATGTATATAGATATATATTATTTCGTTCTACGTGTATTTTGATATATATATATATATTAATTTCACAATACAGTTAGAACGAAATAACACACATCTATATATTTTTTAATTATTTATTTTTAATTATTTTTTTAATTTTATTTTTTAACGTATTTACATATTTATTTTTTATATTATATATAAATATATATATATCTATATAACAATAATTATATATATATATTTAATCAGTATCAATCTACGTGTAATTTGATATTAATATATATATATATAATTATTGTTAATTACCGGGTAAGTAGGAAAAGACCGGAGGGCGTACTATTACGCCCGGTGGCGTTTAGAGCCGCTTAGAATAGGGCTTAATAGTACGCCCTCTGGTCTTAAGGGGTTAACCCATCTGGTAAAAGAAAATTTAACGTGTAATGCCCTTGTGAGTTTTTTATTTTTTTTATTTCTGTATGTCACACAGTACTCAGTATACTTCACTATTAGATTTTTTTTCTCTCCCTTTTTTTTATATACCTATATTGGACTTACTGATACTGATATATTAAGGGTGAGTGTTTATTTACAGAGCTCCACTTAAGGGATTAATGTTGGATGTTTCCCTTTAAATCCCTTTATCTGTACAATACTTGAATTTTTGGTGGATTGTAGAGATCTCCACAACAGTGTTGAAGCAGCTGATAGATCTGCATTTCAAATATCTTTTTATTTTTTAGCGCCTGTTTGTATGCACAGACCACTTTTCACATTCTAAATTTTTCTTTTCTCTAATACTGTGTGTTTGCTGCTAAATATCACAATGTCACTTTTTTAGAAAAGAGCAACTTGTGGGAAAAATATTGATTTAATTTTTTGAAGATCATGAAATGTCTGTTCAAGATAGTAAAAGAGAAACAAAAATGGATATTAACCCCTTAACGACGAGTGACAAGGTCCGTCACTCAGGGGAAAGCGTCACACGTTAAAATTAACCCCCGATCGCCACGCGCAGGGCCGGATCAACATAGGGGCTGATGGAGCTGCAGCTCCAGGCCCAGGCCCATGGAATAGGCCCACTGATTTAAAAAAAAAAAATGTTGTCAATTTTTTTTGTTTCACACACTACTCTTAGGGATTCCACCTGGCTTTTATTTTATTGGCACAGCCAGTATTTGATGCTGCCTGGCTGGTGCCAATATTGCAGTGATATTGGCAATACAAATGCTGGTATTTTTCTCAGTATAAACAAGAGATTACTATGCAATACCAGCACTGGCCAGTAGGGGGTCGCTGTGTGTGGAGACAGGCAGGGATAGGAAGTTCCAGCATTTCCCTCCCTGCCTATCTATACTCACTGATCTGCAGGGGTGCAGCTACAGAGAGTCCAGACAGCAACTCCCACCCTGCAGAAACAGCCTACAGCTCAGGGAAGTGAGGGATGGGGGGAAAGGCTGCAAGGAGACATACACTGAGAAACTAAGGGACATTGGGAGACATTATGACACAGACACATGGGGACACAGTGTCCCCATGTCTCCCAGCCAGTGTCCCTGGTGTCTCAGTGCCCCCTAGTCGCCCAGTGACCCCAGTCTGCCAGTGTCTCACTGTCCCCATGTCTCCTAGTGCCTCCATGTCTCTCAGTGCCTCAAGTGTCACAATGTCCCCAAGCTAGTGTCCCTAGTGTCTGTGGCCCTGGTGTCTGAGTCCCCATGTCTCAATGTCCCCATGTCCCCCAGCCAGTGTCTCTAGTATCTTTGTCCCTGGTGTCTGTGTCCCCATGTCTTCAAGTGTCCCCTATTTTCCCATTGTCCCCATGGGTCCCAGCGAGAGTCCGCTAGTCTCCCAGTGTCACTGGTGTCTCCATGTCCCTAGGTCTCCCTGTGTCCCCAGGTCTCCCCGTGTCCTAGTGACATGGGTGACATGGGGACACTGGAATACATGGGGACACAGGGAGACATAGGATCACTGGGAGACCTGGGGATACGACATTAGGGGACACTGGGAGACATGGGGCACTGAGACACTGATACATAAGAATACTGAGACCTGGAGTAATCAACACATGGGGGCACTGAGTCATGAGGGCACTGGGAGACATGGGGGAACTGGGAGGAATCCATCTATACAGCAGATTTAAACTAAGTAGTTTTTTGGTGATTTTACAGCATTTTCTGTTATGTCACTCCTTGTGATTTACATCATGTGATGTCACCCACACATATTTAATTATGCAAATTAGTAAGGCCGGTATGTTTTTCCAAGAAAGGTGGCAACCCTAACTACTTTTCATATACTCTTACTTAAGTATGGAAACTTAAGAGGGATGTATTGGAACAAAACGTGTGTGGACTGGCTGACCATGAATATAGTTAAAGGGACACTATAGTCACCAGAACAACTACAGCTTATTGAATTTGTTCTGGTGAGTAGAATCATTACCTTCAGGCTTTTTGCTGTAAGCACAGTCTTTTCAGAGAAAATGCTGTGTTAACATTACATCCTAGTGATAACTTCACTGGCCACTCCTTAGATGACTGTTAGAGATCCTTCCTGGGTCATGGCTGCCTAAAATGCATCCAAACATTTAGTGTCTCCTCCCTCTGCATGCAGACACTGAACTTTCCTCATAGAGATTCATTAAATTAATCTATATAAGGAGATGCTGATTGGCCAGGGCTGTGTTTGAATCATGCTGGCTCTGACCCTGATCTGCCTCTTTGTCAGTCTCAGCCAATCCTATGGGAAGCACTGTGATTGGATCAGGCCACCACTTCTAATGATGTCAGCAGACTGCTTGTTTTTATGAGTCTAACAGCATGCAGAGTTACAGCTTCAGGCTTGAATATAGTAGGATTTTGCTATATTTATGGAGGCATGAGGGGCCCATGGGGGGCTAGATGGTGGTGTTAAAGGACCACTATAGTGCCAGGAAAACATACTCGTTTTCCTGGCACTATAGTGCCCTGAGGGTGGGGGCGCCCCCTCCCGCCCAGCTCTGGAAGGAGGAAAGCTTACCTTTTTTCAGTGCTGGGCAGGGAGCTCTCCTCTCTGCCTCCGATCCGCCCCTTCGGCTGAATGCGCACGCGCGGCAAGAGCTGCGCGCGCATTCAGCCGGTCGCATAGGAAAGCATTATCAATGCCGAGGCTGGCCCTGCTGACACCCGGAAGGCGGGTGGCCGGTCGGGCAGGCGGGCGCGCGAGGGAGCACTCAGTGCTTCCTCTTCAGCTCCCTCGCGCACCGCACTGATACCGGAGCAGGAAGATGACGTCATCTTCCGGCGCCGGCATCCCTACGTGGCGCGCGAGGGAGCTGAAGAGGAAGCATTGAGTGCTCCCTCGCGCGCCCGCCTGCCCGACCGGCCACCCGCCCAGGAGCCCAGCAGCACCACTGGACCCCAGGGAATCCCCCCAGCACTCTACAAGGTAAGGAGGCTGGGGGGATTACATTAAAAACAAACATGTGTGAGTGTTTGTTTGTTAATTCTCTGCTTGTATAGCCCGGCCATTCGAAGGACCGGTATTACAAGTTTCTCTCTTTGTGTTCTCTCTCTTTGTGGTCTGTCTGTGTTTTGGTTTCGGAATCCATGACAGCTTTGCCCGGGATGCAGATGACTGGGTACTACCCCCTGATAAGTTACCCCAACTATTCCCCCTTTTCACATCAAATAGTATGCACTTGTTTATAATTTGAATTGATGAGCTGCTTATACTTAAAAATATATGTGGCCTTTGAGAGGTAATTTGCAGTCCTGAGCTGCTAAAATGAGACTTGGGCCCAGCATCCACTTAACATCCACATAACCCTGAAAAAGGTACACATGGGGGGTATTGCTGCACTAAGATGACATAGCTGAGCAACATATTAGGTGTTATACTGCCGTAGCACACATAAGGATAGCAATATATACAGTAACATCTCCAAGTGTGTATCAAAAAGGCAGAAAAAAATGCTAATTGCAACTAGACTTGGTACAAACTAACAAAAACATGATCCTACACTAAGGTTTAGAATATACCTTTTGAAATACCCTGGGGTGTCTACTTTAAGAAATGGTAGGCCTTTGTGGGGTAGTTTGAATTTTAAACCTGCTAAGATGCTTGGAAACTGCACATAGGCCCAGCGTCAAAATTCAAAGTTCGGTAAAAACTGATATGGCTTGGTCTCCAATGTGCCCCTTCAACATCCACATAACCCTGAAAAAGGTACACATGGGGGTATTGTTGCACTAAGATGACATAGCTGAGCAACATATAGGTGTTATACTGCCGTAGCACACATAAGGATAGCAAAATATACAGTAACATCTCCAAGTGTGTATCAAAAAGGCAGAAAAAAAAATGCTAATTGCAACTAGACTTGGTACAAACTAACAAAAAAATTATCCTACCCTAACGTTTAGAATATACCTTTTGAAATACCCTGGGGTGTCTACTTTAAGAAATGGTAGGCCTTTGTGGGGTAGTTTGAATTTAAAACCTGCTAAGATGCTTGGAAATTGCACATAGGCCCAGCGTCAAAATTCAAAGTTCGGTAAAAACTGATATGGCTTTGTGTCCTATATGGCACTGTAGCTTCACGAAATAGCACTTGCCCCCCCTTGAATTTTTCAGTTTGTGCTGGTATTTTTCTTTTGAGATTTATAATACACTACAATACAGGCGCCAACCAGTTGGTGGCGCTGTATGTGGAGAGAGGCAGGGATAGGAGGCTACATCTTATCCCTGCTTCTCTCTCCTGACTGAAACCGCAGGGGAGAAGCAGATGCAGCCCGCAACTCCCAGGCTGCAGAGACAGCCTGCAGATCAGGTAAGTGTGGGATGGGGGGCAGCCTACAGATTAGATAAATATGGCATGGGGGGCAGCCTACAGAATAGGTAAGTGAGGCATGGGGGGGCAGCCTACAGTTCAGGTAAAGGAGGCATGGGGGGGACAGCCTACAGATCAGGTAAGTGAGGGATGAGGAGACAGCCTACAGATCAGGTAAGTGAGGGATGGGGGCAGCCTACAGATTAGGTAAGTGAGGCATGGGGGGGCAGCCTATAGGTCATGTAAGTGAGAGATGGGGCGCAGCCTGCAGATTAGGTAACTAAGGCATGGGGGGCAGCCTACAGATCAGGCAAGTGAGGCATGGGGGAGCAGCCTACAGATCAGGTAAGTGAGGAGGCAGCCTACAGATCAAGTAAGTGAGGGATGGGGGGTAGCCTACAGATCAGGTAAGTGATGAGGCACCCTACAGATCAGAGAAGTGAGGCATGGGAGGGACAAGGAGCTGGAAAGGGCAGCAAAGAGCAGAAATGGGCAGCAAGGATCTGGAAAGGGCAAAAGGAGCAGAAAGGAACAGAAAGGGGCAGCAATGAGCAGGAAGGGTCTGCAAGGAGAAGGAAGGGTCTGCAAGGATCAGGAAGAATCAGGAGGAACAGAATTAGTACAAAGGTAAAGGAGCAGAAAAAATCAGAAGGAGCACAAAGGTAAAGTAGGAGAAGGCACAGAAAGGAGCATGAGGGGGCAGCAAGGAGAAGGAGGGGTCTGCAAGGAGCAGAGAGAGTCAGCAAGGAGCAGGAAGGGGCTGCAAGAAGCAGGAAGGGGCAGCAAGGAGCAGGAAGGGTCTACAAGAAGAAGGAAGGGTCTGCAAGGGGCAGGAAGGGACAAAAGGAGCACAAAGGTAAAGGAGCAGAAAGAATCAGAAGGAGTACAATGATAAAGTTGAAGAAGGAGCAGAAAGGGCCAGGAAGGAGCTGGAAGGGGCAGAAGGAGCGCAAAGGTAAAGTAGGAGAAGGAACAGCAAGGATCAGGAAGGGTCTGCAAGGAGCCGGAATGGTCTGCAAGGGGCAGGAAGGATCTGCAAGGGGCAGCAAGAAGCAGGAAGGGGCGGCAAGGAGCAGGAAGGGTCTGCAAGGAGAAGAAAGGGGCAGGAAGTGACAAAAGGTGCACAAAGGTAAAGGAGTATAAAGAATCAGAAGGAGCACAAACGTAAAGTAGAAGAAGGAGCACAAAGGGCCAGCAATGAGCTGGAAATGGCAGCAAGTAGTAGAAAGGAGCTCGAAAGGGCAGAAGGAGCGCAAAAGTAAAGTAAGAAAAGGAGCAGAAAGGAATAGAAATGAGCAGAAAGGGACAAAAGGAGCAGGAAGGTAAAGGAGCAGAAAGAATCAGAAGGAGCACAAAGGTAAAGTAGGAGAAGGAGCAGAAAGGGCAGCAAGGAGCAGGAAGGTAAAATAGGAGAAGGAGAAGGAACAGAAATGAGCAGAAAGGGACAGCAAGGAGCACAAAGGGGCAGCAAGGAGCTAGAAGAGGCAAAAGGAGCACAAAGGTAAAGTAGGAGAAGGAGCAGAATGAATCTTCAAGGATCCAAAAGCGAAAGGGGCAGAAGGGCGTAAAAGAAGCAGAAAGTAGCAGAAAGATAAAGGAGCAAAAGAAGCCGAGGAGAGAAGACAGTGTCAGAAGAATAAGAAGACTATGTTAAATAAAAAAGAAGAAAATGAGATTTGAGCAAGAAGGACAAGTGAAGTAATCCCTCCACTTTATTCTGGATACCACATCATAAGGCTTTGGAACCTGGCCCTTGCAGGGAAACTTTGGACGTTCTCATGTTCCCAGGTAAAAAAAAAATCTCTGTGTTAATGTGTCTTTTATTTGCTGAGTGCCGTTGGGTAGGGTTGTCGCTGACTGGCAAGAGCGATCAGCTGGCACTCAAAGCCAATCAGTAGCTCCCCATTCACAAAAAGTAAAACATTTTTATGAACTGGGAACTAGCGAATGGCTTAGAGCGTCAGCTGACTCTAGCCAATCAGTGGCACCCATGCCTGACATCAATCTGCACTTCCGGACACTACGTTTCAGAAGCCGAATACCACTGAGTGACCTGGAGGAAATCTTTGAGGTTATACCATTTGAGAGAGGTAAAGGAAAGAGAGCACCCAGGGGCCTCCTAGCATCATAGCATTTTTATTTAGATGAAGTTGTTATGGTGACCAGAATGTTCTTTTAATTTGATTAAAGGAACACTATAGTGTCAGGAATACATATATGTATTCCTGACACCATAGTTGTGAAAACGCTATTGTAACGGATTACCTGGCACCCCGACTGGGTACCTCCATTGAAGGATGCTCCTAGCGCTTCCTGAGGACTCCAAGCACTGCAGCAGACACCACAACCACCGCAGACTCCGCAACTGCTGTAGCTTGACTGGAGTCTCGCCGTCTTCTTTCCACCCTGGATTAGCTTCTGTCCTCCAGGACCGTGTGGGAAAGACCTCTTCCTTCCATCCTGTATGAACCTCCAGCATCCAGGACTGTGTGGTGAAGACCTCTTCTCCAAGGAGAGCGGGTCAGGAACAAGCTCTTAAAAGAGCTAAGTGATGGGGGGGCGGGACTTCCGGTCTCACGGAGTAGTCGCATGGAGTGAGAGCTCCGAGACCGGACCGGACTAAACCGACGAAATACACCGGCTATTGGTCGGAAAAGTGCCCTCCACTGAGTCCCGAACCTGTGGGGACCCTACCCTGCCGAATGGCGCCCCCAAAAGCACAGCGGGCGTCGGATTTTTTCCGACAAGGTAGGAGAGACAAAACGCGGCCGGAGCAAGATGGCGGCGGCTCACACTCCCCAACACCTGCCTCAGATCAGGGATCCGACATAGAGGCACTACAGCCTCCCCCTGGGGATATCTCTCTTTCGGAGGCAAAAATGGCGGCAATGCTGCAGGAGCTCCGCTCCTCCGTGAAAGAGGACTTACAACTGGCGGTTAATGACATCCGCAGAGAGGTGCACGAGGTGGGGACACGCCTAAATGTCCTTGAGGAGAAAACAGATGATTTATGCCAGGCTAATGACGGCATCTTGGAAAAGATCCGCCTAATGGAGTCGGAGCAAGCGCGCCTAACAGCCAAACTGGCGGACCTAGAGGACCGATCGCGCCGCCATAACATCAGGGTGCGCGGCGTCCCAGAGTCTGTCGCAGGGTCGGATATCCCAGGGTATCTTCAGCAACTTTTCACAGCTATCCAGCCTAACCTGGAACTGGCAGACCTGCGCCTAGATAGGGCGCACCGGGTACCCAAGCCCGCTTCGCTAGCACGCGACATACCGAGAGACATTGTCACGAGGCTACACTATTTCAGCGCCAAAGACGCCATACTCATGGCGCAACGAAATCTACGGCAATGCCATCTGGCTATGAAAAGATCTCCCTATTTGCTGATTTGTCCCCTATGTCGATGGCGCCTAATAAAACCAGGGGAGTCAGTATCTTAATCCACTCGGATTGGGCCTTCACGTGCACGACAGAGCATAAAACCGCTGATGGTAGGCTATTGATTCTGGTGGGTAGGCTAAACGATATCCCAGTAACCTTAGCAAACCTTTACGCCCCTAACTCCAACCAATATGACTTTATCAGGAAATCCCTAAAAACGCTGGACAGGATAAAACAGGGCCAAACTTATGTCTGCGGAGACTTTAACTGTGTACTTGACCCAGACCTGGACAGATCAGGCACTCCAGGCTCCCACCCTCGCTCTGTATCTATTGGTGACAGGCTCTCAGCTCTCTTACACTCCCATGGCCTTCATGACACGTGGCGCTCCTTATACCCGGCCACCAGAGATTATACTTTCTACTCGAAAGTCCATGACCAATATTCCCACATAGACATGTGCCTGGTGGATGAGAAGTCCCTGGACACTCTGACTAGGGTCACCATCGACTCAATCACCTGGTCAGACCATGCCCCTTTTCTGTCCTCATTCACCACTTTACATCCGGTGAGAGGACGAGGCACATGGCGCCTCAATGCATCCCTCATAGATAGCGCTGAACGGGCTGTTGAGATAAGGAAAACCATAGTGAATTACTTTGCGAACAACAAGCCCCAAGACACAACCGTAGCCGCGACGTGGCTGGCCCATAAGGCCGTGATACGAGGAGCACTGATTAGGGCTGGAGCGACACTAAAACGCAAATTAGAGGAAACCAGCAGAGCAAAGCTTAGGGACCTGAGACTTGCGGAGGACCTCCACAAATCTTCACCCTCTGACGTGACAAGACAGGCTGTTAATAAGATTAGAGCTGACTTAGAAGTTCACCAACTCCAGCGAGTAGAGAGGGCTCTCCGCAAACTCAAAAGCGAGTATTACAGACAGGGGAACAGGGCGGGGAAATTGCTGGCCGCCCAACTGAAAGACAAACACACTCAAACGCGCATACCATACTTAGTAGCTAATTCCGGGACGAAACTGACGAACCCCAAGCTAATAGTGGATGAATTTGCGACATTTTACGGTGCCCTCTATAACCTAGCGGAGGACCCTCTACAACACCAGCCGACCCCAAGGGAGATAGCTGCCTACTTAGACAAAGTGGAACTCCCCTAGCTCTCCAGCGCCCAAGCCTCACTACTCACCAGCGCAATCACTCAAGAGGAAATCTCAAAAGCACTTAGAGAAACCCCCCGACATAAAGCCCCAGGGCCTGACGGCTTCCCGCTCACTACTACAAGACCTTTGAGGACCAACTCCTTCCCCACATGACCTCCCTGTTCAACAACATCATGGAGTCAGGTTCCATACCCCCTGAAATGCTAGAGGCCACCATAATTACTATTCCCAAGCCGGGCAAGCCCACTGAATTTTGCGCAAAATACCGCCCTATCTCCCTGCTTAACGTGGACACAAAGCTCTTTGCCAAAGTCCTAGCCAATAGAATGCGCCCCCTCCTGGGTACACTTGTTTCCCCGGAACAATCGGGATTTGTCCCGGAACGGCAGGTAGAGGACAACACAAGACGTGCACTAGACATAATGGAACTCCTGACGGTACACAGAACACAGGGACTACTAATGGCCCTTGACGCGGAGAAAGCCTTCGACCGGCTACACTGGGGCTACATGACGGAGGTCCTCCGCAGGTTTGGATTCCCCGACAAATTTCTCAATGGCCTCCTATCATTATATTCCTCCCTGACAGCCGTGGTTGTGAGCTCCGGTTTTACCTCTCAACGCTTTGCCCTGAAGAATGGCACAAGACAGGGATGCCCACTGTCGCCCCTTATCTTTATCATGTCACTAGAACCGCTAATGCACACAATTAAACAGGAACAGCGCGTCACTGGTATCCCCTCATTAATAGGTCCCCAAAAAATAGCCGCCTTTGCTGACGACATCCTAATATTTCTGACTAACCCAACAGAATCACTGAAGCATCTCCTATTCCTGCTCCATGACTATGGCAAAGTGTCCTATTACAAGAACAACGAGGCAAAAACTCAGGTACTACCCTTTAACGTGACCCACTCTAACCTTGCCGCCCTGCAAGCTCAATACCCCTTTGACTGGCGGAAAGACAATCTCTCCTACTTAGGCACAAAATTGGCACCCTTGAGACGCAACCTACTCTGATACAACCATGACGCCTTGCTGAATAAAACAGAGGCACTGCTGGAGAGCTGGGGGGCAAAAAACACATCATGGCTGGGAGGCATAAACTCCATAAAAATGATCATACTCCCCCAAATATTATTCCTCTTCAGGGCCCTCCCCATTGAGATACCAAAGGCGCTACTACAATGGTTCCAGCGTCTGTTAAACGCACACATATGGAAGAAGAAACCACCTAGAGTTTCTATGGCAAGCACAACCCTGGCCATGGGGAATGGGGGACTGGGTGTACCCAATATTTCCAAATACTACGTAGCCACGAACCTATCCCAAACAGCAAGATTGCTGATAACCCCAAACCGCCCCCTGTGGTACCAATTAGAAACGGCAAGCGCTACGCCCCATGCACTATTAGACTTACTTTGGGTCCCGACCAAATCGCATCCACGCGACGCAAACATGTTAGTGACCACAAAACACTCTCTCTGCATATGGCACAGATGGGCCCCGAAACTGCTAGCCCAACCTCTGATACTATACGCCCCCATGACTAGCCTGAAGTACCTCACACAAGATCTGGTTCTAGATGGGTGGTTAGCACAGGGGATAGAGAGGGTATCCCAAATAATGGAGGGCAATGAGATGAGACAATTCCCAATACTTCAGCGGACCTTCCTCCTCCCGGGTAGGGAACTCTTCACCTACCTTCGTATTAAGCACATAATGCAGGGGATCAAACAAGCAGCACCCGACACCAGAGAGCCGGGCTCGTTCGATACACTGTGCCTCAGACGAAAGACCCAAGCAAAACCACTCTCTCTATGTTATCAAAATCTCCTAGGGAGGGGCAAGACTGATAAGTTAAGCTACATGGTGCACTGGGAATCTGAACTCAATAGCACAATAGAGAGTAGTCAATGGTCCGCAGCGATGGCACTTGTGAAACGAGCCACACACTGCCTAGATCATGTTGAGGCGGCCTATAAACTCTGGATGAGGTGGTATATCACCCCACGGAGGCTGGCACTTATATACCCAGGGGCACAACAGGTTTGCTGTGGCTGCTGCACACAGACGGGTACTTTGAGCCATATCTTCTGGCACTGTCCAGTATTACACACTTTCTGGAGGCAGGTACAAATGTTACTCCAAAGCAGTATACAGAAAAAGATACCATTCACTCCGGAGGCCTACCTCCTACACATGCTTCCCAAATCACTGACCCATCCGGAGGCGGTGCTGACCACCCATGTTACCTTAGCAGCTAAACACTGTATAGCTTCCCTCTGGAAATCAACCTCAGCTCCGGAAATAACAGTGGTAGTTAACAGGATAAACCTCACGCAACACCTTGAGAAAATAGCGCATACGATCCAGGGCACCCTAGCACGATACAACCTAATCTGGTCTAACTGGTCTGGACAATGAGACAAAAGCCGTGTCGATCTAGGATAGCGGAGTAAAAATAGAAATAAGGGACCAACCCACCCCAGATGTATGAGAAAAAGGATATACAGGGAAGCCCTCTAAATTAAATTCCCATATAAGCAGAGGTAGCTGGAGAAAAGAGGCTAAACGGGCCATCACAAAACCCAACAAGGTGTAGAGTCATCTCAACCTCCCCCCCCCACCCTTACCCTTACCCGGTTGTTAACCCCCCCTGACCCTCCCTCACCTCAATCATCCCTGGCAGCTACCCACGCAGGCAATGTTGTAGATATGAATCTGACTGGTGGGCAACCTAGCTGTTGGCGCAGTACACCGGCCACAGTGGTACCCCCCCTCTCATACTGAGTCGGAGGCCTGCATGACTCGAGGAGAGTCACGCTGCGACCCTCACTGAGAGCAACGACTGTGCTCGGAGGCTGACTCACAAATTGCTCGAACAACAATGTAACCATACAATATGTCTTACGCAGCATGTATGAAAGAACCAATAGTATTTGTACTCGACAATGTGGTCTGCTTATGTGTAACTATTTACCCTTACCCCATTTTTATTTCTGTACCCCTCTGTTTACATTTCCATGGTAAAAACCAATAAATATGATACATTGAAAAAAAAAAAAAAAGAGCTAAGTGATTCAAGCTCAGATGAGTATGCAGAGCATAGCAATCCCCTGTGTGATTATAACAGCTCCCTCCAATAAGGAGACAAGGCTACGATTAGAGTGATCAAGAAGAACTGTCTAAACCTTTATTTCCTTTGGGACCAGCCCATAGGGTCACAACATTAACATTGCTGTGATAACGCAATAAAATCACAAACAGTCAAACCATAGCAGGCAACACACAGTGACTTATCACAAAACAATGGCACATTTTTAAAGGGGTGGGGGAGACAATATTTAACAGAAAATATCTCACATGTCTGCAGAATTAGCAATATGCAAATCTACCCGAATGAACCAGTCTTGCTATTCAGGTAGTGCATATTGCTGTTGCTACCAACAGAGGGCACTAGAGAAGCTCTATAGCCAAACCCACCTAGTTGGTAGCAAACCTCAGCAGTACAGGAGAGCAGGCAATACATGCACAGCACACACACACACTATAAACAATTACATTACGCACACCCTGCACCTGTAATGGGTACAGGGTGACTAAAACATAAGATAAATAAAGCAGCCTACATAAATAGTCTGTCTGAAGGTAGAATAGGGGCTTTAAATCCAAATACATCAAAGAGTCATAGTCAAAGGGGAGGAGGCTGGCAAGCAGGCCTCTCCAGGACCAAGTGGCGAAGGGCACTTCGTCACAGCTATTTACCCTCACTGTATGTGACAATGACTATGCCCTTCCCCTTCATGACACTGTCAAAAAATGGCCGAACATGGATGTCATTATAATTATGCCCTCCTCCCCCCCCCCAATTCCCGCGGACGCCCATGAAGACAAGGAAGACTTTATTAATGAATGGTCAGAGATGCTTAATAACTTTTCCTTTGGCATGATGGGATTAATCATTAAAGGAAGGAAAAATACTCTAGATAAACTAGATGAAGCTATAAATAAGCTTCAACGTTTCATTATTAACAATACAACCCCTGACGAGTACACAAATATCACCGGAGAAAAATGTGGTAGAAGTGAAAAAGAGAAAATACATTAGAGATAAAACTGATTATGCTAAGAAACAGATGAGGACCTTTTTTAAAAAACAACAGAAAGGGGGAACTGATACAAAATATTGGAAAGAATCAAATAGAGAGGAATATCCCAATAAAACAAGAGATACAAAAGTATGGAAGGAGCATACAAATCTCTAGGGAGGAGAATGAGGGCCCCAGAGGAACGGGAAATAGAGGAGGAAGCAATATACAGAGATGAAAGGAGAAACAACAAACAATACAACAAAATGGCATTTTCAACCTCGGAAAGAAAACTAACCAAACCCCAGATAATACTACTAAATAGTGGCCTAAAATTTGCCCTTGATCAAAACATTAGACAAATTAAATTATTATATTGATTTAAATAAATTTATAAGGAAAATGTGCTTGAAAAAATTCTTTGCTAAACATGATGTTAATGAACTCAACTCTCATAGAGAATGTAGCCAATTCATACATACAGAATTAAAAGATCCCTCAAATGTTTTTCCAATGGGAGAAGTATCGAAAGAGAAAACTACTTTTGAAAAAATGGTTATGTATGACCTGCAAAAAATAAGAACTAAAAAACAAGAATACAACTTAAATCAAGCAGAGAGAACAAAATTGAAGGATTTTAAACAAGATAACACTCTTGGGCATTGTACTCTTAGAAAAGATAGAGTTTATTGAAGAATCCCTTAGATTGTTGGGAGACAAAAACACATACAAAATATTAAACAAAGATCCCATGCAGGATATTAAAAAGAGCTATATAGCATTAATAAACAAAGGAAAAACACTTGGAATTTTAAACAAAAAATAATATAATTTTTTTAATATTTCAAATCAAGGAACACCAGTTTTTATTGCCTTCCAAAAGTCCACAAGAATAAAGAAAAACCCCCAGGTCATCCAATTGTCTTGGGGATAGGATCCATATCTAACAAACTCTCTCAATATGTGGATAGATGCCTACAGCCGATGGTACAGAGATGTCCAAGCCGTCGGAAAGACTCTCTTAGCCTCCTTACCATTTTGAAAGATCAAAATTGGGAGGAGGATTTTTTTCTTGGTCACCGCGGATGTAGGCTCATTATACACCATCATGTCACATGAGAGAAGATGCCTATCAACAAGACATTTTTTTTTAGAGATTTTTAAGATTTTTCTACAACCACAAATAGAGTTAATTTTGGATGGATCCTAAATAATAACTATTTCTGGTTTGAAGATAATTTGTACCTCCAAACATGTGGAATGGCGATGGGCACTAGATTTTAACCCAATTACGCCAATTTATTTTATGGGTGCATGAGTGTGTTTACAGGAGACGTGACTGGGATGCCAATCTGGTGCTCTATTGCCGTTATATTGACAATATATTTTTTATATGGAGGGGAATTGAATCTTCCGTTTTAGAATTTCTTAATTTTTTTTAATATTAATGACTGGGGTATTAAACTGACGATTTTAGTAAAAACAATGTTAATTTTTTAGATCTCAACATTTATGAGGAAGAAGGTAGTATTAAAAATTTTTTTTTTTTTTTTTAAATCAGTAGATGTTAACAGCTATGTGGAAGAAGGCAGTTGCCATTTACTCCCCCTGGCTGAAAAATGTGCCCAAATCTCAACTATTAAAAGGACACTATAGTCACCAGAACAACTACAGCTTATTGAATTTGTTCTGGTGAGTAGAATCATTACCTTCAGGCTTTTTGCTGTAGACACGGTCTTTTCAGAGAAAATGTTTACATTACAGCCTAGTGATAACTTCACTGGCCACTCCTCAGATGGCTGTTAGATATCCTTCCTGGGTCATGGCTGCCTAAAATGCATCCAAACATACAATGTCTCCACCCTCTGCATGTATTAAACTTTCCTCATAGAGATTCATTGATTCAATTCATCTCTATGAGGAGATGCTGATTCGCCAGGGCTGTGTTAGAATCATGCTCATGGGTGTCTGCAGTGGGGGTATGGGGGGGCACTTCGCCTAAAGGGTCAGAAATGAGCTGGAAGGGGCAGAAGGAGCACAAACATAAAGTAGGAGAATGAGCAGGAAGGGCCTGCAAGAAGCAGGAAGGAGCACAAACGGACAGCAAGGAGCACAAAGGTAAAGGAGCAGAAAGAATCAGAAGGAGCACAAAGGTAAAGTAGGAGAAAGAGCAGAAAGGGACAGCAAGGAGCACAAAGGTAAAGTAGAAAAGGGAGCAGAAAGGGTCTGCAAGGAGCAGAAAGGGATCAGAATGAGAAAGGAGCAGAAGGGCGCAAAATAAGCAGAAAGTAGCAGAAAGGTAAAAGAGCAGAAGGGGCCAAGGATAGAAAACAGTGTCAGAAGAAAAAAAAAGACTGTCAAATGAAGGAGAGGAAAAGGAGATTGGAGCAGGAAGGACAAATGAAGTGAACCCTCCACTTTATTCTGGACACCACATCATAAGGCTTTGGTACCTGGGCCAGGCAGGGAAACGCTGGACCTTCTCATCTCCAAAGGTAAAAAAAATCAGTATTAATGTGTTCACTTTTATTTACTGAGTGTCAGGAAGCACAGAGTGCCGTTGGGTAGGGGTGTTGCTGATTGGCTAGAGCGGTCAGCTGGCACTCTAAGCCAATCAGTAGCTCCCCATTCATAAAAAAGTAAAAATATTTTATGAACCGGGAACTAGCGATTGGCTTAGAGCGTCAACTGACCACTCTAGCCAATCAGCGGCACCCATGCCTGACGTCAATCTGCACTTCCTGACACTCTGTTTCAGAAGCCAAATACCACTGAGCGACCTGAAGCTGGAGGAAGCCTTTGGGGTTAAACCATTTGAGAGCGATTTAACCCCTTAAAGGAAAGCGAGCACCCAGGGGCTTCCTGGCATCATAGCATTTTCATTTAGGTGAAGTTGTTATGGTGACCAGAAATGTCCTTTAATTTGCTTAAAAGAACACTATAGTGTCAGGAATACAAACATATATTCCTGACACCATCGTTGTGAAAGCGCTATTCACCCTGGCTTTATGTGATAATGGCTATGCCCCTTTCCTTTCACTACACTGTCAAAAAGGTACCAAGCATGGATGCCATTACAATTATGCCCCCCCCTGGAAAAATTCCTGCGGACGCCCATGATCATGCTGGCTCTGCCCCAATCTGCCTCCTTGTCAGTCTCAGCAAATCCTATGGGGGAGCATTGTGATTGAATCAGGCCACCACTTCTGATGATGTCAGCAGACTGCTTGTTTTTCTGAGGCAAACAGGATGCAGAGTTACAGCTTCAGGCTTGACTACAGTAATATTTTGCTATATGTATGGAGGCATGAGGGGCCAGGGGGCTAGAAGGTGGTTTTAACACTATAGGGTCAGTAATACATGTTTGTGTTCCTGACCCTATAGTGATCCTTTAACCCCTTAAGGACACATGACATGTGTGACATGTCATGATTCCCTTTTATTCCAGAAGTTTGGTCCTTAAGGGGTTAAGAATAAAACATAATTGTACAGACGAAGAAGAATTTAGAAAAGAGTCAAAAAAGGTTTTAAACGATTTTAAAGAAAAAGGGTATAAAGAAGAACTTTTAAATAAGGCCTATGGGGAAACTATTTTAAAGGATAGAAATTAGCTGTTTAACCCTTAGTAACCAGTTTTTCCATTTTCTTACCATTAAGGACAAGGGCTCTTTTTACATTTCTGCGATGTTTGTGTTTAGATGTCATTTTCCTCTAACTCATTTAGTGTTCCCACACATATTATATGCCGTTTTTCTTGCCATTAAATGGTCTTTCTAAAGATACCATTATTTTCATCATATCATATAATTTAATATAAAAAAACATTATAAAATATGATGAAATAATGTAAAAAAACACACTTTTTCTAACTTTGACCCCCAAAATCTGTTACGCATCTACAACCGCAAAAAAACACCTGTGCTAAATAGTTTCTACATTTTGTCCTGAGTTTAGAAATGCTCAATGTTAACATGTTCTTTTTTTGGAAAGTTATAGGGCTATAAGTGCAAGTAGTAAAAACCATTTAAAAAAATAAATAAAAATTAACGCAAGTTATATTTTAACACTGATATCTGTCAGGAATCCCTGAATAACCCTTCACACGTATATACTTTTTAAAAGAAGACAACCTAAGGTATTAAACTTGGGGTATTTTGACTCTTTTCATGCAACCATTTTACCACCAATCTATGCCAAATTTAAAAAAATGACAATAATAATTGGTGATTTGTTTGACAAACATAGCAATTTAGGAATACATGTACGGAGAACTTTAAGGGTTACTGCCAAAGAACACCCCAATATGTATTCAGCAACATCTCCTGAGTACAGTGATACCACCGTGTATAGGTGTGTCGGGTTCTCTGGGGGCTAAAATATCTTATTTCAAGGGTGCGCAATCCAGTTTTCCAACTTGGAATTTTCTCAGCTGGTCATCATGCACCCATGTCCTATTTGGGACATTTTTGAAGCCTGCCAATGTAATTTACCCCCATCAAACCATATATTTTTGAAAAGGAGACACCATAGGGTATTTCAAATGGTGGTATTTTAACACTTTATACGCACTAATTCTACCACCAGTCTTTTTCAAACTTTTGGGTAGTCATTTTTTTGTGTTATTTTTCTCTCACATTGTACTTTAGGCATTGATTCTCACAGCTGGTCACCATGCACCCAATGTGCATGGATTCTCAGTTCCTGTTATGTGTTACTGACAAAGAACACCCCAATATGTGTTCTGCAACATCTTCCGAGTACAACAGCACCCCAATGTACAGGATTTATGGGTTTTTGCAAACTTACAGGGGTCAAATGTAGGGCTTTCCCCTTTTCAATGTTTGCACATTGAAATTTGCCAGATTGGTTTGCTGGGCCCATGTTGCCTTTGAGACCGCATGGCAGCCCTGGAATGAAAATTAACCCCATCATGGCATACCATTAGTAAAAGTAGACAACCCAAGGTATTCAAAATGGGATATATCCAGTCTTTTGTAGTAGCCACTTAGTCGCAAACGCTGGCCAAATTTAGTGTTTTTATTTGTTTTTTGCTTTTTTTACACAAAAACTTTTACTGGTGATTTTCTCGTCTCGATAAGTTTTATGGTTTTATACACTCATCCACAATCAGCCGATGACTTGATTAGTTTGGTGGAAAGATATGTTGCTGCGGATGACAGACAGTGGCTTAACAAAACAAAGTCTATGCAGAGAGTTAAGACTCCAGCTGCTGAAAGACCTGGTAAGATTTTTCAAGGTTTAAGAGACACAGAGGAACAAGAGACATATTCTCAGAGACCTCATACGCTTATGCCTAGAAATGTTAATCCTGGTATAGGGTCTAGGTGGTTTAATGGGAAAGAGGTTAGAGCTCCATTAGACTCCGGAAGTATGGCTACTAGACATGTGCAATTTGTTTCGGTCCGAATATGAATTCGGACGAATTTCGGGCAATTCGGACATTCTGGTACTTCCGAATGTCCGAATTGCTGAGGTCCCGAAGTTCTGAAATTACCGAATTTCCGAAGTGCTGAAGTGCCGAAGTTCCGAAGTTGCCGAAGTTCCGAAGTGTCGAAGTGCCAATGTTCCGAATTACAGTATTGCCTAAGTACTAATATACTTACCCAGTGAAAGAAGAAGAATGTTACATTTTATACAATTTTAAATAAAAAGTATACAAACATAGCCAGGATTCAGCTATAAGCATTTGCAACACTTACAACAAGCAAGTTACATACATTCATATAAAATGTAAGTTACTTAGCCTGTCAATGTAATGACAGGAATGAATAAATATATAACTCCCTAATTCCCACGGTATTAGGGAGCTATCTACTAAAAGGCTGAAAGACCTAAATTGGTCTTTCAGCCAAATTTACTAATACTAAGATTAGAGTAGGGGCATGTCTATTAAACAGTGAGCAGCCTGTGGCTCCCTCCGGCTCCCACCCCTGAGCGGCAGGTGGGGGCCTTAATGTAAAATAATGGGGGGACCTATTGTCCTCCGCCCGGGCCCCCACCCCTGAGCGGCGGGTGGGGGCCCTTAATCAGAATAAGGGGGGGGCCTAATGTCCTCCCCCCTGGCCCCCACCCCTGAACGGTGGGTGGGGCCCCTAAATTATAATAAGGGGGGACCTAATGTCCTCTCCCCTGGCCCCACCCCTGAGCGGCGTGTGGGGGCCCTAAATACCAATGGGGGACCTATTGTCCTTCCCCCCTGGACCCCACCCCTGAGCAGCGGGTGAGGCTCTAAAAAAAATGTTAACTCCCCCAGGTGACTAGGGGTCCCCAAACCCCTAGTCGCCCCCTCCCCCCCCAAAAAAATTAACCCCCTACCTACCCCCCTCACACTAAAAATAATGAGGGGAGGACCTTTAACTAAGTACCTGTAAAAAAAAATAAAACTTACCATTTGATGTTTTCTTTCTTCTAAAATCTTCTTAAGTAACCAATCAGAGTGTTATGAGTCAAATTACACAGCGTGGGAAATTTCCAAAGAACTTTCCCACGCTGTGTAAAATGACACAGAGCACTCTGATTGGTGGATTTCAAACCAACCAGAGTGCTGTGACAGGTAAATGTAGAGACTTACCTGTTAGTCTCTTCATTTACCTGTCAGAGCACTCTGATTGGATGGCTTAAACCCACCAATCAGAGTGCTCTGAGCCTAATTGCAGGGCGGGGCAAGGCTTTATAAACCTTCCCCCGCCCTGCAGAGCTAAGTCTGCGCGGAGCCCTCGCCGGGTGAAGATGGATTATTTTTTTGGACGCTCGTTTTTTTTTTGTTTTTTTTATTGCGTCGGTTAGTATGGTTTTTTATTTGGCCTTTTTGGGGGCTGAAAAAAGATTTTAGAAGAAAGAAAACATCGAATGGTAAGTTTTATTTTTTTTTTTACAGGTACTTAGTTTAAGGGCCCCTCCCTCATTATGTTTGGGGACCCCTAGTCACCTGGGGGGGAAAGTTTTTTTTTAGGGCTCCCACCCGCCGCTCTGGGGTGGGGGCCGGGGGGAGGACAATAGGTCCCCCCCTTATTAGTATTTAGGGCCCCCACCCGCCACTCAGGGGTGGGGGATGGGGGGAGGACATTAGGTCCCCCCTTATTCCAATTTAGGGCCCCCACCCGCTGCTCAGGGGTGGGAGCCGGGGGGAGGACATTAGGTCCCCCCCTTATTAGTATTTAGGGGCCCCACCCACAGCTCAGGGGTAGGGGTCAGGGGGGAGGACATTAGTTTTTTTTTAGGGCCCCCACCCGCCGCTCTGGGGTGGGGCCCGGGGGGGAGGACAATAGGTCCCCCCCTTATTAGTATTTAGGGCCCCCACCCGCCACTCAGGGGTGGGGGATGGGGGGAGGACATTAGGTCCCCCCTTATTCCAATTTAGGGCCACCACCCGCTGCTCAGGGGTGGGAGCCGGGGGGAGGACATTAGGTCCCCCCCTTATTAGTATTTAGGGGCCCCACCCACAGCTCAGGGGTAGGGGTCAGGGGGGAGGACATTAGTTATTTTACTGTATGGCCCCCACCCACCGCTCAGGAGTGGGGGCCAGTGGGGAGGACATTAGGGTCCCCCCTTATCATAATTTAGGGCCCCCAACCACTGCTCAGGGGTGGGGGCCAGGGGGGAGGACATTAGGTCCCCCCCCTTTTCTGATTTAGGGCCCCCACCCACCGCTCAGGGGTGGGGACCAGGGGGGAGGACATTAGGTCCCCCCCCCTTATTCCAATTTAGGGCAAGATTTAGGACTGTATGTCTGAAGGGCTTAGGAACAAGTAGTTGCTTTACAACATCTATCCCCTTTTTCTCCACTCTATAAATCAAATCATTCTATACCTCAAAGTGAGGATAAGAAGGGGCTCTATCTAGTTGTACTGGATCATCATTAGAAACCTGGATATTTTTAGGGGCTTCTGCAAGAGTGGGGTCTTACCATTGTGCTTTCCTGAAGTTAACAGGACTGACTTCTAATTCAGGCAAGTTAATGCCTTGATCCTGATCGTTATCGGACTCCTGACTATCATGGCCCTGGTAATCTCCTACTAAAGCTGGCATGTGATGTGAGGCTACAGAGGTTTTATTAGCCTGGGGTATTTGCTTCAGTTGCAAACAGAAGGACTGGTAGAACGGTTCAACAAGACCTTAAAAAGTATGTTAAGGAAAGTAATTGACAAGGATGGTAAGAATTTGGATTGCTTACTACCCTATCTAATGTTCTCCATAAGGAAGGTGCCACAAGTTTGTACAGGCTTCTCTCCTTTTGAACTTCTATATGCCCATCACCCCCGAGATCTGCTAGATATAGCAAAGGAAACCTGGGAACACGAATCCAATCTGTACCGTAGTGTTGTTGAGCACATAGCTCAAATGCAAGAAGGATGGCAGATGCCAATAGTTAAAGAACATATGCAGAAAGCCCAAGAGGCCCAGAAAAACAGTTATAGTAGAAATGCCAGACTGAGAGTTTTTCACCCACAAGACGTGGTACTTGTTTTGGTCCCTACAGCTGAAAATAAATTTCTAGCATCTTGGCACAGCCCCTATGAGGTTATTGAATAAGTTGGGGAAGTTAATTATAAAGTGAGACAACCAAATAGGAGAAAAAGTGAGCAAATCTATCATATAAATTTACTTAAATCCTGGAAGGACAGAGAGGTTTTAACTACTTCAATTGTCACTAATAGGACTGATAGTAAACTTGAAGTAAACATACCAGGCACACTGTTCCCCCACCAGAAGCAAAAAGTAAGGGACTTTATTGGTAGAAACAAGGATGTATTTTCTGTAGTTCCAGGCAGGACTAATGTTATCAAGACTTATTACATGCCAAACCAAAAAGGTCATCTATGTAATTACATGCACACGTGACCTTATTTATGTGGGAAAAACCACAACGGCATTACACGTTATGATCCAAGAACATAGCCTTTCCCATCATTTTAAGTTAAAACATAACAAGGACACAAGTCAACTTAAATTTTTAGGCATTCACAAAATTTAAACCAATTGGAGGGGGAACGACCTTATTACTGCAATGGGCAAGTCAGAAATGAGATGGATATTCAAACTAAATTCTCTTTAACCAGATGGGTTAAATAGTGATTTTGAGCTATATAATTTTTTATGATTTCCTAATTAATTGACTGTTAAAACAGAATTTACCAATATATTTTCTGATCTTCTGGGATTTATGCACATTTAAGACAAGACACCCACAGTTCTCGCAAGCCGGATTGGATAAGAAACGATAGACAGGAGGAATTACGAAGCGAGACACTGTTTAAAAGCAGAAAGTGAGAAGAAAATTTGACAACTTCGATTGAGAAAGCCCTAGGAACGGGCGAAGCACGTCTTGAAGAAAACAAGCCTTATATGAGTACAATATTTTATTATTTTTTATATTTATCTGTGTATTTACGTTTTAATAAATTTATCCAATGGATTTTTAGGTCCCACTGGCTGCAGAGTCTATCTACCTCCAACAAAAAAGGTATACCCCCTTTAGTGGGTAACACGTTTTGTTACCTAGAGCCAGGTTATCTACATTGGCTCTTAAAAAGGTGAGCACAACTATTTTGTTTATTCATTTATATATGACACCTGACTTACTACACTAGAAGCAATCTCTGTGTGTTTCCTTTTGAGTATACGACGAATGAGGGAAGGTGTCACCTTAATACACCAAAGTGGTTGTGATTTGAGCCAGTCCTACGTTTGGCTGTTCACTTGTGAGTTTGTTCTTTATACATTTCTGTATAAGTCACACATTTGGCACCCGGGACGGATCCTGTGTTTGGCACACCCTCCCCCACTTCCAAAAAACAAACAAAAACACCTGAAATAAATATTATTTAATGCATTGCACAAATTTGTAAACTTTGTAAAACCCCTTGTAGCGGAGCCCTAGTCCTAGTTGGGACTCTCCTCTGCTGGTTACTCCAAGATGTACTCAGGAACAAGTAGATTACTCCAAGAGAACAGCCAAACACAGCAAAGTAAGCCAAGATTCTCCCAACACCTTCCCAGTAACTGGACGACACTCAGCTCTGGGGGAATAACTGGTTTTAATGTAGGCACACTTGCCTTTTATGTGATTTTCCCAACAAGGGTTGTCACCTTGTTGGGCACAAGGACACAAAGTTAACAAGCCAATGAAACAGAGTTGTACATGGAGACACTCCCATACAGTATGCACAAGCCCTCCCCTCTGCCTGGTAGATAACTGAGGTAGATAATGTAATAACTCAATTATTCCCAGGCAGGAAAACCTCACATTTTTACAAAGTTTCAGAAGTACCCCAAAAAACTTAACATATCCCCATAAATGGCACATTCCTGGGTAGCTCTGATCTAGGTGAACAACATATCCAAAAATCACCAAGGTCAGAGCAGGGGTTCACGAATTCCTTGGAAGTCACTTTTCGAACGACTGCACGCATGGCTTCATGGCTAAAATAGTTCTAGAGAATAAGGCTGTGTGGCCAGTCTATTTTAACAGTCAAGTAATGTTCAAATAGTCGAACGGGGCTGTTCGTGCATAGTGTTAGTGAGTGTATCTGGTTCGGTAGATTACCTCTACCGAACGGCGCCTCGTTTGTGTATTTCTATTCGGACTTAGCTGGAGGTGGAAGTCCCAGCGGTGTTCGCACCGTCGAGTGTTCGATTTCAGTTCCACGCACTCGACGACCAAACACCGCTGCCTTTATTCGTGTCTCAAGATGGCCGCCACCACATGTTCGACTGTACGAACGGCTACCACCTAGCCGACCGCTTGGAACTTTCATGTGGCTGCGGTTTATGGAGGTGTGAATGGTGTTAATGAGCAGCACACTCCTTATCTGGGTGGTCTACTGTTCAGTAGTTTGTTCGGTTGTCGAACAAAACGGTGGGAACCACTTTAGGGAATTAATTTAGACGAACGGCCAGGTAAAACAGGGGAAAAGCTTATTCAGTTGCAAGAAAAAGTATGTGAACCCTTTGGAATGATATGAATTTCTGCACAAATTGGTCATAAAATGTGATCTGATCATCATCTAAGTCACAACAATAGACAATCACAGTCTGCTTAAACTAATAACACACAAAGAATGAAATGTTGCCATGTTTTTATTGAACACACCATGTAAACATTCACAGTGCAGGTGGAAAAAGTATGTGAACCCTTGGATTTAATAACTGGTTGAACCTCCTTTGGCAGCAATAACTTCAACCAAACGTTTCCTGTAGTTGCAGATCAGACGTGCACAACGGTCAGGAGTAATTCTTGACCATTCCTCTTTACAGAACTGTTTCAGTTCAGCAATATTCTTGGGATGTCTGGTGTGAATCGCTTTCTTGAGGTCATGCCACAGCATCTCAATCGGGTTGAGGTCAGGACTCTGACTGGGCCACTTCAGAAGGCGTATTTTCTTCTGTTTAAGCCATTCTGTTGTTGATTTACTTCTATGCTTTGGGTCATTGTCCTGTTGCAACACCCATCTTCTGTTGAGCTTCAGCTGGTAGACAGATGGCTTTAAGTTCTCCTGCAAAATGTCTTGATAAACTTGGGAATTCATTTTTCCTTCGATGATAGCAATCGTCCAGGCCCTGACGCAGCAAAGCAGCCCCAAACCATGATGCCCCCACCACCATACTTCACAGTTGGGATGAGGTTTGATGTTAGTGTGCTGTACCTTTTTTTCGCCACACATAGTGTTGTGTGTTTCTTCCAAACAACTCAACTTTGGTTTCATCTGTCCACAGAATATTTTGCCAGTACTGCTGTGGAACATCCAGGTGCTCTTGTGCAAACTGTAAACGTGCAGCAATGTTTTGTTTGGACAGCAGTGGCTTCCTCTGTGGTATCCTCCCATGAAATCCATTCTTGTTTAGTGTTTTACTTATTGTTGATTCGCCAACAGGGATGTTAGCATTTGCCAGTGACTTTTGTAAGTCTTCAGCTGACACTCTAGGATTCTTCTTCACCTTATTGAGCAGTCTGCGCTGTGCTCTTGCAGTCATCTTTACAGGAAGGCCACTCCTAAGGGGAGTAGCAGCAGTGCTGAACTTTCTCCATTTATAGACAATTTGTCTTACCGTGGACTGATGAACAGCATATAACCCTTTCCAGCTTTATGCAAGTCAACAATTCTTAATCGTAGGTCTTCTGAGAGCTCTTTTGTGCGAGGCATCATTCACATCAGGCAATGCTTCTTGTGAAAAGCAAACCCAGAACTGGTGTGTGTTTTTATAGGGCAGGGCAGCTGTAACCAACACCTCCAATCTCATCTCATTGATTGGACTCCAGTTGGCTGACATCTCACTCCAATTAGCTCTTGGAGATGTCATTAGTCTAGGGGTTCACATACTTTTTCCACCTGCACTGTGAATGTTTACATGGTGTGTTCAATAAAAACATGGCAACATTTCATTCTTTGTGTGTTATTAGTTTAAGCAGACTGTGATTGTCTATTGTTGTGACTTAGATGACGATCAGATCACATTTTATGACCAATTTGTGCAGAAATCCATATCATTCCAAAGGGTTCACATACTTTTTCTTGCAACTGTAGTTCAAAGTAAGGTGGGTATGTTGTGCACATTTATTGTAGCTTCCAAACGTAGGGGACAATTAGGGAAAAGCAAATGGGGGTATGGACAGCCCAGAGCCGGTATAAGAATATGGCAGCAGGGTCCATTTTTCTACACCCCTGTCAGTTCCTTCTACAAAACTCCTGCATTCCACACACCCATTTACAGGCAGATAGTCACACACACACGCACACACACACACACAAACACAGTTACAGGTAGCAACACACAATCACAGGCAGACCATCACACACAGTCACAGGCAGACAGTTACACACAGTCACAGGTAGTCACACACACATGGTTACAGGCAGACAGTCACACACACATTTACAGGCAGGCAGACAGTCAGTCACACACATACGCACACTTACAGGCAGGCAGACAGTCTCACACACACACAGTTATAGGCAGGCAAACAGTTACACACACACACACACACACACACACACACTCTTACTTACAGACAGTGGGCTTGAGGAGGGGTGGATTCACTGAAGTCCATCCTTGGAGTCTGTATGTGTATGCACGTCCATGTGCAGCAGTAACAGCAGCTGGTAAGGGCCGTGTTACTGGCACTGCCGGTTTGGCTCTTCCCCAACTTTTCTTAGCTTGCTCCCACTTTTCTACCGTGCGGCCAGTTCAGCTGGTAATTGCTTATCTCTGCACTTGTGAGCTGTGCTGGCCACCCGCCCGGCAACCGAGCTGCTATGGGGCACGGCTCATACATCCCCATGATCATGGCAACCCCCTTACCTGGTGGCACCCTTGCTTAGCCTCTTTCTGCCTAATCTGTCTATCTTCCTCACTCTGTTTTTTTTTATAATTACTAAATGCTAACTTTTTGTTTTTTACTATTTTGGCCACATCTGCAGAGTAGGGAGTTTAGAATATATGTGCTCCTGACACAAGCAGCTATTTTGGTTTTCCAGTTCACATCAGGAGGCTTAAAGTCACCCATGATAATAACTTCCCCCTTCATTGTCATTTTAGCTATTTCCTCAACTAGTAGATTATTTAACTTTTCCATTTGTCCTGGGGGCCTACAAATCACACCTACACAAGTTAATGTGTGAGATCCAAATTCTAAAGTAACCCAAACGGACTCTATGTTCGCCTCACTAACTTATATTAGGCTGGATTTTATGCTATCCTTCACATACAGGGCCAACCCTCCCCCTTTCTTGCCTTCCCTGTCTTTTCTATATAAAGAGTACCCTGGTATTGCTATGTCCCAGTCATTTTTCACATTATACCATTTTGGATTTGATTTCATGTCTTCAAGTTTGCCCCGATAAGCGGTTTTTCACAAACGAATCTGCTGGATGCTGCTAATACTATCGGAATTGTCTAAAACAGGTAAAGGATCTTGGGTAGGATGTTCATTTTGATGGTATTAATATGTCCTGTCCAAAAGAAACACAGCACTGTCCAGGATATCATATCGGTCAGGAGTCCAGATAATGAGGGCTGGAAATTAAGGTGGTATAGCTGTTGTAGGTCCCCCATGAACCAAATCCCCAAATAGTAATGCTGCCACCCAAGAGTAGTTGGAGTTTGAGTGCAGGACTTATTTTTGTGTATTTGTATTTGCTTTTGTATCACACAGCCGTGTTACAATGCTACCGCCAACCTCATGTGTTCCCTATAAAGGGTTAATAAGTATGTAGGATTTTAGAACAATATCCCTCTCTGTTTCGGGAGATATTTTGTTTTACATGAAGCTAAAGGTAGCAAGGTGAATTGTGAGTGTAGGACCCATCTAAGAGGTTTGCATTGATGTGGTAGGTGGGCCTACATCGAATGGCCATTGGAGTGATACGAAAATTATCCAGTTATTTACATATACATAGGGATTTGTGATAGTGTGCAAGTAACTCTCTTCTTTAGAAACAAAAACATACTTTGGAGTTGAGTACACAGAGAGGGAAGGCAGCTTAGGGTTGAAAAATTGGGAAGAGTGCTAAGCCAGAAAGGACTTGGAATTGGTGGAAAACAAATGGGCTGGGAATGAATGGAATTAGTGCATGTCACAACAGTGTACGCAGTCAGCCATGAAGGGCACAGAAGAAGACAAGTTTTGTGGAAGTATAATTCTATTCTTTAATATTTATATTAATAATGATTTAATCAATGTCAACTGTAACAGCAGCCTAAACTGATCAACAGCAATAGACATATTATATACATTTGTATTGTATGTCACATTCTTTACACATTTATCCATTTAACTGTTAGTACTCCCTGAGCTGAAATGCACCCACCATTAGCAAAATACAAAGCACACTTTCAAATTAATAGATTCTGGTGTTCACCATAAAACACAGCACATTTCAAAGGAGCTTTATTAAAATTTGTATTTGAAAATTATTTTATATTTTTTGACAGACATCACCCATAATTAATAATTTGTCAGTTCTGTGAGCTCCTGTACTACTCCAGTAGAAAGATTTTTGTGTCACTGGAAGGTTCTCGTGGCTATCACATCTGGAAAGAAAAGAAAAATGTTATTAGAGATTCGCTATGTCAAGGATATCTTTAATAAATAGTGTGGGGCATGCTTTGAAATATTTACGTGGTCATGGTTTCCCCTGAACCATTATCCTAAATGCTACATTGGTATAAGTGGGTTCGTTGCAGGAGTGTAGGAACCGTGAGAGGAAGCAAGCCCCCCCCCCCCGGGATAATTATGTGATAGAGACAAGAGAGGGCAGAACCCCCAATCATGCTATTCCTTGTTAGGTCAGCTGACTGCCATGCCAATTCAGGCATATCTCTCAACATTTTAAATGGACAGAGTGTCACTTTAATTTTAGGGGTGCGGTGGGGTTGTGGCTCCACAGCAATAATAATCCTAGTAATGTGTCTTTAAGCTACAATGAATGTGGTTAGAATTATTTTCTCCTTGTAAATTACAGTTTAGTTACATAAATTGTTTTGAAGTCACCTAAATTTCTCAGAACTGTCCTGTCCCCAGCTCCAAACCCACTCACACCCCTAAATTTAAAGTATCCCTCTGTCCGTTTGAAATGTTGGGTGGTGTGGTATTGCATGCTACAGCTGACGTCATGAGGTGGATGACGAGAAGAGACGGGACAGGTACCAACTCTAGAGGTATTTGGGGAGAGGGGGATGGAGCAGAAAACAGAGTGATGGGGGTGCTTGCAGATGAACACAAATCTGGGAGGGAGAAACAATCTATTGGAGGGATTTGGGGAATAATACACATCATGGAGGGGCAGATAGAGGCACACATTTTGGAGTGGGATTGGGACAAACAAAAACTGTGGGTGAGAGATTTGAGCAAATACAAAATAGGGGAAGGCACAAACACACACTTGCATTTTTGCACAGACACTGCACATACATTTAAACTGCACTTGAATACACTTGTATTCTGGCTCACAAGTTGAACCCTGCTTTCACACTCACACTACAAAGAGATACACACATACAAGGTGTAAAGTGTAAATTGTCAGAAATTCAAAGTGAATTTCAAATTTTACGACAAAATAGACTGAAAACATCAGTAACCAGGTGCATTTGTCAAATTCATTTATTTTGGTTTTAGATTAATAATTCACTAATCTTCAAAATAGAAAATACATAAAAGATTCAATATAAATACATGCACACTAAGACTGAGGGCTTTTTATATCCCTTTTTTAATAGTGTTTCTCATTTGCTGTATAATCTGTTTTGTACCATGTCTGTAACTTTTTAATTCCTGTTTCAGTTTTTTTGTTTTTTGTTTACATTTTTGCCGCTCTCAATGTATCAAAAAAGAGGACTAAATCCCTTATTAGCGGCGTGTCACCGGGACAACCTAACCGAATGGATGGAACTGGAGACACAACACGCTAACAACATACCCATTACTATACTGGCATGGCTCCCTCGACACAGCAGGCCACCAACAAACGAACTGCTCCCAACCACAGCTCTAACTTTGTCCATATGGGACAAATACTGCCGCACAAAATATCGCAAAATATCGCCTGCCACTCCTATTAAAGCATTACATTATATGATACCAAATTTTAATTACACTCTGTGGCACCGACATGGGGTAACACACCTACACCAACTACTGGAGGAACATACACTTAGAAGCTTCACGGACCTAACAACCTCTGGTGGCAGAGAAAATTTGCTCGGGCCTATTAACCCCCAAAAAACTTATATCCGAACTATACCAAATGATACACACTCAAAAAGACCACACAAAACTATCATTCATTGCAGCATTGGAGAAGGAACTCACATATACTCTCGATGCGCAGCAATGGAATAAAATTCTACTTGCACATAACTCACTCTCCAAATGCGCCTCCCACATGGAACTATCCCGAAAAATCCTATACAGGTGGTACTTAGTGCCTACACGTATAAAAGCAACATACCCTCAAGCCTCCGATCTCTGTTGGAGATGCCAACAACACAAAGGCACAATGCTCCATGTATGGTGGAACTGCCCCTCCCTAACAAACTACTGGGACAACATAACTACCATAATACAAGACAGCTCAAAAATGCTTTTACCTCGCAAGCCAGAAACTTACCTTCTCCAGCTTTTCCCGAAGGGAATGCAGGGTAGCCAGAAATACTTAACTTACCACATACTTATGGCTGCACTAACTGTTAATAGTAGACACTGGAAATCCACTATCCCGCCCACAATAACAGAATGTATACAAACGATAGAAACAACTAAGCTCTATGAACAGGCAACCAGACGATCAAGTCAATCCCAAAAAATTTGGTCACAAGCCTGGGAAACCTGGCAGTTATACATGAGGCGTAACACTGTGCCCTCAAAATAAGAGGCTGTGGAAAAAACCTATGGACCGACAGCTGTGCCCTTTTAGACAATGAAAATTGTAAATGATAACAAAATTGTAAATAATGATAATAACGTGGTGAATAAAAATAACGTACAGTTGAAAGAACAAATGCTCAATAGAAGCAACCATAAGAAGCCGAAAGCCTGGGAGAACCCTACCCCACTTCTATCTACACCTCATCTCCCCCTGTGCCTGCACCCCCCTAAACCCATCCCTTCTCCACTGTTCCCCCCTCTTCAAGTGATACATG
>OW240912.1:135932445-135948825 GCA_933207985.1 Pelobates cultripes
TGAATGAAAAAGAAATATATAAAATGAGAATAATTTTAAAGAACTCAATCAACTGCCCTAGAAACAATCCTAGCTGCTGAGTTATGTTCTGTCCCACTGAATTAATCCCAAAACTTCTTAACTCAGGGAACTCGCTCTGGCAATTGGGGAAACTGGGGTGATGAGAATCACCATGTTTTCATGGACACATATGCATATTGATGATCAGCATATGAAAAGGATTGACCTGTAGTATGCAAATTTAGAAGAAGGTGTATATGATTAAGCAATTAGGAAATGAAGAATCCTGCAGGATATACATTATACTTACTGCAGGGCAACCCTTTTCATATGTTTTCATGAATATGACAAAATTATATGTGTCCCTGAAAGCATGGTGGATATGGTCACCCTTAGCTGGGGTGAACCCAACTGTACTCACCTAGAAGGAAGTCAGAGTTACCTAGTAAATAAGGAACTGGTCCAGCTCTCCTACTGGCATATATAATATTATATAATATATAGATATAACCCAATTTCAGCCTGAGTAGTCTGGTAGTGGAAATTCCTGTAAAGATACTAAATATAATGGTGATTTCATACAGTTCTTTTTTTGCTATTATATGAAACTGCATATAAATGATTTTTTTTTTTTTTATCAGGGTAAGGCTCAAAGCCAGATGCAACAACCAACCGCACCAGACTTAGTCCACACGATGTTCACTATCTTACCACTGGTGAGGATGACAGAGGACATGTGCTGCCACAATGTTTCTTACAGCTTCTTCATTATACTCATTGTTGTGTCCTTGTCTCAGGTCTTGTCTAAGTGTCCTCGAAAAAATGTTGCTCCTACTGTGGTGTCGCCTCTTCTTACCCAAAAGGCTTTGACATTGCTGAGCTCTTGTGTCACCGATAAGGAAAGACGATTCTGGCAAGATCTGGGAGATGCTTGGAAGCGGACAAGGTAGGAGGAATATGATTTTTTAAAGCAAATAGGGTTATACACTAAAGTGAGAATTGCATGGATTTAAAAGTGAATCCCAATTTATGGTCAGAATAGCTGAAATGGAAAAATTTTCCCAATCAGCTATGTTTTCTGTTCGGCTACTTTATCTTTCAATTTGAAATTCACTTTGAATTCCCAGGCATTCTCAGTTTAGTGAAAAAACTGATAGTATTATAACTAAATAAGTGAATGATCTGTACCATTTTTCCCATCTCTTCCATTTAGAGCTGACTGGCCAAATTCAAAAATGGTCCCTCAATATATACCCACGTTTTCTGATGGTTGGATCCCCCCAGAAATTCCTTCCCTTAGTGAACAGCCACAGGTAGGTAGCATAGGACAATTAAACACAATGGGTAGACCGCTAGATAGTATATCTCAGGTAAACTAACACTGATATATGTCAATGAGAGAACTTCTTTTCAGTTACCTGATTTAGGTAATAAAATAAAGCATGATATTTTTGACAAAAAAGGCAGAGGTACCACTGTCAAGCTTGCCATTTCCCTGTCCGGTCACCAGTGACAGCAGAAGGGAAATACTGTCTTGTGCATGCTTAAGAGTACAGTACTAACATTGGCTCCTGGCAGCTGGACCGCCAGAAGCTGAAGAAGAGCGTCAGGAAGAAGATGGCGGCACTCATGAGTGATTTGCTCAGATAAGTAAATCTTAACTTTCCCTTCCCCCCATAGACCCCGGATCCCCACCAACGATGTCACTGTTGGGGGTCTTCGCAAATTATGACAAAGCTGCTTTAAACATTGGTTTAGTAAAGAAAACATTAATGAGTGTATGTATACACAATGGAATGGTGAGTTGTTTTTCTACATATACATGTGTGTATGTGCATTCCTTTTAGATGGAGCACATACCCTCAAAGTGCAATGGATGGGCTCTTTAAATATCTGTATGAGAAACAGCATACATGCACTCAATAATTTATATAGTTTAACATTCTAATGACTCCAGGATTGCTATTGGTACATAATTAACAGAAGACAGTGTTTTGCTTCATTCCCACACTGAACGGTTGTGATTAAGTTTGGATGTGGGATATGTTTAAATGAATAAGTTTAATGTGAGAGGCGAAATCAGTTTTAGGTTATATGACACTAAAGAATATACTTTGTTCTTTTTTTGCATTTTTTTCATCCTTTATTTTTTTCAAATACAATGTTTTATTGTGAATGCAAGCTAGTATGGGCATGGCATACGTGGAAGCATAAACCAAATAAAAACAAGTACATTGTAACAACAGCGTATAAAACTAAATAAACAAAAAGGTAACTCAAACATCAAGTCCTAGTATTGTGCTAGTAAAGGGCGTTCTGTGTGGTCACTACTGTGTACTAGAAAAAAGATGCAAATCGCATCTGAAGTATTAGGTATAGAGTAAGGTAGTAGAAAAACTATTGGCTGTTGGGGAGCGAAAGAGGTTCCCTGAATCGAATGTTGGTGTTCATTTGATTTCATTACAAATTGTAATTAAAAAAATTGTGTGAAATTCTATAAATTGGTCCTATGTCAACACATGCATTTTTCTTAATACCTTTTTAACTAAATGCTAATTATAAAGTTCCAGTCTGTGTATATCATAACATTTTACCTGTTACTTCAGATCCAAAGTGGCATTCAGACTCCACCAATCAACAGGTAATTACAAAAAAACTTAATTCCCCATCTTCCCTCTTTGGGTTATGATGTGAACTCCTGTGTATATTATTTTTATACTAACATTTGTGTTTTATTTGCTTTTAAAATTAAACTTTTTTATTTATTTATTTATTTTTAAAATACTTAATTTCCCTTATGGTCTTTGGAGATATTACTTTCTCACAGTTCTTTACATTTTTATAATACCTCAATTTTTCCCTCAATCCAGGTACAATCAGTCACTCACATTACAAGTTCTGTATGATTTTGATGCCCGAAACAGCCGTGAGCTGTCCGTGCAGAAAGGAGATAATGTAAAGGTGAGTCAAGTAGACATGTGGCAAGAGTATCAATTTCCATTGATGCTGTCAATCTTTAGCACCCAGCTAGTTAAAAGCAAATGCAATGTATATGGACATATAGTAAGATTTATTGGATGGTACCAGTTAGTGAGTCAGTCAGATTTTAGGTGTAAAGGTGTACTCTGTACATATATAACCTTGTTGTAGCTTTAATAAAGGGAAGTCAAGATACCAGTAGCATCCATGTGGACCTTTAGGCCATCTTGTGAATAGTAAAAGAAAAAAGCAATACATTTGTGATACAATAGGCGCTTATAAATGTATGTTAATTGTGAAAGTGATACGCAGCTTAAAACACTCTGTGGGCACTCTCCCAACCACCCACAACAAACTTTATTAACACAAACTACAACTCAGTGTTTAGGAGATACACACCCAAAATTAAGTGAATTTTGAAAAAAAATTATGTGAACACAATGATTGTGTGAATCATTAAAAAAAACAAAAACATATATAATGCACAATGTAATAACTTACCCCACAAATTTGGGGAATGCAAAAGAATATGTGAGTAAAAATTAAAGAAAGTGGTGATTGTCACACTCATGTTTTTAAGAGCCTGTTTTGGGCAGGGTCTTAATGTGGTAGCCATTGTGTCTTTAAGGTGGCAACTTAACCTTCTTAAAGGGACGCTATAGGATCAGGAACACAAACATGTATTCCTGACCCTATAGTGTTAAAACCACCATCTAGCCCCCCTGCCACCTATTGCCCAGCGAGGGCTGTGTTTGGCTGTGGTTGGCTTGTGCTGGATCTGCCTCCTTGAAAGAGGGAAAGCATTGTGATTGGCTCAGAGAATCACTTCTGATGATGTCAGCCAAACAGGCAGATCAGGGGCAGAGGCAGCAGCTGCAGACTTGAATACAAGTAAGATTTTACTATACAGAATATATCTGCAGAGTTAGGCAGGAGGGGGGGCTCATGTCTATGCCCAGGGGTTGTTGTACCATTTTTAGCATTACTGAATTTCATTCAACCATCCCTGCCAGAACAAATATCTTTTTGGGTAATTCAGGAAGGGGATACTTAAATCCCTTTCCATTTTTATCTGAACCATTATTTGCTCTTTAATTAGTTCCCAAAATAACCCTTGGTTATTTTTCCAATTCCGTGCAATTATTATTTTATAAGCAACAAACAATGGATTATAAAGCATAATAACTGTGCCCATATTTTATTATGCTGAATGTCAATACCCATTTTTTCAACATTATTTGTGTTCCAAATTAAACCTTCTGGGTTCTTTAACCCCAAATCCTCCATTTCAATTTTGAACGAACCTTCCTCCATAGCTGTTACTAGCTGAGTTCTATATATATGGGATATTGAGTTTGCCCAATAGATAAAGTTTATATTAGGGAAGTTTAATCCTCCATCTGTAAGTTTTAGAAACATAATTGTTCTGCCAATTCTATTTTTTTTTACCTTTATTAATAAAATTCTCTAAAATATTCTGCAGTATTGTTAACCAACTAGGGGGGATTCTTAGAGGTATCATTTGCATTAAATAATTCCATTTAGGAATAATATAGGACTTAATAACATTAATGCATCCCCACCATGTAATCTGTGTATGTCTCCAGGCCTTAAGTAACAAATTAGTGGTTTTCAAAAGCTTCAGAAAGTTTACTTCCATCATTTTGTTGATATCTTTAGTAATTATTACTCCCAAATATGCAAATTTCTCTATAGCCCAGGCAAATTCATATTTCCGATTAATCTCCTCTCTTATTTCTTTTTCTAACTCAATACCCATCACTGTTGTATTATCCTTGTTTAATTTATAATTTGCTACCTGGCTGTATTCCGTTATTTCTCTCATCAGGGGGTCTAGCGAGTTCTTAGGGTTCGCTATTGATAGGAGAATATCGTCTGCATAAAGACTAATTTTGAATTCACTATCTCTTATCTTATATCCCTTGATCTCTACATTTTTCCTAATATTAACTGCTAGAGGTTCGATTGAGAATATATTTAGCAGTGGTGATAATGGGCAGCCTTGCCTGACCCCATTATTTATTAATACCCAATCTGAGCAAACATTTGGTCCGACTATTCTAGCGGAAGGATTGTTATACATGCCATAATAGCATTTAGCATCCAGCCTTTAATATTATATGATTCTAAAGTTAATTCCAAAAACGTCCAGTTCAACCTATCAAAGGATTTTTTCCGCATCTACAGCAATAGTCAGAAGGGGTATATTTTTCCTTTTCGCACTGACTATAGAAACATAGAATGTGATGGCAGATAAGAACCATTCGCCCCATCTAGTCTGCCCAATTTTCTAAATACTTTCATTAGTCCCTAGTCTTATCTTATAGTTAGGATAGCCTTATGCCTATCCCACGCATGCTTAAACTCCTTTACTGTGTTAACCTCTACCACTTCAGCTGGAAGGCTATTGCATTCATCCACTACCCTCTCAGTAAAGTAATACTTCCTGATATTATTTTTAAACCTTTGTCCCCCTAATTTAAGACTATGTCCTTTTGTTGTGGTAGTTTTTCTTCTTTTAAATATAGTCTCCTCCTTTACTGTGTTGATTCCCTTTATATATTTAAATGTTTCTATCATATCCCCCCTGTCTCGTCTTTCCTCCAAGCTATACATGTTAAGATCCTTTTAACCTTTCCTGGTAAGTTTTATCCCGCAATCCATGAACCAGTTTAGTAGCCCTTCTCTGAACCCTCTCTAAGGTATCAATATCCTTCTGAAGATACGGTTTCCAGTACTGTGTACAATACTCCAAGTGAGGTCTCACCAGTGTTCTGTATAATGGCATGAGCACTTCCTCTTTCTACTGCTAATACCTCTCCCTATACAACCAAGCATTCTGCTAGCATTTCCTGCTGCTCTATTACATTGTCTGCCTACCTTTAAGTCATCAGAAATAATCACCTCTAAATCCCTTTCCTCATATGTTGAGGTTAGGAGTCTATCAAATATTCTGTACTCTGCCCTTGGGTTTTTACGTCCAAGATGCATTATCTTGCACTTATCCACATTAAATGTCAGTTGCCACAATTTTGACCATTTTTCTAGTTTACCTAAATCATTTGTCATTTGGCTTATCCCTCCTGGAACATCAACCCTGTTACATATCTTAGTATCATCAGCAAAAAGACATACTTTACCATCAAGACCTTCTGCAATATCACTAATAAAAATATTAAAGAGAATGAGTCCAAGTACAGATCCCTGAGGTACCCCACTGGTGACAAGTCCACGCTTCGAATATATTCCATTAACTACAACCCTCTGTTGCCTGTCACTCAGCCTTACCCATTCAACAATATTGGAATCCAAACTTAAAGATTGCAGTTTATTTATAAGCCTTCTATGTGCAACAGTGTCAAAAGCCTTACTGAAATCTAGGTAAGCAATGTCTTCTGCACCACCCTGATCTATAATTTTAGTTACCCAATCAAAAAAAATCAATAAGATTAGTTTGGCATGATCTCCCTGAAGTAAACCCATGTTGTCTCTGATCTTGAAAGCCATGTGTTTTTAGATGTTCATCAATCCTATCCTTTAACATGGTTTCCATCACTTTCCCCACTACTGAAGTAAGGGTTACTGGCCTATAGTTGCCCGACTCCTCCCTATTGCCTTTCTTGTAAATGGGCACAACATTCGCTAACTTCCAATCTTCTGGGACTACTCCTGTTAACAATGATTGGTTAAATAAATCTGTTAATATAATATCTATAATTCCTCTTGTATTAGATCCAACCCATCTTCCATGCATAAAGCCAATTTGATCTTTATGAATTAATTTGATTACTAATTAGAGCCGTGCTGCTAAAATGGAGGAAAATATTTTAATATTAGTGTTTATTAAAGAAATAGGCCGGTAGCTTGAGACTAATGTAGGATCTTTACCTTGCTTCAGAATAGGAAGCACATTTGCTCTGAGCATTTCTTCCGGGAAACTACCCCTCTGAACCGCATTATTAAAGTAAGGGCCAAATGTTTGCTCAGTAAGAATTTATACATGTGAAAGAATACGTTAGTGAATCCATCTGGTCCTGGTGTTTTGCCTTTCTGACATTTTGAAATAGCTATATTTACTTCTGCTTCCAGGATGGGGCTGTTAAGACCTATTGCCTGAGTTTGGTAAATTTTTGGTAAGTTTGTTCTTTCCAAGTACTGCTTTATTTTATCTATAGCCGTCTCTACTGGGAGATTGTATAGCTCTCCATAATATTCCTTAAAACAATTTCCTATTTCTTTTGGGTTTATATATGTCTTACGATTGTAAACAATTTTAGTTGGCTTGCTGTTTCCTCAGCTTGTTAGTTAGCATCTTATCTGTTTTATTCCCTCTACAATAAAATTTAAGTTTTAATTTGCTAATATTTTTTGCTACTTTAATATTTAAACATTGTGCTATAGCATTTTGGGTATCTCTGATTTTGCTCGCTTTCTAAGGCGTGGGATCTAACTTGTTCTCTGTTGTTAATTTATATAGGAGACTATATAACTCTCCTAGATGTTTTTCTTTGCCTTTTTCTTCGTGATTTATTTTGATTAGGTGGCCTCTCATAACTGCTTTAAAAGTACACCAAGTTGTCAACGATGAGGTATCTGCTGGGTCATTTTCCCTAAAAAAACATTCTATTAATCTTTCTAGTTTGGGTTTATATCTATTAAAGGGACACTATAGTCACCTGAACAACTTTAGCTTAATGAAGCAGTTTTGGTGTATAGAACATTCCCCTGCCGCCTCACTGCTCAATCCTCTGCCATTTAGGAGTTAAATCCTTTTGTTTATGAACCCTAGTCACACCTCCCTGCATGTAACTTGCACAGCCTTCCATAAACACGTCCTGTAAAGAGAGCCCTATTTAGGCTTTCTTTATTGCAAGTTCTGCTTAATTAAGATTTTCTTATCCCCTGCTATGTTAATAGCTTGCTAGACCCTGCAAGAGCCTCCTGTATGTGATTAAAGTTCAATTTAGAGATTGAGATACTATTATTTAAGGTAAATTACATCTGTTTGAAAGTGAAACCAGGTTTTTTTTCATGCAGGCTCTGCAATCATAGCCAGGGTAGGTGTGGCTAAGGCTGCATAAACAGAAACAAAGTGATTTAACTCCTAAATGACAGTGAATTGAGCAGTGAAATTGCAGGGGAATGATCTATACACTAAAACTGCTTTATTTAGCTAAAGTAATTTAGGCTATAGTGTTCCTTTAATATGAAGTAAGTAATTATTTAATATCCAAGTTCTATTTTTCTTTTCTGAAAAACTATCTTGTATTTCAAATATATACAGACTATGATCTGACCAAACGTTCTCAACTATTCTAATTTTTGTCACTTTCTTTATCAAATTCAGATTTCCCCACACCATATCTATTCTTGAGTATGTAAAATGTACTCTCGATAGATGGATATAATCTCTCATCTATGGGTTTTGTACCCGCCATGCATCATATAGGGAGCATGCTTTATTTTTTTATTTTTTTTATTCTTTATTCCAAAGCAGGAAATCTTATACATAGCACACATAACAATATCAATACAATTTCAAATAGACATATACGCTGTTGTTTTTGGCTTGTAACATTATCAACATGAATGCACATTCTAATTTGTATATATTACAGAATTCGCAATCATGAAATGTGTTTTTGCCTGGATTTTCCCAAGGGATGATTAACTCCTTTAATTATCTCAAGACATCCCGCTTGGTCTTTTTGTAGTAAATAAAACATGTAACTACCGTGCAGTTGCTTGCACTGAGAATAATTAGGGGTACTATATATATTCACACTTGCTTCCCTAGCTTCACTGTAAACCTTTGATAGTCCCTTTATGCACGATCTTACAATTGTAAGGAAAAGAAAAGACGGTTCAAAACATTGGAACCAGAAAAAGAAAGAGCATCCTCGAGGGTCCGAGGAGGTAGGATGAGATAGTTAGGGGTGAGTGTGGGAGGGCGGAAAGAGAGGTGGGGGGAGCCCAGGGAGAGCTGCCCAATGATAAGTTTTGCAAGGAGTGTGTTGCCCTACCGACTTCATCTATCCTAGGCACCCCCTAATTTTCTCTCAAAGAGAGATGAGTTCAGGCGAAGCGGTCTGTAACTTGTATCTCCAGTGCCCTGGATGGTACGGTTTTATGTTTTTGGTCCAGTCTGCTGTCTTAGTCACTCTCTGTACTATTGATCCATGGGTCCCAAATCTTTTCAAATTTCTTCGTAGTCCCTCTGACCTGAGCTGTCAATTTGTCCATTAAAAAGTTATCCTTTATTTTCTGTTTTATTATTGCTATTGTAGGAGTATCCCTCTGTAGCCATACCTGCGCTAGGGTTCGTCTTGCGGTGAGGTTTATTTTTTGTAGGAGGTTTTGTTCCGTTCTTATCCAATCGTCCATGGATCTTGACAGTAGGAACACCCAAGGGTCTAGCTTCACCTCCCTGCCGAACAACAATGCTGCAATCCGTTTCCAGTAGATCTGCACCTCTGGGCATTCCCACCACATATGAATATATGTACCCTTATGTCCGCAGCCCCTCCAGCACAAGTCTGTCAGGTTTTTGCGCATGCGTCACAGTGTCACTGGGGTGGTATACCACCGAAACAAGGTCTTATATGATTGTTCCTGCAAGGAGACACACACTGAAGATGTTGCTGCTGCCTCCCATATTTCCTGGAGGGAAAGCTTTGATAGGAGATTCGAGCAGAAGTGCCAGAACTTCTGGAATCAACTTGCCAGCCGAACAGCTCTACTTACCCCATCCGCACTGCTGCTCAGCCCAGCCGACATGCCGGCTCTCTGTTCCCCCCATGGACTAAAGGACCGCGCAAAAACGACACCACAGCACAGCAACCCACACTCCGGTAGGCTGAGACCCTGGAAGCCTGGCCCTCAAGCAGCGCACTCTAATGAGAACAGAGCGGGCTCTGGCAAGCGGGTCCAGCACAGAGGACCACAGAGGAGAGGCAAAGCCCGAAAAGCTCACCTGCTCCACATGGCGGCACCCAAGATCAAAAGCTCACAACAGCACACCCCATCTCGGTTCCCCTCTAAGAACGACCAGAATGTTGGCATCAGGGAGGCAAGGTGGTCTCACACCGGGACGGAGGTCGGCAATGGCCCATCCACAGCTCACACATTGGGCTCCTGAACCAAGCCTCCAGAGTTGGCGTGGGATGACTCACATGGACTGCCATAAGGACTAATCAAGCTCCGCAGTGCACAGAAGTAGGTTCAGTCAACAATGCACGCAGTTAAACTCACTTACGCTACTTAGAGCTAGTTACTCCTACATGAGTCCCAATACTACTTAGCTTTAAGCCTCCTGCCTGTGCGCACAACCTTCACTGGGCCTTTAAACCTCGACTCCCCCCCAAAACTGAGTGCTGCAGTATCAGGGTTGTTTAGTTAAACCTGCATGCAAGCCTCAATTAACCAGGCACCCTCTACAGCTCTAGTTTACATTGGCTACACTCCCGCATTCTCCCTATTGTTGCCTCCCCTCTGGAGCGGTGTACCCAGTGGCACCAATACTCAACACTCCTCGACATCACAGCTTACAGTCACTCAGTAAAGCTCAACTCTCACCACAATTTGAGACTCAGCACACTGTCAGTTGTTATAACTCATCTTAAACTTGACTTGTGAAAGCCTGTTAATGATACGCTCATATAATGAAGCATGCATACTTTTTGTTTTACTTTTTTTATACCCTGCCAGTTACCTAGCTTAACCAAAATCCTAGGATTATTACTCCTGGTGGGTACCATATCTTAAATCGACTATAATGTTGTCACTAGACTCAACTTAATTGTAATTAGTTCATCTGAATAATCATTTGACACATTCTGATCCACCATGCCATTTATATATATAAAAAACAGTGCAATCTTTCCTGATATTGTATGACATACCACTGCTTTATCTTGCTTTATCCTTTAAAATGTTTATTCAAAAATGTCTACATAATCCTGCACTGCAAAAATAAAGAATTAAAAAAAAAATAATAATAATATGGCAGCTAAGCCTAGTCAGAGTTCACAGTACAGTCAAAATGTTATTCAGCAAGCATATAGACAATTAGGTATTCACTTGGGCGGGTACACTTTACGGCCCTGCCCATGGCGTCTCAAGAGGGCCCGTCTGTCTCCAACTCTTAGTCCTCAAAAGGATCTAGAGGCCTCCCTTTGCATTGCAACTGGATCTGAGTCCCGCCACCTCCCCCCCCCCGAGAACCAGAAGAGAAGCCAACACCGAAGGGTCAGACCCTCAGCCCCAGCCCCCCCAGCTCACCCAACCCCCGGCAGGTTCCCTCCCTGGGACAGGGCCCACACAGCTCCATCCCCGTCAGAGGACGCATCGGCCAATCAGTGGAGTACCTCTCTGAGTGTGCGAGAGCTAAACTTAGGCCAGGCCGCGGGGAGTGACACGGTCACCCCCTTCCACGGTGACGGTCATACATGTTCATTACTTCCCTAACCAGCCAATTCCCAACATATACAGTCATGAATACGAAAATTACTGTGATACACTGAACATAATAACATATATTACTGGGCATAGGAAGTGAGGAGTCCGAGTCAGCATTTACCTCCCAAGCACCCAAATAAGGGGGGGCCGGGAGCGGCCGAGGGCTGTACACTGAGGGATCCCCACATCTCGCTCCGATATCAAAAAAGGTACATTGCAGTGCCCAGAAACCCCCAACCCCTCCTCTTCACTCAAACCTTGTCCCCAAAACAGGCAGCAACACACCCCTGAATGTCCCCTCCTGCTTACCCCCGAGGTCGACCCCCACTGTCTCCCTCGGCTGTAGTTAGCATGCTTTATTATATTTTTATTCGTAACCCCACTCCTCATTAATTTTTTATCTTTCTGAGGGTCTAGCACGCAGTTAAAGTCCCCGGCTACCACAAAAATCCCAGTTTTAACTTGTGCTGCCTTATTTAAAATTTTATTTAACAGTGGTACTGGGGCAACATTAGGGAGATAAATATTGACAATTGTGTTTTTCATTTCATTTACCAGACCCACCAGAATCATAAATCTCCCTTCTGGATCTAGTTTCTGAAATAGAGACTCCCATTTAACTAGATTTGAAATTAGTATAGCTACCCCTCTTTTCTTTTTAATCCGCATTGACATGTGTATATTGGTTGGATATTTTCTGCCCCCCCAAGTTACTTTCTCGTTCTGGCGCCAGTGTGTTTCTTGTAACATGCATACATCCACTTTTTCCTTTGTCAGATGATTATATAATAAAGATCTTTTACTCATCATATTCAATCTGAGCATTTACCAACATAAACTTAACCATATTCGTATCGTCTCCCTAACACTTCTCCCTCCCTCTTCCCCAGACTCTGCAGATAGAACATAATATAGATAAAAGATAATACCCCTATCAGGTAGACCCTGAATTTCCAAATAAAAAACCTATCCCTGCAAGGACTGCCACTGTCTTTGGAGGGAAGACCCGTTCTCGAAAGCACCCAGCCGTCTCGAGACATATGTCTTATACAGACATCAAGTAGAGCTCCTATCTTGGCAACGTGTGACAGGAGCGAGAAAAAGGAGCGAAAAAAAAAAACCTTCATTACTCTCTTTTGCTTTTTTCCCCCCTTTTTCTTTTCCTCTCTTTCTGCATATACTTTTCTAAATATCTAGATAGTAACCAGACATTCATGCATATTAATTTCCAGCGCTTAGAATCCTTTTTGCCATCATTCGGTGTCACTTCTTAGGAAGCTATCAATATATATATAAGTAAATTAAAATAATTCCTCCACCCTCTCCCATACTTTCCTTAGTGTGCCACTTATTTTTTCTAATCTGATCCCTATACATTGCATGCTTAATACTGAAAAACATATCATGGTGATATTTACAAAATTTTAGAAAATATTCATTAATTCCACACCTTTTATAATGCACATATCATTAACCTGGGTTTTATCTCTTCTCTTATTTAGTGAACTTGTATTTATACATATTCGTTGTATATCTATTTTTATCCACTGAGATATCTTTATGACAGCTCCAGCTATGCAACCAAACTTCTACCAACCCTTCTGTGTGATAGTGCACTTATCTATTATAGAAATCATTGTGCTATACAACTTTAAATATCTCTCCCCCTCCACAACTCATGAAAACAATCAGTGCGCGGGGGAGAAAGAAAGGAGAAAAAGAGGGAGACAAAAAAAAAAAAAAAGATTATATATATTATAATTCATATCTCATTTAGGAGAATGCAATGGTTTTAGTCCATGCTTCAAAGTCTGTTGGGGAATTAAACGCCAGCCATTTTTCTTTCCACCATGCTAATATTTTGGCGGGTTGTGCCCATCTGTATTTCGTGTTGTGTTGTGTTGTTTCAAAGGTAGTAAGGCTTGTTGGAAAGTCTTTCTCCAAACTCTGGTTTGAGTTGAAAGGTCTTGAAAAATAATAATGTCCTTATATCTGTATATCTAATTGTCTTAATACTTTCATTAGTCCCTGGCCTTATCTTAAAACTAGGATAGCCTTATGCATATCCCACGCATATTTAACCCCTTAGTGACCGCGGACGTACCAGATACGTGCGTCATAAAAAGGTCGTTAATGACCTCGGACGTACCTGGTACATTCACAGCAAATATAAATATTGGAAGCAATCGTGACAATACCTCCCCTGACTGCCGGGCCGCCACGTGGTACTCGGCAGTGTGGCAGAGCTTTGGAAGCCATCATGCTAAGTGCCTTGAGTGCCTGCTGGTGAAAAACGTTTTAAAAAAGTTTTAAAATAAAAAAAATAAAGTTAATAGATTTAGAAAAAAAAAAAATATATATATATATATATACATATATGATATATATATATACATATATTACATATATGTATATATATCTTATATATAATGTCATACTAAGTGTATTGTTTATTAATATATACATATATTAATATAAGAATACACTTAGAGTAAAATTACACACGTGTATATATATATATATATATATATATATACATATACATATAATATATATAATGACTATATATATATATATATATATATATATATATATATATAAAGGTAGCAGATAAATGACCTGCACTCACGGTCTTTCTATGTATAATGTTCTTTTATTCCATCACATTAAAAGCAGATCAACGTTTCGGTCCGCTCAGGGACCTTCCTCTGTACAGTAATACTTCCTTAAATTATTTTTAAACCTTTGCCTCTCTAATTTAAGACTATGTTTCCTCCTTTACTGTGTTGATTCCCTTTATGTATTTAAATGTTTATATCAAATGCCTCTCCTCCCCACCCTCCCATCTCGTCTTTCTTCCAAGCTATACTTGTTAACATCCTTTAACCTTTCCTTGTAAATTTTATCCTGTAACCCATGAGCCAGCTTAGTAGCCATTCTCTTTTTTTTTATAAATGTTGTAAAAGACATATTGGACTTGGGATGGAACACACTGTAATTTTTTTTTTATTTTTTTTTTTGCAATATACATTATATATGTAATATGCACATCTGTGAATTCCTCCATCAATATCAAACCTCTATAACAAACCATATCTTTATTGCAGGTTCTTGATCAGAGCAGGCAGTGGTGGCTGGTGGAGGATTATCAACGACAGAAAGGATATATCCCAAGTAACATCCTTGACACTGGTGAAGTTGGACAGGTATGAGTACTGCAGTTGTTGGGGTGCACAAAAATACTTCAGGGTGGAGCAAAATTCAGAGCAGGGTTTAAGGAGTCAATCATGTTTTTTTATTAATGAGCCCATTTCAATGATATTACATGCAATGAATGCATATGTCTGAAGCAGTGGCGTACACATGACCCATGGGGCCCCGGTGCGAAAATTGATCTGTGGGCCCCCCCCGCGCGCGCGCGGGCCAGGCCGCAACACATGACGGTGGGCACCTGGTCGCAGAGGTTACAAGGCTGCGACCCCTGCGACCGCGGTATGTACGCCAGTGCATGCAGATGCACACACACTTAAAGGACCACTCTAGGCACCCAGACCACTTCAGCTTATTGAAGTGGTCTGGGTGCCAGGCCCAGCTAGGGTTAACCCATTTTTTCATAAACATAGCAGTTTCAGAGAAACTGCTGTGTTTCTGAATGGGTTAAGCCTTCCCCTATTTCCTCTAGCGGCTGTCTCATTGACAGCCGCTAGAGGTGCTTGCGTGCTTCTCACTGTGATTTTCACAGTGAGAGCACGCCAGCGTCCATAGGAAAGCATTATGAATGCTTTCCTATGTGACCGGCTGAATGCGTGCCAGCGCGCGCATGCGCAGCCGACGGGAGGAGAAGAGGAGGATCGGAGGAGGAGAGCTCTCCGCCCAGCGCTGGAAAAAGGTAAGTTTTACCCCTTTTCCCTTTTCCAAAGCCGGGATGGGGGTCCCTGAGGGTGGGGGCACCCTCAGGGCACTATAGTGCCAGGAAAACGAGTATGTTTTCCTGGCACTATAGTGGTCCTTTAAAGGACCACTACAAACACCCAGATCACATCAGCTCAATGAAGTTGTCTGGGTGTCACGTCCCTCTAGTTTTAACCCTGCAGCTGAAAACATAGCAGTTTCAGAGAAACTGCTATGTTTCACTGAGGGTTAATCCAGCCTCTAGTGGCTGTCTCACTGACTTCATGAAAGGTCACCCCGTACCAGACGGTGCATTTGGTAGGGTTCAATCGGCGCTGATGAGTTATCCGTGGACTTTCTGTTACCCAGAAATTACAGTTTTGCTTACTGATGAAGCCATTTAAATGAAAATGAGCTTCGTTAGACATGTTGAGTTAATGAATAGATTAATTGTTTTCTATGGCTAATTCATCATTCCTTTGTGAAATTACCCAGGATGAATCCTTCAAGACCCAGTTATAATATGTACCTGCATCAAAAAAATGTAACTACTTACAAATAGGTTATTTACTTGCTCTGGTTTTTGTCCCACCCTGTATAATAAATGTATGCATGACTGGTAACAAAAAATATAAAACAATATTACATCCTTCCTGTTACTGTATAGGTTTTTGGAGACGGTGTGTCACTGCACCAAGACTCAAACAGTGAGGAGGTGACTGCATGGCTAAAACAAAAAGGCTTCTCTAACATGTATGTGGGCCCTTATCTCATTTACCATTAAGACAAATACTTGTTTTATTTCCTAATATTAATTCTCTTTTTCTCTATTTATTCCCATCACACTTTGTTGACCTGTACAGCACAGTGCGGTGCCTTGGAGTCCTTAGAGGGGACCAGTTATTGGCCTTAAGCCGTGAGGAATTAAAAACCGTGTGTCCTGAGGAAGGTGGACGTGTATTCACACAGCTCAATGCATTGCATGGAGGTCGTGGGGTGAGGAATTCCTAATGATCATACGAGAATAAACAG
>OW240912.1:135956313-135968980 GCA_933207985.1 Pelobates cultripes
TTATTGTACTGTCAGTATTTGAGGATTGGAACTCATGTTTTCTCAGTACATTTCATTCACTAATCAGTGTTTTTCGACTCTGTTTATCTCGTTTCAGTTAAACCCCTTAACCCCTTAAATCCGCAGGGCGTACTATTACGCCCTGCAGGAGCCGGCTCTAAACGCCGGCGGGCGTAATAGTACGCCCTCACTTTAATGGCCGCCCACGTGGCCGGCGCTATTCGCCCGCTGCAGATCGCGGTCGGGGGGGATGCCCGGCCCCCCAGGCATCCCCCCCTGTGGCCGGTGACCGCGATCTGCAGTCACTGATCGCAGTGACAGGCTGTCACTGCGATCAGTATTTAACGTGTGTCAGCCGATTTCAAATCGGCTGACACACGTGGCCAGCGGCTACCCCCGTGCAGATCGCGGTCGGGGGACTTACCTGGCCCCCCAGGCAGTCCCCCTGGGGTCAGTGACCGCGATCTGCTAGCTCTGAGATCGCAGTGACAGGCTGTCACTGCGATCTCAGAGCGCTCTGATCGCAGTGACGGCCTGTCACTGCGATCAGTGTTACATGTGTCAGCCTATTGGCTGACACATGTAACAGGCACAAAGATCCCCCTGCAGATTGGAAGGGGGGAGTGCTTGTACCACCCAGGCACTCCCCCCTGTGGCCAATTACCCAATCTGCAGGAGGTGATCACAGTGACAGGCAGTCACTGTGATCACTGATCCTGGGTGTCAGCCAGTGATGTAAAATCACTGGCTGACACTGTCTCTGCCCCCTGTCCTGTAAAAATAAATAAAATATTAGTAAAAAAAAAAAAAATTACAGTTAAATATAAAATATACTTAGATCATATATATTATATATATATATATGATCTAAGTATATATATATATACACACACACACATTTACACATACACGAAGTGTATTTAAATATTAATATATATAATTATTTATATATATATTACTATCAAATTACACGTAGACTAATACTGATTAAATATATATATATATAATTATTGTTATATATATATATTTATATATAATATAAAAAAATGTAAATACGTAAAAAAATAAAATTACAAAAATAATTAAAAATAAATAATAAAAAATTATATAGATGTTTGTTATTTCGTTCTAACTGTATTGTGATATTAATATATATATATTTATATCAAAATACACGTAGAACGAAATAATATATATCTATATACATAAATATATACATATATATCACTAAATATATACACCTATATATAAATAAAAATATTTAAAAAAATTATATATATATATGTATATATACACATATGTATATATATACATATATTAATTCTACACATATATTTATGTAATATTTTTACATAATTAGGTATCTAATTAATTACAATTAGCGGGACCTGCCTGACAACCCATGCCGAAAGTATAGGGAATTTAATTTGCTAGCACTATATTTAACCCTATAACTTTCCAAGACACCATAAAACCTGTAAATTGGGGGTACTGTTTTACTCGGGAGACTTCGCTGAACACAAATATTAGTGTTTCAAAACAGTAAAATGTATTACAACAATGATATAGCCAGTAAAAGTGAAGTTTTTTGCATTTTTCACGCACAAACAGCACTTACACGGATGATATTATTGCTGCAATACTTTTTACTGTTTTGAAACACAAATATTTGTGTTCAGCGAAGTCTCCCGAGTACAACAGTACCCCTCATGTAGAGGTTTTATGGTGTTTTCAAAAGTTACAGCGTCAAATATAAGGCTTGCGTTTCATTTTTTTCACATTAAAATTAGCCAGATTGGTTACGGTGCCTTTGAGACCCTATGGTAGCCCAAGAATGAAAATTACCCCTATGATGGCATACCATTTGCAATAGTAGACAACCCAAGGTATTGCAAACAGGGTATGTCCAGTCTTTTTTAGTAGCCATTTGGTCACAAACACTGGCCAAAATTGGCGTTTTTTTGCATTTTTCACACAAACAGATACTAACGCTAACTTTGGCCAGTGTTTGTGACCAAATGGCTACTAAAAGACTGGACATACCCCATTTGCAATACCTTGGGTTGTCTACTATTGCAAATGGTATGCCATTATAGGTGTAAATTTTATTCCTGGGCTACTATACAGTCCCAAAGGCAACGTAACCAATCTGGCGAATTTCAATTTCAAATGTAACGTGCTATATTTAACCCTGTAACTTCCCAAAACGCCATAAAACCTGTACATAGGGGGTACTGTTTTACACGTGAGACTTTGCTGAATACAAATATGTGTATTTTATTGCAGTAAAGCAAACAGTATTATGACATTAACCGTTAAAATGTCAAGTAGAACTAAAAAAAAAAAAAAAAAAAAATCTTATTTTCTCCCATTTTTCATATTAAATTATATGTTTCATAGCTAAATATTTGATATTAAATGAAAGCCCTGTTTCCCCTGAATAAAAATGATATATAATAAGGGTGGGTGCATTTACTATGAGAAAGAGGTGTGTAATGCGGTTGGACAGACATGTAAGCGCCGTGCCCAGGTTTTGTTTACATTTTGTTTCGTTCACACTGTACATTTTGGCTCCGTCCTTAAGGGGTTGGAGCGGGCCAAATCTTACGATCGAGCACACAAACAGAAATAACAAACAAACATCTACGCTACATGTCGCAATCAACGTATTCAACTCTTTTCATATTAAATACCCGCCAATATATAATTTAATTCGACAGGGCTTCATTAATAATAAATATTTAACTTATGGCTAACTAAAAATGGGAGAAAATAGATTTTTAAATTCTTTAGTTCTACGCGGCATTTAACTGTCAATGTCATAATACTGTTGCTTTACTGCATTAATACACATATTTGTATTCAGCAAAGTCTCACGTGTAAAACAGTACCCCCATGACAGGTTTTATGGCGTTTTGGGAAGTTACAGGGTCAAATATAGCACGTTACATTTGAAATTGAAATTCGCCAGATTGGTTATGTTGCCTTTGGGACTTTATAGTAGCCCAGGAATGAAATTTACATCCATAATGGCATACCATTTGCAATAGTAGACAACCCAAGGAATTGCAAATGGGGTATGTCCAATCTTTTTTAGTAGCCATTTGGTCACAAACACTGGCCAAAGCTAGCGTTAGTATTTCTTTGTGTGTGAAAAATGCAAAAAATGCCAATTTTGGCCAGTGTTTGTGACTAAGTGGCTACTAAAATAGACTGGACATACCCCGTTTGCAATACCTTGGGTTGTCTACTATTGCAAATGGTATGCCATCATAGGGGTAATTTTCATTCTTGGGCTACCATAGGGTCTCAAAGGCAACGTAACCAATCTGGCGAATTTTAATGTGAAAAAAATGAAACACAAGCCTTATATTTGACGCTGTAACTTTTGAAAACACCATAAAACCTGTACATGAGGGGTACTGTTGTACTCGGGAGACTTCGCTGAACACAAATATTTGTGTTTCAAAACAGTAAAAAGTATCGCAGCAATAATATCGTCCGTGTAAGTGCTGTTTGTGCGTGAAAAATGCAAAAACTTCACTTTTACTGGCGATATCATCGTTGTAATACATTTTACTGTTTTGAAACACTAATATTTGTGTTCAGCGAAGTCTCCCGAGTAGAACAGTACCCCCCATGTACAGGTTTTATGGTGTCTTGGAAAGTTATAGGGTTAAATACAGTGCTAGCAAATTAAATTCCCTTTACTTTCGGCATGGGTTGTCAGGCAGGTCCCGCTAATTGCAATTAATTAAGACACCTAATTATGTAAAAATATTACATAAATATATATGTAGAATTAGTATATGTATATATATACGTATGTGAATATATATGTATATATATATATAAATTTTTAAATATTTTTATTTATATATAGGTATATATATGTATATAGATATATATTATTTCGTTCTACGGGTATTTTGATATAAATATATATATATATTAATATCACAATACAGTTAGAACGAAATAACACACATCTATATATTTTTTAATTATTTATTTTTAATTATTTTTTAAATTTTATTTTTTTAACGGGTTTATATATATTTAATTTTTTTATATTATATATAAATATATATATAACAATAATTATATATTTAATCAATATCAGTCTATGTGTAATTTGATATTAATATATTTATATGATCTAAGTATATATATTTTTTTTATTTAATTATATTTTATTTCCAGCCAGCAGGGGGACTACCTGTCATTACAGGCAGTCCCCCTACTGGTAATGCTGCAGCCAGCTATCCCGGCCATGTGATTATGAGGTCCTCGCAAGGGGCTGCAGGAGGTCGGACGTGCCGCGGGGGGCTCCCTGGGAGTCCCCCCAACCGCGATCGCTGGCGTGGGATTACGGCGACCGGGTAAGTAATAAAAGACTGGAGGGCGTACTATTACGCCCGGCGGCGTTTAGAGCCGCTTAGAAGAGGACTTAATAGTACGCCCTCCGGTCTTAAGGGGTTAATGGTTCGACTACAGTTCTTAGATCCGACTATCCTGCAGGATAAAGGTCAAGATCCCATCCACTGGTTCCACGTTCAATTTCAGATGGCATTCATCATATGTTATATATATTTGCTTATTCTGTTATTTTTATTAATGGTGTATTGTTCATGTACTTTATTTTGTAGCAGCGTGAAAGAGGAAATAGTTGGTTGGGAGGAGCCTTTTATGGATTCCTTACTTTTTGTCTGTGGTGTTTTTCTCTCTATGTTAATGTGCTGCTGTGGAGTTCTAGTAAAGAGAGACTTAAGCAAATATTTAACTCCTGTCATTAATAAAATTAAGATTATAGTTACACTAAAGCTAGTATAATCTACAATTAGAGGGGCAAAGGTTTAAAAAAAATATCAGGAAGTATTACTTTACTGAGATGGTAGTGGATGCATGAAATAGCGTTCCAGCTGAAGTGGTAGAGCTTAACACAGTGAAGGAGTTTAACCATGCATGGGATAGGCATAAGGCTATCCTAACTGTAAGATAAGACTAGGGACTAATGAAAGTATTTAGAAAATTGGTGAGACTAGATGGGCCAAATGGTTCTTATCTGCCATCACATTCTATGTTTCTATGTTTCTATCTGTGAATGTGCAGCATTTCAAGCAGATAATATGCATATTATCTTTGGAAAATGGGATACAGCAAGAATGAAGAAAACACAAATTATTTCATATCTAGAATTAGTAAAACTGGTTGAATGTCAAATCTTTGGTTTTAACAGCACAACTGAAAACTTAACTGACTTGGATATTTTTAACTAATATTTTACAATTATTTAAAATTCACTTTAAATTCTCAACAGTTTACACTCTAGTGAATAGAACAGCTAGAATAAACGAGGAAGAAGATACGGAGTTGTTCATATTCTTGTGCAGAATACTCACTTGATTAGTCACATGAATTGTCAGGAATTCAACGTGAATTTGACATTTGAAGCCAATATAGATGCAAAAACATAGAGAACCGCTATATGTAGCTAGATGGTGGTAAATAATACAGGAGGATACGCGTATCTGTGACCCTGTACACTGGAGGTTTTAGTCCAATTTCACAGTCTCAGTGTAAAGGGCAAATTATCAGCAGACTAATCATATTTAATACCTGAGACTTGCTATTTATGTGTATAACATCTATATGTTAAGACTGAAAATTCAGAAGAACACAGGTCAGGCAATTCATCCTTTTTCAAATTTGACATTGTAGAGATTTTATGAAGGTTGGCATTAAAACAGAACAAACTGGTTATAAATCTGCAATTGGAAACGGGTTGATATATTGAATAGACTTTGCATTAGCACATCTAGGAAATTCCCTGGTATAAGATCTGATGATGGATTTGTAACCAGACCACACATTTAAAGGTCAAGCAGGCAGCAGAGAGAGTGGGCATGTATGCCAGTCAGGGTAAACTGGATTCAAAGCTACTAACTGGGACTAGCAGGGTTATTCACTACAGTGAGATTGTAAGTAGTGATGTCGCGAACCCGAAATTTTCGGTTCGCGAACGGCGAACGCGAACTTCCGCAAATGTTCGCGAACCGGCGAACCGCCCGAAACGCCATTGACTTCAATGGGGAGGCGAATTTTAAAACACACAGGGACTCTTTCTGGCCACAATAGGGATGGAAAAGTTGTTTCAAGGGGACTAACACCTGGACTGTGGCATGCCGGAGGGGGATCCATGGCAAAACTCCCATGGAAAATTACACAGTTGATACAGAGTCTGGTTTTAATCCATAAAGGGCAGAAATCACCTAACATTCCTAAATCACAATCAATATGGATTGACACCTGACATATGACATATTGACACCTTGACATATGGATTAAGGATAAAGGTCAAGATCCCATCCACTGGTTCCACGTTCAATTTCAGATGGCATTCATCATATGTTATATATATTTGCTTATTCTGTTATTTTTATTAATGGTGTATTGTTCATGTACTTTATTTTGTCGCAGCGTGAAAGAGGAAATAGTTGGTTGGGAGGAGCCTTTTATGGATTCCTTACTTTTTGTCTGTGGTGTTTTTCTCTCTATGTTAATGTGCTGCTGTGGAGTTCTAGTAAAGAGAGACTTAAGCAAATATTTAACTCCTGTCATTAATAAAATTAAGATTATAGTTACACTAAAGCTAGTATAATCTACAATTAGAGGGGCAAAGGTTTAAAAAAAATATCAGGAAGTATTACTTTACTGAGATGGTAGTGGATGCATGAAATAGCCTTCCAGCTGAAGTGGTAGAGCTTAACACAGTGAAGGAGTTTAACCATGCATGGGATAGGCATAAGGCTATCCTAACTGTAAGATAAGACTAGGGACTAATGAAAGTATTTAGAAAATTGGTGAGACTAGATGGGCCGAATGGTTCTTATCTGCCATCACATTCTATGTTTCTATGTTTCTATCTGTGAATGTGCAGCATTTCAAGCAGATAATATGCATATTATCTTTGGAAAATGGGATACAGCAAGAATGAAGAAAACACAAATTATTTCATATCTAGAATTAGTAAAACTGGTTGAATGTCAAATCTTTGGTTTTAACAGCACAACTGAAAACTTAACTGACTTGGATATTTTTAACTAATATTTTACAATTATTTAAAATTCACTTTAAATTCTCAACAGTTTACACTCTAGTGAATAGAACAGCTAGAATAAACGAGGAAGAAGATACGGAGTTGTTCATATTCTTGTGCAGAATACTCACTTGATTAGTCACATGAATTGTCAGGAATTCAACGTGAATTTGACATTTGAAGCCAATATAGATGCAAAAACATAGAGAACCGCTATATGTAGCTAGATGGTGGTAAATAATACAGGAGGATACGCGTATCTGTGACCCTGTACACTGGAGGTTTTAGTCCAATTTCACAGTCTCAGTGTAAAGGGCAAATTATCAGCAGACTAATCATATTTAATACCTGAGACTTGCTATTTATGTGTATAACATCTATATGTTAAGACTGAAAATTCAGAAGAACACAGGTCAGGCAATTCATCCTTTTTCAAATTTGACATTGTAGAGATTTTATGAAGGTTGGCATTAAAACAGAACAAACTGGTTATAAATCTGCAATTGGAAACGGGTTGATATATTGAATAGACTTTGCATTAGCACATCTAGGAAATTCCCTGGTATAAGATCTGATGATGGATTTGTAACCAGACCACACATTTAAAGGTCAAGCAGGCAGCAGAGAGAGTGGGCATGTATGCCAGTCAGGGTAAACTGGATTCAAAGCTACTAACTGGGACTAGCAGGGTTATTCACTACAGTGAGATTGTAAGTAGTGATGTCGCGAACCCGAAATTTTCGGTTCGCGAACGGCGAACGCGAACTTCCGCAAATGTTCGCGAACCGGCGAACCGCCCGAAACGCCATTGACTTCAATGGGGAGGCGAATTTTAAAACACACAGGGACTCTTTCTGGCCACAATAGGGATGGAAAAGTTGTTTCAAGGGGACTAACACCTGGACTGTGGCATGCCGGAGGGGGATCCATGGCAAAACTCCCATGGAAAATTACACAGTTGATACAGAGTCTGGTTTTAATCCATAAAGGGCAGAAATCACCTAACATTCCTAAATCACAATCAATATGGATTGACACCTGACATATGACATATTGACACCTTGACATATGGATTGACACCTGTCCTCAGAGCCCCTGATGCACACGGACACAGAGCAGAATAGAGACTGGTCCCCTACATAGGGTCACTTGGCAGATATGGATTGACACCTGTCCTAAGGATCCCTGATACACACTGACACAGAGCAGAATAGGGACTGTTACCCCTACATGGGGTCACTTGGCAGATATGGATTGACACCTGTCCTAAGGTTCCCTGATACACACTGACACAGAGCAGAATAGGGACTGGTCCCCCTACATAGGGTCACTTGGCAGATATGGATTGACACCTTGTTACAAACTGCTATTTGTAGCGGGCCCTTTAAATGGCAAATTGCCCTGTTTCCCTGGGTTGTGGAGAAGCCTCTTTGCCAGCCTCCTCCCGCATGACTATGGCCCCTGGGAGATTGTGAAAATGTATGCACTTTTATTTGGTGTGTATGGCCCTTTAAGACTGTGGGTGGGCATATTGGGGCTTATGGACTCTTTATGTGACTGGTGCTGGCCCTTTAAACACCTTTTTTGGGACATCAGGAAGATTGGGACACTGCCCCTTTAAGGCCGTGTCCCCAGACTTGTTGGGGACACGGCCCCTTTAAGGCGGTGTCCCCTGTGTCCCCAGACCTGGTGCAAACCCTTTGTGCCTGCCTTGCTATTTCCCACTTGGTTCAGTAAATGGGAAATTATTTCAGCTGCAGAGACTAAGTCCCATTCGGCGATGGGACTTAGTCTTTTTTTCAGCCGTTTTTTTCAGCCTTATTTCAGCTGCAGAGACTAAGTCCCATTCGGCGATGGGACTTAGTCTTTTTTTCAGCCTTATTTCAGCTGCAGATATGGATTGACACCTGTCTTAAGGATCCCTGATACACACTGACACAGAGCAGAATAGGGAATGTTACCCCAACATCGGGTCACTTGGCAGATATGGATTGACACCTGTCCTAAGGATCCCTAATACACACTGATACACAACTACTTGGATGGTATAGACATTTTTAGCAGCTCCTGGCCCGAACACCTGACCCACATAGGAGCCGTAATAGACCGGATTAGGGAGTCCGGACTGACCCTAAAGCCCAGTAAGTGCCATATAGGAACGTGTAAAAACCTCCCAAGATAGTAGTATGGGCCCCAGAGTGTGAACAGGCCTTCCAACAGCTCAAGACGGCGCTCATTAAATCACCTGTACTTTCTTCTCCTGATCCAACTAAACACTTTCTCGTCCATACAGGCGCTTCTATGCTTGGATTGGGAGCAGTATTGAGCCAAGTCGGAGCAGATGGTGGCTAGCAACCCGGGGCTTATCTAAGCCGTAAAGTTTTGCACAGCGAAGTATATTCACTGCCATTGAAAAGGAGTGCATAGCGGTGGTGTGGGCCCTCAAAAAGCTGCAACCTACTTGTATGGACAACCGTTTACCTTACTCACAGATCACAACAAATTTGGGGCACTGCGTGTGCAATCTAATGTGCCACCAGATAGGAGTGGTGTGTTTAGTACTATTGTTATCAGTTTAATCACTGTTACGCCCCCTATCCGTTGATGTGGAGCAAGACGCAGCAGCAGAAGAGGACTAAGCCGAGGAGGTTATGGAGAGGATGGAGTAGGAGGAGTAGAGGAGGTGGCAGCGTACTGGCAGAGTACACGCTGTAGGGCTGACACACCTGCTTGAAGATAACTAACTGCTATTCAATCTATAACAGTGAAAAAAGTTTTTTGTTTTTAAATGCAAGCTATTGTGACACGAGTGAGTGAGTGGTGTGTTTAGTACTATTGTTATCAGGTTTTAATCACTGTATTCACGCCCCTAATATCGTTGATGTGGAGCAAGGGCGCAGCAGAAAGAGGACTAAGCGAGGAGGTTATGGAAGAGAGGATGGAGTAGGAGGAGGAGTAGAGGAGGTAGCGAAAGCGTGCACAGCAAAAGAGTACACGCTGTAGAGGCTACGACACACCTGCTTGAAGATAACTAACTGCTATTCAATCTATAGCAGTGAAAAATTTTGTTTTTAAATCAGAAAGCTATTGTGACACCAGTGAGTGAGTGGGTGTGTTTAGTACTATTGTTATCAGTTTAATCCCTTTATTCGCCCCCTATCCCGTTGATGTGGAGCAAGAAGGCAGCAGCAGCAGAAAGAGGACTAAGCGAGGAGGTTATGGAAGAGGATGGAGTAGGAGGAGTAGAGGAGGTGGCAGCGTACTGGCAGAGTACACGCTGTAGGGCTGACACACCTGCTTGAAGATAACTAACTGCTATTCAATCTATAACAGTGAAAAAAAAATTTTGTTTTTTAATCCAAGCTATTGTGACACCAGTGAGTGAGTGGTGTGTTTAGTACTATTGTTATCAGTTTAATCACTGTTACGCCCCCTATCCGTTGATGTGGAGCAATACACAGCAGCAACAGAACAGGACTCAGTCGAGGAGGTTATGGAAGATGAGCGTGAACTGCTCAAGGCGGGAGGCGGAGTGGCGGATGGTTGAGAGGGGACAAGGAGGACAGCAGTGGTTGACGTGGCTGAAGATGCTGGACCAGGAGGAGGCTGGCGGCTTAGAGTAGGCGGGTTGCACATGTACTCATGTGTTGATCCCATAGGCGTTTGTGATGTGAGATCATGTGCCTACGCAAAGCAGTTGTACCTAGGTGGGTGTTGGACTTCCCACGACTCAGTTTCTTTTGGCACAGGTTGCAAATGGCATCGCTGTTGTCAGAGGCAGACACACAAAAAAAATGCCACACTGCAGAGCTCTGCAATGGCGGCATTCTGGTGGTATGATATGAGTGGCACTGTAAACTGGCAGAGTACACGCTGTAGGGCTGACACACCCGCTTTAAGGACACTGACTGCTATTCAATCTATAACAGTTAAAAAAACTTTGTTTTTAAATCCAAGCTATTGTGACACCAGTGAGTGCGTGGTGTGTTTAGTACTATTGTTATCAGTTTAATCACTGTTACGCCCCCTATCCGTTGATGTGGAGCAAGACGCAGCAGCAGAAGAGGACTAAGCCGAGGAGGTTATGGAAGAGGATGGAGTAGGAGGAGTAGAGGAGGTGGCAGCGTACTGGCAGAGTACACGCTGTAGGGCTGACACACCCGCTTTGAGACAACTAACTGCTATTCAATCTATAACTGATGTTTGTTTCACAGGCAGAAAGTGCCCTAAAAGATGGCGGCTTGAACCCAAGTTGGTGGCGGATCAGTCACGCAAGTCAACAGGCATTCAGAGCTAAAATACAGCAGCGTGTGGACCATTTTTAGCCCAAGGCAGCTCATCTCATCAGGCCTTTTTTAATCTAATGTATCGCCCAGTGTCAGTCCCTTCGGGATCCATCCCTCATTCATCTTAATAAAGGTGAGGTAATCTAGACTTTTTTGACCTAGGCGACTTCTCTTCTCAGTGACAATACCTCCTGCTGCACTGAAGGTCCTTTCTGACAGGACACTTGAAGCGGGGCAGGCCAGAAGTTCTATCGCAAATTGGGATAGCTCAGGCCACAGGTCAAGCCTGCACACCCAGTAGTCAAGGGGTTCATCGCTCCTCAGAGTGTCGATATCTGCAGTTAAGGCGAGGTAGTCTGCTACCTGTCGGTCGAGTCGCTCTCTGAGGGTGGATCCCGAAGGGCTGTGGCGATGCGTAGGACTTAAAAAGGTCCGCATGTCCTCCATCAGCAACACGTCTCTAAAGCGTCCTGTCCTTGCCGGCGTGGTCATGGGAGGAGGAGGATGACTTCCACCTCTCCCCCTGTTAGATTCCCGTTGTGCTGTGACATCACCCTTATACGCTGTGTAAAGCATACTTTTCAATTTATTTTGCAAATGCTGCATCCTTTCATACTTGTTGTAATTCGGTAACATTTCCGCCACTTTCTGCTTATACCGGGGGTCTAGTAGCGTGGACACCCAGTACAGGTCGTTCTCCTTCAGCCTTTTTATACGAGGGTCCCTCAACAGGCACGACAGCATGAAAGACCCCATTTGCACAAGGTTGGATGCCGAGCTACTCATTTCCCGTTCCTCCTCCTCACTGATGTCAATGAAGGTATTTTCTTCCCCCAGCCACGTACAACACCACAGGTACCAGATAGGTGACAACGAGCACCCTGGGATGCCTGTTGTGGTTGGTCTTGCTCCTCCTCTTCCTCCTCCTCAAAGCCACATTCCTCCTCTGACTCCTCTTCCTCACAATCCTCTTCCAGCGTTGCCGCAGGTCCAGCAAGCGATGCTGATAAGGCTGTTTCTGGAGGTGATGGTGACCACAACTCTTCCTCTTCCTCTTCACGCTCATCTACGGCCTGATCCAGCACTCTTCGCAGGGCGCGCTCCAGGAAGAAAACAAATGGTATGATGTCGCTGATGGTGCCTTCGGTGCGACTGACTAAATTTGTCACCTCCTCAAAAGGACGCATGAGCCTACAGGCATTGCGCATGAGCGTCCAGTAACGTGGCACAAAAATTCCCAGCTCCCCAGAGGCTGTCCTAGCACCCCGGTCATACAAATATT
>OW240912.1:135973641-135987787 GCA_933207985.1 Pelobates cultripes
TTTTTTAAATCCAAGCTATTGTGACACCAGATCTAATTAGTGGCACTGGTCAGCTTATCCACTGTTAGCGTAACACACCCGCTTTAAGGACACTGACTGCTATTCAATCTATAACAGTGAAAAAAGTGTTTTGTTTTTAAATCCAAGCCATTGTGACACCAGATCTAAGTGGTGGCACTGGTCACCGTATCCACTGTTAGCGTAACACACCCGCTTTAAGGACACTGACTGCTATTCAATCTATAACAGTGAAAAAAGTTTTTTGTTTTTAAATCCAAGCTTTGTGTCACCAGATATAAGTGGTGGCACTGGTCACCGTATCCACTGTTAGCGTAACACACCCGCTTTAAGGACACTGACTGCTATTCAATCTATAACAGTGAAAAAGTGTTTTGTTTTTTTAAATCCAAGCTATTGTGACACCAGATCTAATTAGTGGCACTGGTCAGCGTATCCACTGTTAGCGTAACACACCCGCTTTAAGGACACTGACTGCTATTCAATCTATAACAGTGAAAAAAGTGTTTTTTTTAAAAATCCAAGCTATTGTGACACCAGATATAAGTGGTGGCACTGGTCACCGTATCCACTGTTAGCGTAACACACCCGCTTTAAGGACACTGACCGCTATTCAATCTATAACAGTGAAAAAAGTTTTTTGTTTTTAAATCCAAGCTATTGTGACACCAGATATAAGTGGTGGCACTGGTCAGCGTATCCACTGTTAGCGTAACACACCCGCTTTAAGGACACTGACTGCTATTCAATCTATAACAGTGAAAAAAGTTTTTTGTTTTTAAATCCAAGCTATTGTGACACCAGATCTAAGTGGTGGCACTGGTCACCGTATCCACTGTTAGCGTAACACACCCGCTTTAAGGACACTGACTGCTATTCAATCTATAACAGTGAAAAAAGTTTTTTTTTTTAAATCCAAGCTATTGTGACACCAGATCTAAGTGGTGGCACTGGTCACCGTATCCACTGTTAGCGTAACACACCCGCTTTAAGGACACTGACTGCTATTCAATCTATAACAGTGAAAAAAGATTATTTTTTTTTTAAATCCAAACTATTGTGACACCAGATCTAATTAGTGGCACTGGTCAGCGTATCCACTGTTAGCGTAACACACCCGCTTTAAGGACACTGACTGCTATTCAATCTATAACAGTGAAAAAAGTTTTTTGTTTTTAAATCCAAGCTATTGTGACACCAGATGTAATTGGTGGCACTGACTGGGGAAATGGGCACAGTATGCACTGTGAGCCTGACACAGAAGCTGGCAGCAGTGGCAGACAACTGACTGCTATTCAATCTATAACAGTGAAAAAAGTTTTTTGTTTTTAAATCCAAGCTATTGTGACACCAGATGTAATTGGTGGCACTGACTGGGGAAATGGGCACTGTGAGCCTGACACAGAAGCTGGCAGCAGTGGCAGACAACTAAGTGCATTTACATTACATAGAAAAAAAAAATAAAAAAAGCATACCCTTATCCCTAACCTAGCTATGCTTTTCCCTATCTTATGAACAGCAGCTACACTTTCCCTCCTCTTACTAAGCATGCAGCTTGAGAATGAATCTAAAATGGATGCTGTCCAGTAGGTGGGAGGGTCTGCTAGGGAGGCTGTGTTGCTAATTGGCTGGAATGTGTCTGCTGACTGTGAGGTACAGGGTCAAAGTTTACTCAATGATGACGAATAGGGGGCGGGTCGAACCGCGCATATGTTCGCCCGCCGTGGCGAACGCGAACATGCTATGTTCGCCGGGAACCGTTCGCCGGCGAACCGTTCGGTACATCGCTAATTGTAAGTGAAATTCAAAGATAACTTAAAATTTAATGACAGAGTAGCCAAACTGACTAGCTGATTTTCCAATTTTGCTATTTTGACCTTAAATTTGAAACTCTCTTTGAATTGTTAAAAATTGTTAAAGGAACACTATAGTGTCAGGAACACAAACATGTATTCCTGACACTATAGTGTAAAACTGTAAAACTACCTGCTATGGCCCTTGGCCAACCTTAGATGGTGTAGATGATGTCTAAAGGTGTTTTAGCCCTGCCTGGCTCCACCTATATGACTGAGATCATCAATCTTGACGACATCAGACAATCCAATGCTTTCCTATAGGATGCACCTCTAAGGCTGAGATTATCAATATTGATGATCTCAGCCAATCCAATGCTTTCCCGTAAGAAAGCATTAGGAGGCAATTGCGCATGCGCGGCAAAAAGCTGTGTTGTGCCAATCAGCATCTCCTCATAGAATCAATGTATCTCTAGGGGGAGCATTCAACGTCTCCATGCTAAATGTATAAAAAGCACCTATAGTGGTTCTCTGAGTGACTGCAACTAGAGGTGTTAATAGACACCAATGTAAACACTGCCTTTTCTCAAAAAAGGCAGCATGTACAATGCTCACCTTGCATCTACAAGCTATAGACACCAGAACCACTACATTAAGCTGTAATTGTTCTGGTGACTATAGTATCCCATTAAATAATCACTTCAGTGAATAACCTTATATGGGTTTTCTGCAGTAGGAGCCTCAGTTGCAACAGGATGCTGTACTTCTGCATCTGGCGATAATGGGGGTTAGTAAGTAGTAAGTGGCATTTCTACATTGGTGCAATTTTTTATGTTATGTAATAATAAGCATTTCTACCAAGTTTTATTCCTCTTTCTTTCCTGTTGATTTCACCATTGATTGCTTTCACAAAATAAGGCAATCGCAATTTGAAGGATATTTTCAAACCTAAAATAAAATTGCGAAAACGGGGGGGGGGCGGAGCTTGCTAACGAACGAGAGCAGACGTACCTTCTTGGGGCTCCTTGATAATCCTGCACTTTCGGGCAATTATCCCTAAAATTGCCAACTATCAAAGAGAGACGCGCTGCTAATATCCCGGGGGACATCCCAGCCCGGACGGATGCCGTTTATATATGCTACGAAGCCGAGGAAAGTGAAACACAAGGCTCCGACCTACTACCGGCCTACTCTGGCAGAGATCGAAGCGCTCCTAAGGAGATTCCCAGCAACAGACCTCCGCAGCACAGCGGAGCACAACCAACCTAACGTACAGGGCGATACACTCACCATGGGGCGCCGTTCTCAAAGAACGCCTGCAAGCACAGTGACAGAAACAAGAGACATTGGAACCCTGCTGCAGTGTCCATCACAACCCAAGATGGCGCACGCAGAAGGCCCAATGGCCTCCACCTCAACTAGCCTCGAGGTAATGGCGGACCCACAAGCACAGCCCAAGGTCCCAGACAGGACTCTTACCACCTCAGCACCACAAGAAGGGCAAGAACTTGCCACCAAACAAGACATTCAGAAATTCCTGCTGGACATTAAGCAAATACTAGCTGCTGACACAGCTGTGCTCAAGGAGGAGGTCAAAGCGGTAACAGACAGGGTCCGCGCCTCCGAAGAGGACATCTTGGATCTGCGCGGCAACATGTCTCACCTGCAAGACGCTCTCCAGAACGTTGAATCCTCCCAACAAAACCTGCATTCACGCTTGGCGGTCATGGAGGACAGAAGCAGGTGGCACCACATCAAGGTGAGGGGCATACCCAACGGGGTTCCCTCGGAGGAGTTGCCACACTACCTGAGGCGTCTGATGGCCACTATTCTACCCCAACACACAGCCAAGAAACTGACCATAGATGGGACATATAGACTGCCGCAGCCCCCAAACGCAACCCCTAATGTCACCCGCGACATCATAGTCCGGTGCTCCTCACTACTAGATAAGAGAAGCATCATGACCGCGGTGCGCGATAAAACACCATACCTGTTTGAGAATGCACATCTCATATTTTATCAAGACCTTATGAGGTCCACACTGCAGTGGCGTAAATCGCTCAGACCAATCACTGGCCGCTTGTGGGACTCTGGCCTGACCTACAGATGGGGACCCTCAAGGACTTTGACTGTGACTCACCAGGGTGCTACCTATCAGCTCACATCCATTACGGACGCACCACAATTCTTGCAGGCCCTGGGACTACCTGCTATGGATGGGGAAGAAACACCACCGGCTGGCCGAACATGGGACCCTAATTGTCTGTGCCAAGAAGCACCCCGCTGATCCAAACGGAGACATGACTACAACGACCCGCTGTGCCACAGAGCACCAACCTCTCTGACATTAACTGTGTTACTGTTTACAATGTTTGCAATGTTAAGTTTTTGTAACATGTTTGACGTACAACCCACAAAACAGACACCTGTCCCCCACAACTAAGTGCCTGAGTCGGCTGGACCACAGAGCGTTTTCCCATCCCACACCACTCAAAGCCTTAAGCAGGATGCACTGCTATATTTCCCCTCCCCCCCCACAACCCCCTTGGTTAGGGGCACCTCTAATGTGACAAACTACATGTCACCTCTAGCATGATGCACCTATAACAAGAATGAGACCGGGAACCACTGACTGATGGATCATAGCAACAGACACCAGTCCCACAGGTGCATGGACCATCACTCAAACCCCAGGCCACGGCATCACACTGACACGAAGCGACACCCCCACAACATAATTCACTCACCCCTTATCTCCCTTAGGTACCCGTAACGCAACACTGCTCACCTTAACTGATATCAGTACCTAACGGCAAGTTAAGCGGTTTTAAACCCCTCAGAGCTGTACAGAACAACCACAATCACTGCAACACTTACAGACTTGCTACACCCTGTTGACGGAGACCTGGCCTAACGACCGTTGTAATCTGGCTTATTAGGAAGGGATTTCGCATTTCTCTCCTTTCTCCTTCCTATCTCCGAGTTGTGGACAGTACACCGTGGCATCACAGCTATTTTATAACTTGTTTAGTATAGCATGTTTAGTGAATTTTTCCCTTGCTCTAATATCTACCCATATGTCAAGATTACGCTATGCCCTTAGCAATTATGTATATTCCTATACCTAGACATGTTTACCTCACTTGTTTCTGTTATCTTACAAAAAGGTCAATCAGGAGTCTATCTAGTACTGCATACTACACTATTGTCAATTGTACAAGTGCTATAACTCTGTCCCTTCTTAACGGTTTGTGCTGCATACTGCCTCAATAAAGAAAGATTGACAAAAAAAATAAAAATTGCGAAAACACCTAACCACTCCTAACACCTGCCAATCTGACGGTAGCAAAAAAATGTATTGGAGCGTAAATGTGCACTTTTGCACCTCTTTTTTATGCATTGGAAGTGACAAATTTGTGAACCGAAACAAATAACAAAAACGGAATGGGAAAATGCAATGATGGAAGAGGCGACAATGAGAATTATTTTTGTGCAAATAAGGGGATAAATAGTCACAACTAGAAACAGCGAAAGAAAAAACAAGTGGACATTACACTTTTATACATAACACCTATTTAGTCTACTCCTATATATTATGTGTTCTCCCATTAATGCACAAACAAACGTTAGAGCAAAAATTGTGGCTTTGCATTCATAGAAGTCAATCGTTAATTTGCATTCTAGTAGTTTTTGCTTCTGCCCTTAAAATTTGGAAACTACATATGTGTATACTATCTGTTTATTTTCCTCATAAATGCTCTCACCTGAGAAATTTAGGCCTTTATTTTAAAGCTGCAATTCCACATTTGGGACATCTAAAACATCATTCATATTAATTCTCATGTAATATATCTAGTATTAATTGACACATATTTTGCTTTCAAATTCTTTTATCCAGTTTACCTTGATCCTATGACATTAATGACCAAATATGTTTAGGAGCTAATGTGTTCCCCCATATGAAATCAATAACACTGCAAGCAACTAATATGTACATCAAGCACATCAAACTTGCGGTCCAGCGAGCCGCGAGTACTTGCCTAACTGCCTAGTGTTCCAAGCCGAGTAGGCACCTGCTTTACCCACAATGAAAGGTGCCTACTCTGCTATAATTTACACGGCCAGGGAGGAGAGGACGGTGGATGCAGCGAGGGAGCTCAGTGTTCCTGCTCCTCACTGCTCCCTTGCGTGCACCGTCTGTGCGCCGGGATATGATGTCATATTCCAGCGCCCGGCATCACTAAACTGCGCGTGAGGGAGCAGTGAAGAGCAGGAAGGCTATGCTCCAGACAGAAGAGGACACACACCAGCTCCCAAAGATAAGTAGCAATAAAAAAAAATTATGTGAGTGCAAGAATGTGTAAGTGTGTGTCTGTCAGTGTGTGTGTTAGTGAGTGTGTGTGTGTCTGTCTGTCACTGAGTATGTCTGTGTGTCTGTCAGTGAGTATGTGTGTGTCTGTCAATGTGTTTGTGTGCGTCTGTCAGTGAGTGTGTATGTGTGTGTGTCTGTCAGTGAGTGTGTGTGTGTCTGTAAGTGAGTGTGTGTGTGTCTGTAAGTGAGTGTGTGTTTATGTCTGTGTGTCAGTGAGTGTGTGTGTCTGTGAGTGAGCATGTGTGTGTCTGTGAGTGAGTGAGTGTGTCTGTGTGTCTGTAAGTGAGTGTGTGTGTGTCTGTAAGTGAGTGTGTGTTTATGTCTGTGTGTCAGTGAGTGTGTGTGTCTGTGAGTGAGTATGTGTGTGTCTGTGAGTGAGTGAGTGTGTCTGTCTGTCAGCAAGTATGTGTGTGTCTGTGTCAGTGAGTGGCTTTGTGTCTGTCAGTGAGTATGCCTGTGTGTCTGTCAGTGTGTGTGTGTCTGTCAGTCAGTAAGTTTGTGTGTGTCTGCCAGTGTGTGTGTGTGTGTCTGTAAGTGAGTGTGTGTGTCTGTCTGCGTGTCAGTGTGTGTGTCTGTGAGTGAGTGTGTGTTTGTCTGTGAGTGAGTGAGTGTGTCTGTCTGTTTGTCAGTGAGTGTGTGTGTCTGTCAGTAAGTATTTGTGTGTCTGTCTGTGTGTGTCAGTGAGTGTCTGTGTGTCTGTCAGTGAGTGTGTCTATGTGTGTGTGCCTGCCAGTAAATGTGTGTGTCTGTCAGTGAGTGTGTGTGTGTCTGTGTGTGTCAGTGAGTATATGTGTGTCTGTCAGTGTGTGTGTGTGTCGGTCAGTGTTGCAATGGCCGCAGCTGGACAGTGGAAGACCTGGAGGTGCACTGTGGCACGCAACGCCACGTCACATTCCAACGTCACGTTGACATGCTCTACCTTCACAGGGTGTCAAGAAGTAGCGGGAGGATCTGCTTTGGCACAGGGTGCGGACAGCGCCATTTGGGATATACCAGAGGCTGGGCTCCAGAGTCGCATACTGGCAGCGGCAATGTGAGTGGAGTCTGCTTGTTGGCTAGAGGGGGGTGCTGGGATTTAGTAGAGGGGGGGACTGGGATTTAGTATATGGGGAGTGCTGTGGTTTCGAAGAGGAGGATGCTGTTTTTTTTTTATACTGTACTTTTCAAAAAGTTAAAAAAAAGTTTCTATGAGAATTAAAGGTTTTGGGGTTTTTTTTGCGGCCCACATAAACTTAAACCTTGTTTATTTGGCCCTTGCTAGACTTTGAGTTTGACATGCTTGGTGTACCTATACTACAAGGAAAACCTGACATCTGCTGTGTAGAAATGGTACTGCAACAGATTTCCCCTGACCATTAAACACATAATATTTGCTTCAATGATCAAATTACATTTTAAAATCATCTTCAGTCTGAATTACCAATATATATATATATAATTAAATTATTTAAACTATATAAATAAACAGTAATAAACAAATTATTTTGTTACCCTTGAATGATACTAAAGTGAATAACAAATTTAAAGCCAAAGTAACTGAACTGAAAGCATAGCTGGCTTAGAAAGGTTTATCCAGTTTAGCTATTTTTGCTGTAATTTTAACTTTATTAAACAATCCAGTAGATCTTCATTAATAGTACTTTTTTTCTGAAGGTGCATATTGATTATATTAGTGGATTACTTACTAATAAATTAAAAGCATATTTTATCTTTTGCAGACAATCTATAAATTCTGATTCCGATATTACAGACTTTCCTGTAGAAAGAGAGAGAGAGAGAAGAGGGAAAAAAGTTTAAAAGATGACTTTATAAATATAAACCTAAAGAACATTCTGATAATTTTTTGATAGGTTTGGATCAAAAGACGAGTTATGTTCAGTATAGTATGGATAGTTTAGACTCTAGACTTAGAGAGTGTCTAACACTGTGTTCAATGTTGTTGTCAATGTCTTTTTAGCTCACTGATACTTTAAATTGAATCAGCTATTGAACTCATTAAAATAAAACTCGAAATACATAAAGCACTTTAGCTTAGTAAAGAGAGTGACACCTTTTTTCCCTTTTATAAAAGTGTTTATTTCACTAGAAATCAGCACTTTTATAAATAAACTTTGTTACACCCTCATGGATGTGAATCATACAGCCGTCCTGCTACTTCCTGGTACTTTATCTCTGTGCCCATTGCACTTGCCGTGCAGAGATTTCACAATGAGGTGTCTGTGATTGGTCAGCAACAAAACGTCTGTGCTGTGGAAGAGGGCTTGCTATAGATGCAAATACAAGATTGGAAGCTATCATGAACCAGATTTCATATATCCCCAAAGAAAACAGGCAAAACTAATTACGTGCATATTTTCTTTAGGAATGTATCTATTAAATTAATTTTAATGCATAGTTCATTTAATAGGAATAAAGGGAATCAGAGAATAAAACATTGTCTATATGTTGTGCTAACTTTTTTTTTAATCTGCAGCTACCAATGGTCCAACCTGTGTGATTCTGTTGGACTGGTTCCAAGAGTGCTGTGGAGGGTGCAGCTAGGTGAGAAGCAAAAGTGCTTCTACAGCAATTCGCAGAGGGTGCAGCAAGTTAAGAAGTAACAGTGTTCTAAAATAATTTGACCACTTACAATGGATCAATGCTGTTCCTTTAAACTCAAAGCTATTGTTGGGAACCAGTATAGTAAGAGGTTAAGCAGTTTTAAAGATCGTTTTAGTAAAAGGCTGCAACTCACCTGCTTTGATACTCGCGATGCTATCAACTATCTAAACCTGATAATAATTTCTGTTTCAGCATCGGTGATAAAACATGTTCCAAAATACAATAAGTAACTAATGTAACAGAAGAGGCTAGATGCATCCTGGGAAATATCTAAGGTATTATTAAAAACTGCTGAAATATTATGCAATGTCAAATGTTATGCTCTGTTGAACAACTTGGCACATGACACAAAAAGTTAATGCATATTTATTATTAAAACTAATAAAAACTGTTATGCTTTGTTGATTATTTTAATCTTGTTTCCTTGTGAGCGTTACTTTCGACACTAAAGGGAAAAGTAATGCGAAGAATTTAAGAATAATCCATCATTGTTGATCACCATAATGATTTATGCTTTCATATAACCATGTGAGTGTTAGACTCTACTGCTTAACAATAAGTAAACGTTTGTTTATTTTTAATTTAAGTTGTGGTCTCACCTTTTTTTTTATTCTTTGGGTTGTTCAACTTTCCAACAAATAACTCAATGTCTTGGAGTACATGATTTAATACGTCCTGAAAGAAAAGAGAGGAAAGTGGGTGGTAATGCCATAAATTAAGTCCAAAAAGAAATAATGCTTTGTTAATACAAAATGGTGGTAGTCAAGCTTAGACTGAACTCTCAAGGTAGGATCATTAACTGCAAACATAGGCATGTGATAGGAAGATGTTATATGTCTTAAAGTGCGCAACTCCAACCACTCTAAGACATATCACCAAGTTTAGAGTTTTTGGAGTTAATGGAAAATAAAGGTGCCTCTTATAGTTGGTGTTTAAATAACCATAACAGATGCTAACCAAAATCATATTTGGTTCTCATTTCAATAAATAACACATGGCTCAAGTGCCCAATGTTCCTGACAATGTGGCCTTGACATTGTCCATTTAGTTATATCACCTCCTTGTTTATACTCCCTGAATAACAATCTTTTTAAGTAGAGGAGACAAGACAATGTTATCTTTCCATCCTGATCCCTCCACATGGACTTGTATATAAGTTTTAATCTAAATTATTTCTCTCTGTACTATAGCTGGTTTTTCCTTCCTCTCCCTGCTCCTGTACACAAAACATTGCCAACACTTCAACAGTATCCATCTCAAGAACAAAGGATAACCAACAAGAATCAACCCTGCACATTTGGAATATTGTGTACACCGCCTAGGAAAACACTTTCATAACCACTGTGAAAGTTTTGTCACTTATGTTGACTGGATAATTATTCTGTTGGACTTAACTTTCCCTACCTCCCTTTTTTCTTATTTAACTTTCTGCTTGATATTTTGATTAAATATACAAATCATTTTGCAATATTACTATATTATTGAAAAAAAAAAAAAACTTATGAAAATGAATGAGAGCCTCAGATCCTTCTCCTCTCTATTACTACCTCTGACATCGAGCTGAAAGGTGATTAGGTGATGCTCAAAGCCACTGAGCTAGCCATGCTTTACAGAAGTTAACTTAGGAAAGCAAACAAAACCTCCATCTTAAGAGCTTCTGCCCAGGGCCAGACTGGGGATACAAAGCAGCCCTGGAAAAAAAATCTATGCCAGCCCTATAACTCACTGCGCCATATATTGTGGCATGTAATATGTAAGGCTATGTCTTGCCACCCCAGATGATTGAGTGATATATATATATATAAAATATATATTGCTTTTTCTAATATAAAATATTGTTCCTTTCAGAGTAAAACGTTTAATTATACAGTAGGCATACTCACATGCAGACACAGACAATCTCACTGACACACACAAGCTCATTGATACACAGCCTCATAGACAAACAATCTCACTGATATACATAAGATGACTGACATAAAAACACAAGCTCACTCACTAGCAGGCACCCACACCCACACATGCAAGCAAGCTCACTCACTAGCAGGTGCGCGCACACACACACACACAGCTTAATGTAGTGGTTCTGGTGTCTATAGCTTGTCCCTGCAGGCTTTTCAATGGAAACACTGACTTTTCAGAGAAAAGGCAGTGTTTACATTGCTTCATAGTGACACCTCTAGTGACAGACACTCAGACGGTCACTAGAGGTGCTTCCTGTGTCAGTGCGGATTGGCTGAGATCATCAAGCTTGATGATCTCAGCCACAGAGGCAGGGCCAGTCGAGGGGACACCAGCACGATGTGGGGGGAAAAAAGGTGAGTAAAAACACTATTTTTTTAAAAACAGACACACACACACCATGACAGACACACACATATACCATGACAGACACAGACACCCCATGACATACACATATACCATGACAGACACACATACCATGATAGACACACACACACATTGACAGACACACACACACCATGACACACACATACCATGACACACACATACCATGACAGACACACACCATGACAGACACATACATACCATGACAGACACACACATATCATGACAGACACACAAACACACCATGACAGAAATACACACACATACTATGACAGACATACACACCTTGACAGATACAGACAATGACACAGACAGACAATGACACAGACACACACACCATGACACCGACAGACACATACACTTACCATGACAGACAGACACACACCATGACAGACACATACATACCATGAAAGACACACACATACCATGACAGACACACACACATACCATGACAGACATACACACCTTGACAGACACAGACCATGACACAGACACACACACACCATGACACCGAAAGACACATACACTTACCATGACAGACAGACACACACACCATGACACAGACAGACACACATAATTATTGCTACCTGTGGGCAGACAGCTGAAAGTGCTGGCAGCCGCAGGGGGAGCTCTGATGGCGGTCGCAGGGGGAGCTGGCTGTTCTGTGTCTGCTCCCCCGCCCTCGCGTGCAGTTTAATGAGACTGGGGCCGGAATATGACGTCATATTCCGGCCCCGGTCTCATTAAGTAGCGCGCAAGGGTGCAGAGACAGAACAGCCAGCTCCCCCTGTGGCCGCCATCAGAGCTCCTCCAGCAACCGTCAGCACTCCCAGCTGTCTGCCCGGCCCCAGGTGCCAACGGCCCAACAGGAAATTTCCTGGTATCCCGGTGGGCCAGTCCGGCCCTGCTTCTGTCTCTACATAGAAAATAGTAGAGGCATTGGGTGAGCTCGGCAGACGCCAGGTAGAAAGTCAAACCATTCTTAAATTATGTAACTATCTACAATGCAATGCCGCTAAGGCACTCTTGGCATCATAACCACTGCAGGAATGTTTATTCATTTTGGCCATCCACCTATCAGACTGGAGGCATGGATTACATTTTTCCCACGTGTGTTTGTTTTTGTCCTTATGTCTTCATGGTAAACAGTTTGAGAATTTAAAGAGTCCCAAGTTACACTGTTGGATACTGGCAGCACTGTGTTTGCAGTATGTATTATATCTTTTCCAAGTTATGGGAAGTGGTTAAGGGTAGGTCAGTTAATATACATTTCTAATTTTGTTTTGATGAACTACAAATATCAATATAACACAAATCTATTTTCTACATAAATGTTGAAATAGTTGGCAATGTGAAAATAACTGTGTCTATATATGACATTCAAAATGACATTCTATGATACATTAGCTGGCCCCACCTATACAGATTAAAATATTGTACTGTAAAGGAACAAACATGTTACCAGAATAGTAGCGATACTTGCTTTATGGTTTTAGACAAATAATAGACCAATAAAGATAACACATTGTGTGTGTTCACCTCGCTTTATAATATACTTAATCACAATAAAACCAAAGTCCATATTATGGCACCAGAGATATAGAAAGGCACAGAAAACTAATAAAGAATAAAAAGAAATGATAATAATAATAATAATACAAAATTTACATTCTCAAATGCCCCATGCAAACTATGTATTGAGTTCTAAACATGTTTAAACCAGATTGGTAAAGATCAAGTACATTTTTGGACAGTATTCTTTATAAACCAACAGCAAGAAAATGACAAACGAAGACAACACATAAATCAAAGAAAAAAAAAGGAATTGATTCAGTAGGATAATGCTTACAATATCACGTTGCATATCTGCTACTTGATTTAAAGGAGGAGCCTGAAAGGATGGTGGGGCATTAAAGCCTTGGAAGTTTTCAGGGGGATATCGTCTCTGTTGCAAAGGTGACTCTGTAAAGCAATCAATGTTCACGTTATACTGTATCACTGTATTTGGTAATACATTCCAATTTGTACATTTATGTATAAATACGTGCCTAATGAAAGCATAGTTTACTTTGGTTTTTAAATCATTAGTACAGACTAAAAGGTCTGACTTAAAAGGACAGTTTAATCATCATAACTACTTCAATGGGAATATGTAGGAGCAAAAAAAACAACATAAAAAAAAGTACAATGTGCAGCTTAGTTACTCAGGTCCACGGGTGAAACATATATTTATTAGAAGAACAATACGTAGAAGAACAAATCTATATTTATTAGAAGAGCCAAAATATGAATGTTCGTTGACCCGTGTCCCTTATCAGTATAACATTTCCCTGTAACAATGGCATTGTTACATTGATAAAGGGACAGGGGTCCCAAAATATTTTTATTTTGGCATGCCTTTCTAATAAATGTAGGTTTCAACAGTGGTCCTGATTAACTAAGCTGCGCATTGTACTTTTTCTTTTCCTCATATTTAATCTTAATGAAGCAATTTTGTAGATGTTTCAGAGAAATTCAGTACTTAAATATATTTTATGTCTGGTATCAATATGCAATTCCCAGGTACTAGCACTGCTTCCTCCTTAACAATCATCGATTTTCAAAGGACGTTAACATCTTTATGTAAGACGATACTAAACTCACACAGAATCATTGGATTCAACACTTCTCTTTAAGAATATTGGATTGGATTGGTGGATCTCTATGATTGCCACTACTCCATTCTTTGTCCACAATGTTTTTTCTTTGAAAAGGAGACTTACGCACAGCGACAAAATTTGGCTTGGCCAAACCATTTTTCCTGATAATATAATTTTTTTTTGGGATGCCTGATTTTTGACCATTTGTCAGTTCGGCTCTGCAGGATATTGGTCTGAAACGCTGGCTTGTCAGCAAATCAGACAAACCAAAAGGGCTTGAAAATGGACCAATCAGTTTCCTACAAAATATTTACATAATATAATATTATTTATACATTTCCAGTACACTGATATGAGAGTTTTCCTGCCATTTG
>OW240912.1:135987887-135998307 GCA_933207985.1 Pelobates cultripes
GTTCACGGAACAAGTGACATAGAGTAACCAATAGAGGAGGAGCTGTAAAAAAAAAAAAAGCCTGTATTTATATACAGTTGTGCTCAAAAGTTTGCATACCCTGTCAGAAATTGTGAAATTTTGGTATTGATTTTGGAAATATGACTGATCATGCAAAAAAATTATTTTCTTGAAGGATAGTGATCATATGAAGCCATTTATTATCACATAGTTGTTTGGCTCCCTTTTAAATCATAACGATAACAGAAATCACCCAAATGGCCCTGATCAAAGGTTTACATACCCTTGAATGTTTGGCCTTGTTACAGACACACAAGGTGACACACACAGGTTAAAATGACAATTAAAGGTTAATTTTCCACACCTGTGGCTTTTTAAATTGCAATTTCTGTCTTTGTATATATAGTTAATGAGTTTGTTAGCTCTCATCTGTATGCTCTGAGCAGGCTAGATACTGAGCCATGGGGAGGAATTTGTTTAACCCCTTAAGGACTGAGCCAATTGTACAAGTTGTGATCAAAACAAAATGTAAAGAAACCTGGAATTTTTTTATATGTCTGTTCAACCGTAATACACCTCTTTCATATTAATTTCAAGAGACACAGGGCATGTCACATCAAATATTTATCTATTAAACATACTTTAAAATGATTCAATATGAGGGGGGCGTGGCCTGCAGCCGGAGATGAACGGACGCCTGTAAGAACAGCTCCGGCAAACGGAGACCTAAAAGGGCTGAAACCAAGCGGTACACCGAGCGCATTATATCTACACTGACCGGAGGAGGTGAACATCATGTCGCAGAGGCAGAAAAACAAAGCGGAGAAATCCGACCGAGCCGCGTTCTTCCTGACTAAAGCCGCAGCCTCCAAGCTGAGAGAGGGCCAGGAGCCTGCACAAGATGGCGGCGACCAGGAGAGGCGGGAAAACTCCCCTCCTCGCTCACCAGAGGAGCAACCCCTGACCATGGGGGGCATCCGAGCAGTGATGGAGGAATTCACGACCACCATTCAAAGGAACATGAAGAAACAGCTCCAGGAGCTGAAAACTGAATTACACAGAGAGATACAGGAGATAGGTAATCGCACCACACAGATTGAAACCAAACTGGATGAACAAGCTGTAGCTCACAACAGCCTAACAGATAAGATCCAAGAGCTGGATAATATTTTGGAGGTACACAGAATAAAACTAGCGGACATGGAAGACAGAGCAAGGAGGAATAACCTCAGGTTCCGAGGCATCTATACAAAACGCTGACCTCCAAAGTTACCTATCAAGCCTATTCCAAGTCCTCGCCCCAGAAATTCACCCTGACCAATTGCTCATCGACAGAGCGCACAGACTACGCAGACCCAAGCACCTACCTCCTACAGCAGAGAGAGATGTAGTTGCAAGAATTCATTTTTTCCACGCCAAAGAAAAAATTATGAGAGCCAGTAGGGTCACAAGCCTGCCTGATAAATACAAATCTATAAAAAAATTTGCAGACCTGTCGGCTGACACCCTGCATTTTCGGAAATCTCTGGCACCCATCACCTCAATTCTGAGAGAACAGAACGTGAACTACCGCTGGGGATATCCAGCCAAACTCCTGATTTCTCATCAAGACGCGATCCACATGGTTACAGATGTGACTCACGGCATTCGCAAGCTGAAGGATTGGGGCCTGCCTCTCCCACCCATTGGACCAACAAAGTCGGCAAGAATCCCAAGATTGCAGCCGGAATGGTCGACCAAATGAAGCACCTGTGATACACGTAACTATATAGCACACACACCTCTACGAATAATAAAACAGACTGATATAAGACTTTATAATGCCAAAGACACTCTCGTTCCAGAATATGGTACATATATTAATTAACATGGGCACTACAAGCTCTAGACTCATCAAATCAGCAGCATATACAGCTGGTTAGATTTAGACTCTGCCCAATGCGCAATTTGTATTACATGAAGGAATGGACTGCGCATGAGATGTTGTTAGCTACAGACACCTTCACTGCGCTTACCCAGAGAGGGTGTGTCACGAGTATCACAGAATTATATTGGTTATTTTACTGTATGTTCATGTATTAACCACTTAACTAGTTTGTAAGTATTTAGCTTGACATTGCTCTGAGGTCTCTAGGTGAACGACCGGCATGTTAGACGGACTCACCTGCACCCCCCCCCATTACCCGCATCTACTGGCTAGATTGCGGAACGAGGCCCCAGTTATGGTAGCTTTACTGGGTACACCACCCACAACCTGTTTCGACCCATCTTTACCCCCCCCGTACCACCCCACGACATGCAGTACACATGTTACACCCTCAACTGGAACATTCTCGCAAGCATTACCACCACCTGGCATACAATAACAACCCCAGGATACTATTACACATGGTTGGGACACGACTTAGCGTGTTGGGCTTTAGAAATCCTATTAACCCACCATGAAAATTTTGACTTATAATGTAAAAGGGTTGAATACCCCAGGTAAAAGAAGCCTCTTGTTACAAGAGCTTAGGAAACAAAAAATCGATATAGCCTGTGTCCAGGAGACACATCTTAAAAATACTAAGAAACCCGAATTGTACACCAAACACTTTCCAACCCAATATCACGCGGTCTCGATAAATAAAACCAAGGGGACGTCCATTCTAATCCACAAAGATGTGGCGTTTATAGAACAGGGAAAACTAGTGGACCCACAGGGTAGATATATCATTTTGACAGGCCTCTTCAATAACGCTCAGTACACCCTGGTCTCGGCATACTTCCCTAACACAGGTGCAGAGATATTTCTCCATCGCCTCATGCAGAAAATTGACCAACACAAACTAGGGGCACTAATCCTCTGTGGAGACTTTAATTTTATCACGTCTCCTGAGGAGGACACAACAGCACTCCCTCAGGGCGCTAGGCGAAGACAAATGGTATCAACATGTAAAATGTTAAATACAAAACTTACATTACACAATTTATACGATAGCTGGAGGGTCCTCCACGCTGGTGAGAGGGACTACACGTTCCACTCGAGAGTACACAACACTTACACCCGGATTGATACCTTTTATGTAGACCAACAAACGCTAGCACAAGTTTCGACTTGTACTATTGGTGACATAACCTGGTCGGACCACAGCCCTGTATACCTAGAGCTCTTCGACTCTTTCCAATTTAAGGGGAGGGGGACGTGGCGGTTAAATGAATCATTATTACGAGACAACACATTCATACAACAGGTGAGGACGGACTTAGCTGACTATTTCCAGACAAACTCTGGGGGAGACGTGTCTGACCAAACCGTGTGGCTCGCACATAAAGCGGTGGCGCGAGGCCTCTTCATTAGACGCTCCTCACATCTCAAGAAACATAGACAAAAAACCCAACTAGAATGCCAGAAACTGCTAGCAGTAGCGACGACCCAAAACAAATTGAACCCATCTCCGGCGCTGGCTAAACAGGTGCAAACCCTAACAAGTCAATTAACAGAACTGAATGCAGCGAAAACGGCCTATTTTTTACAAAGGTTGAGGGCAACATCCTACCATCATAGTGGAAAAGCTACAAAATACCTAGCCAACCGCCTAAAGGCGAGACTGGCAACGTCCAAAATAGCCCACCTACATACCGCGGCGGGTAAAAAGATACAAAACCCTATGGAAATAACACAAGAGTTCGCTAATTATTATGCTGACCTCTACAACCTGGGGGATCAGCCTGGCGTGGCCCCCTTAGAGGACGCTTCAATTCGCTCCTACTTAACAGGGCTCCCCCTCCCGAGGCTGGACCAGACCCAACACTCCGCACTACTGGAACCAATCACAGTAGACGAAGTCCTGGACACCATCAAACAGCTGCCCGCTGGAAAATCTCCGGGGGCTGATGGTTTGTCCAATCTGTACTACAAAACATTTGCAGATATACTTGGCCCGTGGCTGATGCGGACGTTCCAGACGGCGACGGACACGGGCCAACTCCCCTCCGAGATGCTCCTAGCCACAATAGTAACCTTGCCCAAACCCGGGAAACCCCCAGATCAATGCAAAAATTTTAGGCCCATCTCACTGCTAAACTCGGATGCCAAGATCTATGCTAAGATACTAGCCACCAGAATGAGTAAAATTCTTCCAACACTGATACACGATGATCAAACTGGGTTCGTGCTGGGGAGGCAGGGGACGGACAACACCAGAAAGCTATCCCTGGTGTTGGAAAAGATGCGGGGGGCCAGTCCAGGGAGTCTACTACTGGCCTTAGATGCTGAGAAAGCCTTTGACCGCCTGGGCTGGCCCTTCCTCCGCCGGGTGCTGGAAAGGTTCGGATTCCCACACCAATTCATCACCCAGATATTTGCCTTGTACTCACACCCCTCAGCTCAAGTCCTGCAAGCGGGGTTTTTGTCCACGCCGTTCAAAATTACGAATGGCACGAGACAGGGGTGCCCCTTGTCACCCCTACTATACGTACTAGCCTTAGAGCCATTACTTGCAGCGATCAGAACCCACCAAGCAATAGACGGGGTAAATTGGCATGGGCGAACGATAAAAATTAGCGCATTCGCGGACGACATCTTGCTGTACATTACAAATCCTGTCAAATCCCTACCTAACATAATGAAACTCATCAAGGAGTACGGGGCGCTGTCCTATTACTCTCTAAATGCCACAAAAACACAAGCATTAGGTTTCCGCCTGGACTCACAAGTCCTGACAAAACTGCAGAGAGAATACCCATTCGAATGGAGAACTGGGAACATAAAATACCTGGGACTAACATTCACCAAAAACCCAAATGATATGTTTCCTTCCAACTATAACGGGGTCTGGAAAGACTGCTCCAGAATCCTGAAGGGCTGGGGACACATTTTCTTATCCTGGGCGGAGCGCATAATAGCACTTAAAATGTCCATATTGCCAAAACTCCAATACGTATTCAGGAACCTCCCATGGAAAGCACCAAACTCATATTTCAAGAATATACAGGCAAAAATGTTACAATTCACTTGGGGCACAGGACGGGCGAGAATCTCTCAAAAAGTATTAATGGCCCCCACGTGTAAAGGCGGGATGGCGTTCCCACATGTCAAAACATATCACCAAGCTGCGATACTGGCATCGCTGCTTGCACATCTTACCATAAAGGGCCAACCCCAATGGGTACACATGGAAAATCAAGCCATAGCCCCCCTCCGAGTCTCTAACCTAAAAACTCAATAAACTTCAAATTTCAAAAAAAAAAAAATGATTCAATATAAAAAAAATTGGGAAATTAAGATTTTATTTTTTAGGTTCTGCATGGCATTTTAACTGTGAATGTTATAATAATATTAGCTGTTACTGCAATAAAATACACATATTTGTATTTAGCATGTCTCACTTGTAAAACAGTAAAGGTTTTATGGTGTCCAGGAAAAAGTTAAGGGGGTAAATATAGGGCTTGCGAGCCAAATTCTCTGGACTTTCTGCCTGGGTTGTCGGGCATGTCCCTCAGATTGTAATTAATAAAACTACTTAATTATGTAAAAATATTATATAAATATATTTCTAGAATTCAAATATATATGTATATATATGCATATATATATATATATATATATATATGTTTAAAATAATTTTGATTTATACATAGATACATATATAACGTCATTCTAAATGTATTTTGAATTTAATATATATGTATATTAATATCAAAATACAGTAAGAACACATTTAAACCAGTATAACATTTTTTTTAAATGTTTTTATTTTAATTTTATTTTTTTCCAATTTATTTATTAATTATTTTTATTTTTTATATATATATAATTATAATTATATATATATGTATATATATATATATATATATATATATACACACATACATATATACATAATTAACATAATTCGAAGTGTATTTTAATATTAATATATATAATTATATATATATATTAAAATAAACTTAGAATAATGGTTTATGCATGTGTATATGCAAATAAAAGTACTTAGATCATATATATATATAAAGTACTTTTATTTACTTTAGTAAACTCTTTAACAACTTTTATTAACTTTTAAAAGTTTTTTGCAGGCATTAGGGATACAGTCTGGAAGTTCAGGCAGTCCCACTGCAGGCACTGCATAAGCCAGCTATTCCGGCCATGTGATCGCAAAGACCCCACGATCACATGGCTGGGAAGGCTGGATCCGGCAGTGGGGGTCAGCCTGAGCTTTCAGGCAAACCTCAGGATCATGACCGCTGGAGTGGGATCGGTAGGGACCCAGTAAGTCCCCTAGAAGGCGGGGATGTTCTATGTCGCCCTCTGGCGTTTAGAGCCACCCAAAAAAGAACAGCATAGAACGCCCGCCGTCCTTAAGGGGTTAAAGAACGGTCTTTATTTCTTTTGTTTTAAAAAAAAAAATATTTTTTTTAAGGAACAAGGTTATGTCCGCCAAAGGTTTAAAACCCCAGATTTCCATTATATGGAGAAGAATAGGCAGGGCCGTGTTAAGAGCCCAATGGAGCCTGGTTCTGACAATTATATTGGGCCTAATTACAGAGTCTTATCAACAGAAAACACGAAAATAGTCATATCTCCCAAGCGTAATGTTTCTGGTGGAAGTGATACTGGAGGGAAACTCATAGGATATTGCTATCAGAAAACACATACCCAATGCTAATCTCTCGCTTTCATCTTTAAAGTAAATCCATACCCCCTAACAGCAGAGTTCGGTGCAGCAGGATTTCAGTGGGTGGGGTAAATGGGTGGGCCACTGATGTGAATCACTTAAGCAGAACCGCCCAAAAGAACACACACATATGAAGAATTAAATGGTCAGCCTGGTGTGAATGCATGTCAGGCTGCCTGCCAATCACGCAGGATGACCAACCAAGGGCATTCTGTGCAGACAGGACCCTGAGCTTGGCACAAATGCATCTAATGATGCGCTCGCTCTACACTTTCCAAGTAATGTCCCCTAGCACTCGCTGGTCCACTTCTCTCCTAACCTTCTTAATAACAAGCAGAAGCTCCTGTTATACAGTCTGGGAAAGAGAAAAGGTGTATTTAGTGAGTGTAGAAGAAAGGGAATATGCCACAGTGTTAGAGAGACTGAAGCAGCAAGATCATTTGCATTGTGTGCAAAGTCAACTTTACATTAACAAATGTCATTGTCTATTAGTCAACACCAGTTTTGTTCCTCTACATCCCTCTTAAGTTTCCATACTTAAGCAAGAGCATATGAAGAGTAGTAAAAAAGAGAATATATATATATATATATATTTTTTAAACCAAATGGCCTATGCCATACACATTGGACTGGAGCTGCAGCTCTATCAGCGCCTATGTTAATCTGGACCTAAAAATAGGACTAGGCATAGCTTAAAGAATACACAATATCTGGAGTTCCAAAGATTGCCTACCCCTGGTTTAGACCATTGGTTTACACTTGCCAAGAACAGCATTGTGGCAGGCTTATGCAATGTATGATCATACCATAACTAAAACCCCATTAACTTTTGCCCAAATCAGGTGTTAAATTTTTTTTATTTATTTTTTTAAAGATTACATTCTGTGAGCTTTGAAATTGTTGTTTAGTGAATGAGTGAATATGCTGGATTTTTCATGTTTTATGAATTGCCCCTCCCGCCCCCCCAAGTACTACACCCATATAATGTATGCAAATTCAGGTCAGTGCAACCCCCTAGGTTTCATATGTAAACATTCAGGCAGTGAATTTCACATCTTTATTGCTCTTACTGTAAAGAACCCTTTCCTTTGCTTTAGACAAAATCTCCTTTCTTCCAGTGTAAAAGGGTGACCTCTTGTCCAACATATAGTCCTGTTTCTGAATAGATTGCCAGGCAATGGTTTGTATTGAAACACAAAGATAAAGCACCGCGCTTACAGCAGCAGTAGCTTAGTATCCAGCAGCCCAAAATACATAGTAAAAACAAAGAGAACGTTACCTGCGCTCTGGCCTGAATCCCTAGGCAATGGTTTGTATTGTCCCGGATATATTTTTATAATGCTATCATAACTCCTCTGAGTCTCTGTTTTTGTAAAATGAACATATTTTAATTGTTAACCTTTCTTCATAACTAAAATCTTACATTCCCCTTATTAATTTTGTAGCTTGCCTCTGCACTTTTTCTAACATCATAATATCCTTCTTTAGAACAGGTGCACAAAACTGGATATAGGAAATAGGATAATCAAGGTGTGGTCTTACCATTGATTTGAAAAGAGGCAAAATTATATTTTCATCACGAGAACTAATGTCCCTTTTTATACATGACAATATATTACTGGCTTTAGCAACTGCTGATTGACATTACCCATTGTTGTCGATAACAATTCTCAAGTGATGTGTTGTTATCCCTAATTCACTACCATTTATTATGTTATTTATATAGCGCCATCAAATTCCGCAGCGCTTTATAATGGTTGGACGAACAGACATGTAGTTGTAACCAGACAAGTTGGACACACAGGAACAGAGGGGTTGAGGGCCCTGCTCAATGAGCTTACATGCTAGAGGGAGTGGGGTAAAATGACACAAAAAGGTAAGGATAGTATTAGACTAGTGACAGTTGCAGAAGAGGGTGTAAACTTGTGCATTCTTTACGCCGAAGTGCATAACTTTGCATTACTATTTTGTATCCATTACATTTGAGTGCTCAGCCCCCTAGCATATCTAAATCCCTCTGCAGCGAAGTAATATCCTGCTCACACTGTTTTACCTTACCTAGTTTTGTGTCATGCAAATCTTTGCTAATGACATTGTTCTCCTCCTCAATGAATTCTTGAATATTATCCTTTAACAGCCCTTCAAATACTTTCAGAGCCATAGACGTTAAGCTCACAGGTCTATAATTTCCAGAGAACGTTTTTGAACCCTATTTAATGCAACATTTTTGCATCAAATTCTATCTACAAATATCACTACACATGCAGCAAATTAGTGGAAAGGAAGTGTGGAAATATGTCCACAGTGCAGGGATGTCAAGATAGTGAACTAGTTACTCTAATGCTCATAATTGTACATTTCTTCTTTTTTTTTTTTTAACCAATATGAGCTCTGCTCAGGAATTTTAATTAACTGGGTTATTCACTAAATTGAAAGCAAATGGAATCATAGCTGACTTGTTCCGATGAAAACCGAGACAGAAGACAGAAGCTCGGAACGACAAAACGCGTAGATACCACCCCAAGACTTGGTATACTGAGCGGCTATTTGCACTTTACTTTGCACGTTATATATTTTTCACTTTATGTTGCAAAGGCAGGAGGTGCCAACTACTACCTAGTGGGGGATTAAGTCTATTTAGGCAAATACTGCAATACTACGTGTATATATATATTAAATATCATAACGTGACACTGCTTAATGAGAGTGTGTCTAATTATTGTTGTTTTTTTTCACTCTAATAAATTTGTATAACTATTTTTCTTCTCTCCATCATTCACGACATTCTCTATAAAACTGGTAATTATATGATGATTGTGGAGCCCTAATATTGTGTATAGATATTTTACATTTTCTTTCCTTTTTTGACTTGTTGTTTCCACTCACTTTAGTGAATAACAATGTTTAACACTTTTGCACATGCACAATAGCCGAAAGGTTAATTCACATACCACGAGGACTCTCTGTTGTCATCGCCATTCGATTAGATTTGGGACTCTCCCGTCCTACACTCTGAGGTGGAGATGGAGCAAATGTTGTCCTTGGCAATTGTTGGGGCCTCGGTACATTGTTTCTAAATAGATTACATAGAAAAAACTTTTTATTTTGATACAGAAATAATTGCCAGTTGCATTTGGAATTCCTGGTAAATATGGTAAAGACAAGTTCACTTGCAATGAACCAGTACAAATAACAAAACAGAGATTGATTACATTTTACATTTTTCTATAATTTGTTTCACTAGAGGATTTATTGATTAAACAATAAGATATTTGTGGTTAGTTGACAAATTGATATATATGTAAAAAACAGATACAATTTGTATCTTATAATACCTTTTTTATTGGACTAACAGAATTTTGTAATGACAAGCTTTCGGGAGAACCTCCCTTTCTCAAGTCTAAAGCATTTCTGAGCAAAGACAACACTGATGTGACATAAGAGAAGTTCTTTATATCTATATATTTTATTCTTGTATTTTATTTACTTGTAATATTACTTTTAACTATTATATATATATATATATATATATATATATAATTCATTGTCTACAACATCATATCCAATTTGTTGTTTTAAAATTTATGGATCTACATATATTCCAAGACAGGGATTGTACCATCAAAGCGCTAAACAGCAGAGCTCTCAATAGCTCATAAAAGTGTGAGTGAGACACCAATATACAAAACTGTCTGTAAAAACCATTTAAGACATATTACACTATTTTTTGTTGTATTTCTGTTTTATTTTGAGGTTTTCCT
>OW240912.1:135998407-136048773 GCA_933207985.1 Pelobates cultripes
CTTTGGGAATCCCTGTAGATTTACTGCTGCCTGTTCACATTATAGCGAGCGCCTACACCTGCCTTTTTTCTGTACATATTACAAGACCTGTACCTCTTGGATGGGAATTCAGTGGAAGATCTTACTGCTAGACTAAAGGACACGAGTCTATAAAATAACTAAATTTGGCTTCCTTGACATGAACACATCTTGCATCCACAATTATCCACAATATCCCTATAATATCTAAAATGTATATACTGGGGTCCAGTTCCCTTTATTTTTAAGTAATGCTTCCATGCCATGTTTTTATGCAATAAATTGCTTCCAAGGTGCCCATTTTTTCTTGTTTGATACAACTTTAAGGATTACTTCAAGCACCATGACCCCTTCAGTGATTTGAAGTAGTCATGGTGCCTGAAGTCAGTGTGTGCAGAGTTTCGCTTTGAAACAGTGCATATACAACGATTACCTCCTTACCTGTCGAAGGTGTAACTCCACCTGGGAACCCATGGTAAAGGGGCAAATAGTTACTAAATGGTGACATGGTCAATCTATAAAAGTGCTATTAAAAGCATTAGACATTATCATGGTTAATCACTAAACTCCAAACCGAACTGAATTTAAATTCAAATAGCAAAACTGAACCAATAGCTCATCTGTTGCTAAACCTGAATTTAATCAATTTTATAGATCTGTTTGAAAATGGCAGAAAAAACAAAAAAAACAGGGGGATGGCGCCCACAGATTCTTAGTACCAGAAACACTACATGTAATGGTGGCTGTGCTTCAAACTGAGTTCAAAGTGGATATCAAATTTTTATGCCAAAATAGGAGACTGGGAAAAACATTTTAAATCAAGCTGTGCTTTGGTCTTAAATTAGAAATTCACTTTGAATTCCCAACACATCTCACTTTAATGAATAACCCTGTAAAAGTGATCTGACTATTTATCCGTCTAATCTACCTTTGTACGCATACATTGCATACCATCACTTGGTAGCAAAGCAGTTACATGTGTTACAATCAACTGTCTTGAGCATGAGAAACTGAATTCCGACTTCTAGAAGAAGGAATATTTACCTGGAATTGTTGCCTTCTGTATTTGATTTTTCTTGCTTTAAGGCTTTTTCCAAGTGTGAATGCAAAACATTGGCCTGTGGATATAGAAAGGATACTGTAATGTATTTGCTAAACTGTTGCCACATACTTCAAAATGGACAGCCATAACACATAACATCTCGACTAGTGGTGCTGCACATATAGACATCATGGAATGATCTGGTTAAAGTAGTTTGGATAAAGACACAAAACCCACAGTCATTCAATATTAAGTCCTTTGCTCAAATTCCCACTGCTTCCTCATGGTAGCAATGACTACAGTGCACCTCACCTCCAATACAGAGAACAAAAACCAAATAAGACCCTCAGATACCTCTTTTTGCAGACACAGTGATATCACTCACCGGCTGTTCGTCACACTGGAAAATGAATACAGTTGATTTTTGCGGGTCCTGTATAGTAACTGTGAGAACTGAATTATATGTGGTGCCCCCCATTAATGAACGACAGCTCAGTACATTACGTAGTGGCACACTTTCCAGACTGTCCTGTGCAAAACACAAATCCAAAATAAACATGGTTAGATTTGGATAGAGGAGAAAAATGGTTTTAATGCACAAGTACCAGGAGAAGAAGTACAAGTACGGTATAGTTTATGTATTCGATCTTCTATAGACTTCTCAATTCTACACTCTAACTCACCCGCGTCTCCAGGTCATTTAGCTGCAGATTTCCATTTTTCACTTCTAGCATCAAGTCTTGACCCCATATTCTTCCCTCAGCATCGAGTGAACGAAGACGCTTCATACAATCCTCTACACTACGAACTTCATTATCCAAGTCACATGTTAGGAGGTGCTAGGAAAAAATTAAACCAATCAGAAACCCACAGAGTTCCTGGACATTACCAGAAGAGACTTTATGGAAAGTTAGAACTCGTACTTATGGATCCAGATAGAAAATATCCAATAGTAATAGAGACGGTGTGTGTGCATCTTTCAAAGCAGGAGTAAGATTCTTTGTGACCATACTGTCATCATCTAACAAACTATCTTCATATAAATTATTATGGTCAGCTCTTGCAATATTTTCCTTATACATTTAAAACTGCGCTATCAAAAAGGTGTATTTTTTAAACAGTGTGTCGTTACAGCATAGAGTGAAGCGGTTTTCATTGCTCTTTAATGATGCTTTCCGATATAAATGAGCCACAATGTTCTTATAGAGAGATATTGGGGACTTATATTGCATCTGTTGCAATCACCAAACTCCACCAATCTGATGATTTTCATAGAGAAGCATCAACTCCAATGCCTCTCTGTGAGAAGCATTGTGTTAGTGGTGTCCAGATTCCTACATGCTGTGTGTGATGACACCAAATATGACGTTGTTTAAAAATAGAAGGTTCTAGGCAGTGGCAGAAAGAAATGTTTTTGGGCCCCCTATAAAGCATGAGTAGCCAACTCAACTGATGCTTTGTTGGCAATGGATCTACCATTTGCCCATCCAGATTTGTATTTGTGTTGTATTTGTTGCGCAATGCCTGTGTGTGAATATAGGCATGTTTATATGGAGTATATGTGTGAATGTTTGTGTATTTGTGTATAATGCAGAAGTGTACATGTGTGTAGTGTTTCTGTATGTATGCAGGGGTGCTTGCTTGTAGTGTTAGCATTTGAATACATGGTGTATTTGTGTAGGTTTGGAGTTAGAATGTGGGGGAGGGGGTTGTGCAGATAGTGTTGTCATTTGAATGCATTGGTGTATTTTTGTTTTTGCAGTGGAGTGTATGTTTGTAATCTTGGTGCATGTAATCACATTTACACACACAAAACCACAAAACCTACAGACACATATATTGCCACACAAACACTGCCAGACAAAGATATACACACATACATTGCTACACATAGATGAACACAGACACAAACACACAAATATCCTCCAAGAGACATACACACATAGATGCATAAATAAACACAATGACACGTGCACAAATACACACACAAATTAACATATATAGATAGACACACAAACATATAGACACATACCAACACACATACATAGGACACATAGATACGCAGCCTCTCTCCAACTCTCCCTCCTGCATTCTTCCTTGCATCCTACTGTCGACACTACACGTTTTCCCCAAGTTTGGCTACCAAGTTTGGTTGCCCTTCCTCCCTCTTTGGTGCTGCAGGAACTACTGGCAGTGACAGTGTGGCCAGGAAGGGTCATATGGTGGCTGAGGCCTTTATCTTGCAATGTGTTATGCCAAAGCTGGGCTGCACCACAGGTATTATCACATTTCTGGGCTGTCAGTCTGCTAGTCATTAAAGGCGTATTCTCTGACAAATGTAAACATTGCTGTTTCTCAGAACAGTTTTACATTCTTCTAGTAAACACAGACAGCAACTATGCACCAAAACTACTTAGCTTGTATTGTCCTTTTAATGGATGATTATCACTTGGCAGTAGCTTCTTTGTCACAGCAATACGATCATACAATTATGACAGCACAGTTTAGTAGTTTGCAGTAATTTTAATCCACTAAGGTGCATGCAGATGCCACGGAGGAGTCACAAAAACAGACCATGGACTATTGCTTTTGCATTTAAAAAAACAGCTTTATTGGAATATATACAGTAAAGAAAGAGTAGATACATTTTACATGCAGATATTAACAGAGAGTAGCAGCCAGTGATCATGCAAGTACCATTTTTGGGTCTACATTAGCAAATGAAGGGTGATCAGAGGTATTTGGAATTTACTTTGTGGTGTTTAACCCCTTAAGGACACGACATGTGTGACATGTCATGATTCCCTTTTATTCCAGAAGTTTGGTCCTTAAGGGGTTAATGCTTTGTAGTAGGAGCTGGTGGACAAGATCAAAGGTCCATGTATATAAAAAAGTAAAGTAACTATTTTGCTTTACTAGAAAGCTAGCTCTGCAGATTTAATTTGCTTCATAAGTTAAAGAAAACAGATCTTATTTTAAGACCATGCTTACCTCCACACGATGCTCAAAACTGTTTTCAGCCATTGTTAGAGACTGTGCGTACTGCTTCCTTTGCTCTTCACAGGAGATAGAAAAATAATATGAAATATAAGAGAATGTATTAATTTATCGGGGGTATAGTAAAGTAACTGTATTGTATAGCATAGGGGTTACCACATTCACCTATGATTTAAAAAATGTATACTTTAGGGTATTTACATAAATATATACAATCTGCCATGTTCATTAACGAACAAATTCTTGCATTTATTTTTTTTATATTAACATATTATGGACAAAAGTGCAACAACTTCTTTAGAAATACTTGGCAAAACATTTAGTTTAGCAAATATAGTTTATAGTTAAGCCTATACAAGGCTTTTACAAATGTTGTTAAAGTCAAATACCTCATTATAAAGCTCTACAGTGGGCACATTTTCAAAACATTAGTGCTACAGGGTGTACAAGACTGTAGAGTTATCACGCGATTACTTTATGCATTCATACTTTCTTTATATAGCTAATGTGAACCCTGTACCTGCTGTTGTGGCAATGCAAGATTCTCTGTACTCTCATGCACGAAAAATAAAATTATTATTTAAGACTGTAGAGTTTCACAAATAGAATTTATATACTATTTCTAAAAGAGTCTCTAACAGGCAATGTGGCTCCGAGGACAGGGGCTCAGCCAATACTCCAGTAAGGGCCCAGCTGTGACAGACACATTTGTTGAGTCTTAGTGATAATAGCTGAACTGGCATAGCTGATGTATCTAAGTATAAGTTGGAAACTAAGAAGGGTAAGGTTTGCACATAGATGAGCAGCTCAGCAATAGAGGATGCTAAGATGGACACTGGAAGAGTTAAAGAAGAAATGTTAAAGAGTACTGGGTGGGTTAATACATATCTAAATACATGTAGATTTGCCTGGATACCATCAAGTACAGTGATTGGGAGCCAGCTGCAGAGATGCGTGGATCTGTCCATGAAAGGAGAGGGCCCAATCCTGAAGGGGGCGGAGCCACCCCTAGAGTGGGTACCTAGCATGACTTACAGACTCCCCCTCAGGGTAGACAATATATGGATCGCTGTTCCAGTATTATCAGCGTGATCCTATTGTCCCCTCCTTCTTCCAAAAACCTGTGAAGAAGATTGAACTGTTGGGTAGACTTGAGAATGCAGACAGGTTTCCGGAATCCATTTTTGTTGAGACAGGACCCCAAAATGTAAGACTGTCCCAGCAAAATAGAGACTGACACAGTCAACAGTTCTAGTGTGAAGGTTTATCAAGGTGCTATTTTGGGTGCAAAGTGCTAAATGTTGAGACACATTATACTGGTTGCCATGGTGATGCCTGATTTAGCTCTTGGTTCTAGAATAGCACCTATTTTGCTTTGATGAATCTACACTCTTGACTCCTGTGGGTGATTAGAATAGCTATATGACAAGGACAATTATTAACATTTTTAGTGAGGGATAGACTTTTAAAGCAGGTTGGAAACTGAATATTTAGTCAATATTAGACAATTACTTGAGACATGAAGTTTTTTAGTATAATTTAAATTGTTAAACATACCATAGATGCTCTTGGCAGATGGCCTCATGCTGTGTCTTGATGGTTCACCTTGGTGTGCCAAGACCCTACTGAATGAAGAAAGATTTTTAAGCATGCACACAGCATTACAGACAATAAAAATAGACAATGAAATAACGACAAGGGTCATAGGCTGCATGTACTACACACAGTGTCAGAGGCTGCATTTATAATACAGAACACTTGAAAGCACAAATGTGTCCTTTAAGTAGCTGCTATATCCTGACCTTGTTAGTTTTCCCTCTTTTCCCCATCACAAAATGATGTGGTCTTCCTGTGCGCTTGTTCTAGTTATCCCGGTTATCCTATCAATATTAGGTGCAGGATCCATCCAAACTTTATAAGGATGCTCCGGGTATCAGCAATCTGGTGTGTGTGAGTTTAAGGGGTCTTTTTGGAGCTTAATTTCCGCTGGAAAAAGCAACATATTTCTAATGCTGCCTATCCTGTGTATTGCGCATGCATATGACAGTAATAGTATTATTGCTGTGGAGCTCTGTTATACACTCCGACACAAAAAATATATACTCCTTGGAAAATATGGACTGTCCCAGTCTTTTTGGAGCTTAATTTCCGCTGGAAAAAGCAACATATTTCTAATGCTGCCTATCCTGTGTATTGCGCATGCATATGACAGTAATAGTATTATTGCTGTGGAGCTCTGTTATACACTCCGACACAAAAAATATATACTCCTTGGAAAATATGGACTGTCCCTCCTAAATAGGGACACTTGGGGTATTGAAATATATATGATTTAATGTTATGCCTGTGAAGTATGATAGGGTACATGCACTGTAGGACTTGGTAATTTAAAGAATCTAGAGCAATTTGTCTAGGATAGAGGAAGGAGATAGACAATATTTCAATACATAATTAAATCTGTAAATAAATAGATCCAAGCTGAGTGCTCATTTAGTTGCTAAAACCTATTTTTCCTATTCTTGAACTTATCCATTCACTACAAGTTTTATTAATAAACCCAAATATGGTCTGTTGAAGGCCCTAGTTTGAGACGCGCTGCTTTACTCTTCATAATGCAGTTGCAAGTAACTTTTAGTATTACAAGGACACACTCACATGTCAGCAGCAAAGTGTTTACAGAATTGATACCACAGACTTGTACTAATGACAGCCCTGAGCAAGCAGGACCTGACAGCAGTCAATTTCAAAGGTTGCACAACCTGAATCAGTCTTTACTCATAGTGGCAGACATTCACAACCACCTGAGAGACTTAACCTCTAGAATGTTATTACAAGGACAGTGATTTGGACTCCAAATTTCACAATGTTACATAGTTACATAGCTGAAAAGAGACTTGCATCCATCAAGTTCAGCCTTCCTCACATATGTTTTTGCTGTTGATCCAAAAGAAGGCAAAAAACCCAGTCTGAAGCACTTCCAATTTTGCAACAAACTAGGAAAAAATTCCTTCTTGGCCCCAAAATAGCAGTCAAATGTCTCATTGGATCAAGCAGCTATTACCCCACTAATTAGAAATTATATCCCTGTATGTTATGTTTTTGCAAGAATTTATCCAATTGCAGTTTAAACATCTGTATAGACTCTGACAAAACCACCTCTTCAGGCAAAGAATTCCATATTCTTATTGCTCTTATTGTAAAAAAACCTTTTATTTGCCTTAGATGAAATCTCCTTTCTTCAAGCCTAAATGTGTGACCTCGTGTCCTATGTATAGCCCTGTTTATAAATAGATTTCCAGATAATGGTTTGTACTGGCCCCGAATATATTTGTATAATGTTATTATATCCCCTCTCAGGCGCCGCTTTTTCAAACTAAAGAGATTTCAATTTTTTAACCTTTCTTCGTAACTAAAATGCGCCATTCCTTTTATCAATTTTGTAGCTCGTCTCTGCACTTTTTCTAGTGCCATGATATCTTTCTTTAGAACAGGTGCCCAAAATTGCACAGCATATTCAAGGTGTGGTCTTACCAGCGATTTATAAAGAGGCAAAATTATATTTTCATCTCGAGAATTTATGCCCCTATTTATACATGACAAAACCTTACTGGCCTTAGCAACGGCAGATTGACATTGCATATTGCTGCCTAATTTGTTGTCTATAACAATTCCCAAATCCTTCTTGTGTGTGGTTATCCCTAGTTCACTACCATTTAGGGTGTAAATTGCTTGTGCATTCTTAACCCCGAAGTGCATAACTTTGCATTTCTCTACGTTAAATTTAATCTGCCATTTTAGAGCCCAGTCCCCCAATCTATCCAAATCCCTCTGCAGCAAGGCAATATCCTGCTCACATTTTATTACTTTACAAAGTTTTGTGTCATCTGCAAACACTGATACATGGCTTTCAATGCCCATTTCAAGATCATTTATAAATATGTTAAATAGAAGCGGTCCCAAAACAGAACCCTGAGGGACACCACTTACCACTTTTGTCCAGATTGAAAATTTACCATTAATGACAACTCTTTGTACTCTATCCTTAAGCCAAGGATGTTGATTTATTAATACTAAAATAGGTAGATGTTATGGATGTTATGTTTGGTTTACATGCAACTAACTCTATTCTATTGCACGTGTTTTCTGTTGGGGTGTGTACTTCCTTCCTATAGCTATTAGCTATACTCTAATAGCTTGTAGTGTCTTTATATCACCTGAAACAGTAGCGTAATTGAATTGGAATAGGGTGTGACATAGGTACAATAAACAACATCTGCTAATTCTACTCTCGAGTACAGGTGCACACGGACATCAATGGAAAAAAATCATGAGTAATTTTTGTGTTTTGTGTAGATTTCACCCTGGGTGCTCTTTGTTTTAAAGGAACACTATAGTCACCTAAATTACTTTAGCTGAATAAAGCAGTTTTAGTGTATAGATCATTCCCTTGCAATTTCACTGCTCAATTCACTGCCATTTAGGAGTTAAATCACTTTGTTTCTGTTTATGCAGCCCTAGTCACACCTCCCCTGGCTATGATTGACAGAGCCTGCATGAAAAAAAAAACTGGTTTCACTTTCAAACAGATGTAAGTTACCTTAAATAATTGTATCTCAATCTCTAAATTGAAGTTTAATCACATACAGAAGGCTCTTGCAGGGTCTAGCAAGCTATTAACATAGCAGGGGATAAGAACATCTTAATTAAACAGAACTTGCAATTTCCTTTACAGGAAGTGTTTATGGAAGGCTGTGCAAGTCACATGCAGGGAGGTGTGACTAGGGTTCATAAACAAAGGGATTTAATTCCTAAATGGCAGAGGATTGAGGATACACCAAAACTGATTCATTAAGCTAAAGTTGTTCAGGTGACTATAGTGTCCCTTTAATGTAACCTAGACACAAACCAAACTAACAGTCTAACACAAAAAGTGTTTCTTTATTTCTTTAACATAAAATAATTAAGAATATTTGAGTAAATGCCATATGTTCATCTACCTTTTTAATAGATTATGCCAAGCTAACAGTATATTTAAATATTTGGTTTAACTATAGTAATATCACTTACATTATAAAATAACCAGTAATAACCTCATAACAAACCCCTAAATTCATAAAGCTGTTTTGTAGATGGTGGCAGGGATTGTCCAAGGCTATGGTGGTCCTGAAGAATTTAGCACGTGAGGGCAGATAATTAAAGGGATTATCTTTGATATCTTAAAAAGCCCATATAAAGGGTCAGTAGAGCAATTAATTGTTTTTTTGTTCCATGTTGGAAATATGCAGACAATATGTAGATGGCGAGGTAAATACTTACTCTGTTGAATTAAAGTAATCATCCATCTTTAAAATGGTATAAGACTGAAAAAAAGGAAAAAATGTATAATAAATACATTATGCACAGTATAGTAATACAAATTCAAGAACATTACCCTTGGTTAATAACCCCAAAAACCCCAAAAATCTGAATCTGTGGATATTTATCAGCAATTTCTTTACATTCGTAATCTGTATTTGGTTCCCTCTGGAAAAGCTAATACTGTCATACTAATATTAAGACTCATGTTAACCATAATTCCAGCAATATGTGTAGTGTCTAAATAAAGACAGACATACATAGGTTTATTCACTAAACTGTTGAGACTCAAAGTGAATTGAAATTGAATGTTCAACTTTTAGACCAAGATAGAAAATAGCTGGAATTCATTATATATTTTCATGCCAACGAAAAACCAAAACAGCCAAAAGGTAAAAAGAGTAAGTTCAATATTTACAATCCTTCATGGTTGCCCTAGCTCCATCTTATTTTTCTATAACCGGTCATCTCAGTTTCTCCCACCCTAGTTCACCTACTTAATTCTTTATTTTTTTTTAAATTCTTTATTTTGAAAGACAGCTAGTTCACAAAGTCTCCAAAAATGGATTGTTGTACACAATGATGAACATAAGTACAAGTTTATACACCCTTACATATACATCTATCATCTGTTGTCACCTACTTAATTCTATCCCTACAACATTGGAATTTAACGATAGGTGAGCCAGTGCTGGGATAACTGCCGGTTCCTCCACACATATTTGAGATGCTGATTTGATTTATACTGATTTTCTTAAAGGTATGCTATAAGTTCTAGGAAAGCTGTATTCTTGGCACTATTGGTCCCTCTGCCTCCCCCCTCCCTCACGCCCCCATGACGGTGAATAAAGGGTTAAAAATCCTTAATTTACTTACATTTCCCCTGATGTGCTTTGGGTCATGGCTCCGCCTTCTCCGACGTCTTGCAACGAGAGGACACTAGTGCACATGCGTGGCAAATGCCGTCTGCGCATTAGACCTCCCTACAGGAAAGCATTGAATCAATGTTTTCCTGTGGGGACAAATCTGACACTAGATGTCCTCATGCAGAGTGTGAGGACGACCTGCAGCAGTTAATGGACCAAAGGTCCGTTAAGATGCAGGAAACACTGCTATTGGTTGTCTGGGAGACAGGCACTGGAGGAAGACTTAGTGCTGCAATGTCTAACATTGCAGCACTAAGTGTAATAGTGACACTGCACCCAGACCACTTCCCTGATCTGGAGGGAATCTCCACCTTCAGTTCACCTTTGTAGCAAGCCAGGCTACTAATTTATATAAAATAAAATTCAGTCATCACAGAGTAACTTTGCAAATGACTTTGTCCGTTTTTGTTGCATCACATTTCCTCAAAGTAAAAAGAATTAAGGTCAGCTTGCACGGGGCAGTGGAAACGTGTACTTCACAGCCTTAATTCACAAAGAACTGTGGGAAAAAAGTTTATCCTGTTACTTTATTTGTCCTATGGCACCATTACTAACAGGTTTGGCTTCTTTTAAATTGTATGTTGACCACTGCATTTTTGTGGTGCTTTGCCATACACAAAGGTTGCTTTCCTACTAATTATTTCAACATATGTGGGCCCCTGTGTGGTCCTTGAAATCCAGTTCTGTTTGTGACTACGCCCTCTCTGTGCCCCCTCATTTAAAAAAATGGAGCATTGTGGTCTGCACCCTTGTGCTTCTCAAAGACTCAGACACTTCAGCCAATAAATCAATGACTGAATGCTGGGATCACAAGGAGGCTCTTAATGTGATTTGCACCCAATAGAAGTGCAGACCACAATACTACCCCATTGGATTATCCATCTTTAGGGGTTAAACTGTCTGTGGAGATACTGTAATAACTTTTTTTATGAATGGAGAGTTACCGATTGGCTTAGAGAGCGACACTCCTGACCAAGCCATCTGTTATCTAGGATTTTAGAAAGCGGAAAGACGCAACTGCACTGTTTATTTTTTCATTTGAAGATGTATTTATTTTTGTTGACGTAACATAGGGAGCGGGTACAGAAACAAAAAGGGGGGAGCGGGAAGGAAGGGGGGGGGTGCATCACTGTACAGAACAATATGTCGACAGTCAGACGGCATTGTACATTTTATACGTAACATTAGGGTGACGAGGTTTAAACATTCGCCCAGTATCAGTATAACGCTTGGGTAAATAGATTCAGTTGTGGAACCCAAGAACCCTCATAGGACTACAAACATAGCAATTTACCAGATCTCCATGCATGCCAAAGCTCCTCGCTATTAGTTGCTGTGCTGTCAAGTCGATGTGTAAAATAATTTTTCTCATGTGTTGGGACATCTCCTCGGAAGATCTAACAATAGGCAAGATTTTAGAGTAAATGGGAGGGAGACTTTCGTTATGTCTTGGATTAGTTTTTGGACTTCTGTCCAGTAGTGGGTTAGCTGTGGACAGCTTCACCAGATATGGTGCATCAAGCCCTCAGTTTTGTGACATCTCTAACAGAGTGGGGAGGTGGAAGGAAAGATTTTATGTAATCTGGTCAGCAGTAAGTACCACCATATTCATAAGCCTGAATCAACTGCATCAGTGTGGGAAGAGAGTCTTGGGGATTCGCAATATACAATAGTACATTGTCATCAAATGCACTAATTTTAATCTGTTTATTGCCGAGGCTTATTCACTGCATTCTCTCATTTTGTCTAATAAGTTGCAGTAGGGGTTCTAATGCGAGGACATAGAGGAGTGGGGAAAGGGGGCAGCCCTGTCTCGTTCCATTCGTGATTCTAAAGGTAGGGGATAGGAATCCTGACTGGATCACTTGTGCCGAGGGTGAGGAATCTAATGCAAAGATTTGTTGGATTACTTGTGGAGGAAACCCATAGCTGTCTAATACCTGCTTCAGGAAGGCCCGGCCAAGGCGGTTCTGCGTCCAGTGCTAATAGAAGACCACCTCGAGTCGACCTTTCGAGCTCTCATTGTACCAGGGTAAGTTTCCAGGTGTTGTCTAGGCCTTGTCGGTCCACAAAGCCTTTCTGGTCATCATGGATTACGGGTGGCAGAATTTGATTAAATCTATTAGCAATAATCTTGGCATAGATTTTCGCATCTGTGTTGATTAAAGATATAGGTCTGTAGTTCTTGCATATGTCCGGAGTTTTGTCTGGTTTGGGGATTGTAACTATTGTAGCTAGCAGCATATCAGGTGGCAAATGGACTGAGGATGCAGTCTGCTGGTACACCTGCAGGAGCTGCGGCGCCAGTATGGTACTGAACGCCTTGTAGTAGAGTTAGAGAGTCTGTCTGCACCCGAAGACTTCCCCGGGGGAAGTTGTTTAATAGTTTGCATAATTTTTTGTATGGTGATAGGCTGCAGAAGGGCCTGGGGTTGTTCCTCCGTTAATCTGGGCAGTGAGACGTCGGTTAGGTATTGGGTGATGTCTGAGGGTTGGGGATGGGTCATAGTGTCATCAAGTTGTAGGTTATATAGTTTGGAGTAGAAGTTTGCAAATGTGCTACTAATTGCTTGGTGGTCAATATGTTTCTTTCTTTCATCGTCTATAATGGCAGAAATCTTTGAGTGAGCCATTTTAGCCCGGAGCCTTGTCACCAAGTATTTTGGGAAGTAAGTAGTTACTAAGGTATACAGTGTGTTGTTAATTAGGCCTATGAGGATGATATACCTGCCCTTTGTGTCTATGATTTTTCAGTGCAGTGTTAAAACTATATCTTTATGAATAAAGACTGAGACCCCATTTGTCTTGTTTTCGGAGAGGGTGTGGAACTGGGTTGGGTAATATTTATTATATATAGCTGGTGTGTAATCCCTGCTGAAATGCGTCTCTTGGATGTGAGGCCGTGATGTGGGTCAGAGGGCCTGTCGAAAGGTTTCCAGTCCAGGTGATCTTGAGTGCAGTTGTTCCTCGTGTTCCGGAGAATGCTGACATTGATGCCACTTTGGTATTTTATTCCTAATATATACCTAATATATACCCCTGGGGGCCAGAAGAGTGTTTGGAAAAGCACATGCAAAGTTGAAAGGGGAAGTGAAAAGGACGTATAAGCCACAGAAACTTTTCTGACACATAAAAGGTGGGATAAGGAAGCATCGGAAGAAGTTCCCGAGCAACCTGCTGGAAAAAAGATAAAAGGTGGGTCGGCTCCCGACATTAAACAGAGCGGTAAACAGCGCAGTGATTTTCCCTTGTTCAGGGAGTTACTTAAGGGGGGCTGTCTTAATGTCTATTCAGCAATCCAGCCTATTCAGTATACTTAGAAAGAATTAAGAGGAGTTGTGAGGAATGATAATCTTCATAGCCTTTATCACCAATCTAATAAGCAATTGGATGCATTTGTGAAATAATCTGATAAGCACTATAAGAGCAATATAAGAGCAAAATCTTTGCAATATTTCTGCTGGGTAGATACTGCTGGGTTGATACTGATTGCTACTGATTGAGCGCGCCAACTGTCATTGGCATCACTCTATTAAGAAATAACCAATATGGTCGACCAGGAAGCAATTAGGGAGTATGGTCCCAACCTGGCAACGCTAAAATCGCCACAACGGAAGTTCCTGACGGAACAGGCAGACTACGACCTACGAGACAAAATGACTCCTTCAGTAAGCAAGCAAGGAAGCCCGCCAGAAAGCCCACCAATCTTAGAGTGTTCAGTCGAAGTGTTGGACCTTAGAACAATCCTGACCCAATTACCTTCAGTCCGATCTCATCATTATGTTTAAGAAAATGGAGGATAGTTTCAGTGAAAAGTTAGTAGCTGTTACTACAGAAATACAGCATTTGGGCAATAGAGTGCAGGCATTAGAAGAAGATGGGGAACCTGCGACCCATTACACAATTATTGACAGAGAAACAAGTTAAATACCGTTGGTACTACCCATTTGCATTAGCATTTATACAACAGGGGAAGACATTTAGTATATCCACGCCAGCAGATATACCGGATTTCCTACAGGCATTGGGGCTTCCAATGTTTGGGTTGGAGTAACTATTTATTATTTAGACAAGGTACTGGGATATATACGCTCCATTACTCCCTAATCAATTATAGGGCGTATTAGTGCTTGAGATTATGAGTTGGGAGGAGAGGTCAATTAGAATTGTTTATCTATACATGTCACTTACTTACTTATTTATCTATACATGTCTTTCCCCCCTGAGAGATCCCCATATGGCTTGTGGACACAATGGTGTCTCCCACAGGTGTGGCATCATAACCAATCCCAACATACGTTACTATACTCATACATTTGTAATTAGTTCAGACCCTTTGTAGGTATCTCTTTTGTATCCTGCTTAAATTTCTTCTCCTTTATGATTTACCCTCTAGAACATGGTATTATATAAGTCCTATCCTCTGCTCTCTATATGGTCCAAATTAGACTTATGTGTCTGAATGTTAGAGGCCTTAACTCTCCAGGAAAGCGTTCTATGCTAGCACAGGAGCTAAATAGGCAAAAAAAAAAGATGTTATGTTTATTCAAGAACCCCACTATGAAGGCAACGTCCAATTAAGCAATTTTTTTATAGTAACTATATAAAAGGGAAATCTAGAGGAGCAGCAATTTTTTGTTGCCTCCCATTTAAACTTTATTGAAGTAGAGAGTAAATATGATCCGGGAAGGAGATTTGTCTTTATAAAGGAGAAGGTTAATGACTAGATTATTACGCATTAGATTATTATGCGCCTAGCACAAGCCAAGCATCTTTTATAACTTTCTGTCTGAGAAAACTGAAATGGTTCTCACAAGGGATTTTGATTGTTGGGGGTGGTTGGAATTTAGTATTAGACCATGCAATGGATAGTTCCTCACAGGTGACAGATGCTCTGCACCATTAGAGGTCTGTTTATTTAAACACATTGTATTTCCACCAACTGATGACACCTGGCTTATTAACCATCCACAAGATGGGGATTACACTTTCTATTCTCCAGTGGCCAATAGGATAGATATGTTCTTAATAAATCATAGAGATCTGCATTTGCTCAAAGGAGCGTCTATTGGAAACATCACATGGTCAGATCATGCCCCTATTTTTTTTTAACTTAGAATAGAACTACAAGGAGACTCTAGGAGAAGCATTATTTGGCGCTTAAATGAAACTCTCCTTGATGACTCACGGGTGATTGAGGATTTAAATATGACCCTATCTCATAATTTTTAGGTGAATTGTACATCTGATACAAATGATTCATGGATATGGGAAGTTCATAAGGGGGATATATTAATTAAATGGGGCTCCAGACTAAAAAAGGAACGAACAGAGGAAATACATTTTCTTACTGGAGTAATACATGACGCAGAGATTAATCATAAACAGATTCCTTCAAAGAGAACTTTCAATGCCTAACGGCAAATAGATTAAAACTCAGATCCCTCCTCACATTTGACGCACAGAGAGACGTTCAGATGACACAAAGCTCCCTCTATACATATGAAAATAAAAGTGGGAAGCTACTGGCCAGGACATTGAAAGCAAAACTTCAGAAAACATATATACCAAAAATAAATAAAAATGGGACATCTTGTAACACTACAGGTACAATAGCTACTTCCTTTAGGGATTTCTATCAGGATCCCTTGAATTAGAAGATTATTTATCTAGGAATATCCCATGTAGGTTTGGGCCTAGACTAAGTAATTGGACAGGCATTCTATAGAGGCCCTACAGCTAACATTTGAGTTAATGGCCAATTATCAACACCCTTCTCTATCAATCCCGGCACGCACCAAGGGTGCCCACTATCCCCCCTTCTTTTTATCCTGGCATTTTAACTATTCCTTACGGCCATTCGGAATAATATATATATTAAGGGATATAGGCATAGAGAGATCAAAGTATCCGCATTTGTGTATGATGTTTTGCTTTCGATTACAGACCCACTCTGCTCGTTACCCCTAGTTCAGATGGCATTGGAGACATATGGAGCACTTTCAAATTTTAAAGTGAACATGGATAAGTGTGAAATATTAGGGTTAATGTAGATGTCAGATTAAAAGAACAGATACTGAGAAAGTATAAATATAAATGGGCAGATAGAGGCCTAACATATCTAGGGGTACAGCTTGCAGGAGAACAGAAAGAGATATATAAGCTTAATTATGGAACACTAGTAGAAAATATACATAAAGATCTTAAAAAATTGAAGATTAAAATTTAATGTGTTTCTTTGTATTCTAATTAAAGAATAAAAGCTGAATAAAAATGAACGTAAGTAACGTAAGTAAAAAAAGCACACTATTAAATGGGTTAGATAAGACAAAAATGTAACGATAAACAGTAAAGAGAAAATCATGGATGCAGCATTATAATAATAAAACATTTGATGTGCTATATAACCAAAAACAAACCATAAACAATGTTGACATTGAGACGGATAATAATTTATTATTGAAATGTTCACTAAGATATGAAAGAAATTCTACCTGTAGACTTTGAGATGTGCCATATAATTTAAAAAACGTACTGTAAATATAAAGACATGTATTCACTTCTTTAGGAAAGAATATAAATTAAATGGGTTAATAGCTTTACACCCCCCAACCCACCCAGTTTCCTCTCCTGCAACTGTGCCATCCAAAAAAACTAACCTGTCATTGTAAACTATTCTAGCAACCTACTCTTTTCCATACTAAAAATACATCTTCTATAAATCTACTTCACATCAGTGAATATGAACATCAGTGATTCCTTCCTGGGTTAAAAAGAGGGCATTGGACATTTCCAGCACCTGAACCCACACAAATATCTATCCAGGGGTGACCCGGAGAACCATAAGAACTAAATGGGCCAAAAGAACAAGAAAGTGAGGCCCGACAAGCCTCGCCAGGGCATGGATATCGGGGAATTATGGCGGCAGGCACACGAGGCAGGATGCGCCAAGATGGCATCCCTGCACGGGGGCTGCTCGGACATCGCATCAGACGAAGATGGGGGAGACCCCACAATTGCCCTGCCGGTCCCACCGCCACCACGGGTGCTACCACACACAAGGCCCCCACCCCTTTGACCATGGAGGCTATTGGGGAGCTAATGGCAGACGACCACAGGAAGATCGCGGCGGACGTGGCCCTAATCAGAGGCGACATCAAAGGCATTACCAATAGGCTGGGAGTGGTAGAAGCCTCCTCCACCAGCCACACTAACTAGATCACGGATCTGCAAGCAGCGATTAGGGACCTGCAACAAAAATCCTGGCAGCACGAACAACTAATTGCCGCTCAAGAAAAGAGGCACCGCCAAAACAATCTCAAGCTAGGAGGAGTCGCTGACTCCATACCGGAGGTTGAGCTTCCTCACTTTTTTAGAAGACTCCTCACAGAACTATTGACCCCAAAGGCGGCGAAAGCGATCACCCTGGAGGGTCTATTTCGCATACCGCGACCAGCAAAGGCCCCACCTGCCGCCACAGGGGACCTAATACTACAGTTCCAAACAGCCAGGGACAAGAAGACGGTCGTGGAGGCCACAAATGGTCAGTCATCTTACCCCTTTGAAGGGATGATCCCCTCCTTTTACGCGGACCTGTCGGCCGGGACATTGGCGTGGAGGAGATCCCTGAGCTCATTTACGGCCCTCCTGCGCCTCCACCAAATACGCTACCGCTGGGGCCCAAGCCGCACTCTCACCATCGAAAAAGGAGACACCAAGCACGCTGTCTACAATCCCCAAGAGGCCACTGAGATACTGGGGCTACTGAACCTCCCCATAGACCCACTGGCTCAAGTGACACAACCTGCAGGCCACATATGCCCAATCGTGGATGCCCCGGAGTTCGTGCCCAGGAGACCACCCACAGACTCATTTGCTAAGGCCACCACATGAACCTAAACCCGGCAGAGAGCCCCTTCGGGTCTTATAGGTGAAGGAACCTCACCACGGCACGAACCCTGTCATTGAACTTGGCTCACCAACCTAGCACCCAGAGCCGACACTGGCTAATTGAGAACAGACTGCACCGGAGATGGACTAGAAACCCTGCAGACCCAAAAACGGGGATACCACACAAGTTCACTGAACAGGCCAGAACTAACGCATTGTACACATGTATACTGCTAACCCAACTTGCCAAAGTTATAAGCACTGCCTAACCGCTTTAGTTTGTTTATTTTATTTATTGTCAGTCAGCCATGCTCCTTGTTTAAGTTTTGTTTAGCAGTACGACAAGCCTACATACCTGGCACTAGATATATCTACCTAGTATGCTAAATTCTCAACACTGATTTGACGGCAGCCTGTGTGATAGGATGGCGTGTTGTTGCACGAGCATGGAGTATCATAACATGGCAGCCAGTCATTAATGTCCTCAACATGATAACAACTCGTAGTAAGACCACCATATGGTTTGGTGTCAATAATAATTCCAAGCCGCCACACCATCCTTGCTTACTCTGGGAGTGACCTCTTAGAGCAGTTAATTGCAGACTGACCTCCGTTGGTTACAAGTATTTGAGCTTTTTTATGTTGTTATATACTTGCCTACTAATCAGCAGTCAGTGAGAAGGTCTATTACTACATATTATTTTAATCTTTATATCTACTCCTCTCTGTGCACTAGCCCAGTTCTACTTTTGCATTTAACAACCACCCTGTTCGGTGGAGCTGCATTCTGCTGTTCATAAGCTACTCAATGCATATGCTTACCTTGGCTTTGTTATTCTTGTATGTAACGCCACAAACTGTGTCTCTTTTCTTGCTATAATTGTTGAAAATGCACATTATTAACGCTATGCCACACAATTGAACTTCTATGCCTTTCAAATCGCTTGCTATAGCTGTTGTGGCTCTGCAAGTAAGTTTGTCACTAAATGCACAACAAAAATAAAGAATTAATAAAATAAAAAGAGGGCATTGCTGCCCTATATTTTACAATGTATCCACAAAGTCAGAGCCAGTCATTCATGGGCCCCAAATCAAGGTGAGCACATAACCACTTGGTTTTCTGTTTAGTATTATATTTTACCAAATATCCTGCACCAAATTTGCTTTCTCTTTATTATTTTTTCCTGTATCCACCACTGGAAGTTATTCACCACATCTCTGCAAATGAAGGTAGTGTTGCTGCCTTAAAGGCACAGAGGCTTACACGCTTAGAGCTTATTCATAGAAAAGGCTCTTGCAAATATGGGTGTCTACTACTCACCTTTCTTATATCCACATGCAATATATATATATATATATATATATATATATATAGTATCGCACTATTTTTTTCTTTTTGGTTTTATATATTTACATGCTGCTTAAAGGGGTATGTTGTCCTTGTAGGACCAAGTGCTTCACTGGTATCATCTAAACACTGAGCACAAGTTTTGTTTATTGCCTTTTCTATTATCCATTCAATGAAAAAGGGCCCTATACTTTACATTAAAAACTCAAGTTTAAGCAATAATAAAAAAGTTATCTACACTTGAACAGAGCTATCTATGACTTAGTAAATGAAACACCAAAAAGTGTTTGAGCATAATCAGAAAACACCACAAACAACTCCCCTTGCTTCATGATGTGTACAAGCAACATTGATTCCTTGCTTATCAATTCTACAAAGCAAAGACAATTAACTACAATATAATATAGCAACTTTGATAACACCACAAATACACATGTGCACAATAAGTACAATTTCCATATGAAACTGTCAGGATTGGTAGGGAGTCCCAATATGTAAATATAGGAAAGCTAAGTAAATAGAATGTGTTACTGGACCTTAGAGGTGACCGGGATTAAGTTGATAGACAAGTACGAGAATGGTCAAAGAATAGGATGAGTTCAAATGATACAGAAAGACAACAAAACTGTGAGACGAGCCACATACCAAGATCAAAATTCCAGAAAAAACAAACACAGTATAAGCGCACTCTTGGGTACTAGAGACTTCAGCAGGTTACATGCCTCATTGTGGACTAGGATTAAATATCATTAGCGTCATCAGAGTGGCGCCAAAAAGTAATTAAACTGTAATGCCGGATGCCATGCTTTATTGGGAATAAGGCGCCAAAATGTAATTAAATTGTGATGCCGGATGCTATGCTTTATTGGGTATAAATTGAGCATGGACACAATGGTCCACATCACTCTTGATGCTGGAATGATGCATCACATCACTTTTGTCTGAAAAAGATTGATTTCTGCCAATGTTAATGCAGAAATAATGAGTTGCAACACGGCTTGAAAAGGATTGCCTTGCATCAATTTTGACACTGGAATGATGCACAATGTCATGTTGGCCTGAGAAGAATCCCTAGAATGGACACTGGAATGAAGTAGAATTTTGCAATGTGTACAAGATTGACACAAGGATTGAACAGGTACCATGACAGGAACATAATATGTGAATTATCTGTCTGTTAGCATCAACAATGTAATGGGCAGTGTGTAACTTTCAACAAGAAACAAATAATTATGATTTCAACTGTATGTAAGCTTAATTCTACAATAGCATATTGTAGAGAAAAATTGACAATTGTTCTGCAAATCATATATCTTTTGTGATTTATCCTCTTCCTGAAAGTTGTGTCAACGTGGGGAGAGTAATTCAGAGGCAAATACACTAAATACCAGGCTACCAGAAGTGAGTGAGGTCACAAGAGATGCTACAGACTACATAGAAATGCAAACGTATAGTAGAAAACAGTGGAAGCAACATTTTGCTGAATTTAGGGAGGTGATGTCAGGGAGCCATATTCAGCCTGGTGTCTATAAAGGAGGTACCAGTATACAGTGACACTGATGGCAATTTGAGAAAAAATAGAAGATTAAGCCTAAATATGCAGATACAGTCTTGAGCAATTTGATGTCTGGCAATACATTTGTCAAATGTATCACCTCCTCATAAAGTACAGTACTTTAGACTTTTCACTATGGAAACATATTAATTGATTTTTGCTTACAGCACTTTTTTCATGAAACATGCAAGAGAAATGTGGAATTTGGACCACTGGAAAGAAGCTGACTAGAACTTACCTTAAAATAATTAAACTGAAACACTGAATAAGGAATCTCAGTAGCCCCTAATAACCAAGCGCGTGTCCAAACCAGCTCCCTCCTCTTGCCTCATGTTATACACAAGAGATAAAAACTTTAAAAAAAAACCTCTGGGGCTGTGGGAGATAAAAGTAAAAGATCTATGACTTCATAGGTGAGGGTATAACAGAAATATGAAGGGGTTCAGACCTCATCTTAAGCAAGCAAGGGGGCTATGCAGAATCATGCCCAGTCCTCTGTAATATTAGCACAGCAATAAAACAAGGTACCCCTTTTTTTCTGCTCCATCTCACTCTTGAGGTTGTTGAATAGTGCGGCATTCCCATGGACTACCCTTATAACCACCAGGGTTGGACTGAGACAAAAATTTGGACTATGCATTTTAAGGCAGAGCAGCCAAATAGGAAGGGGCACATTGTATCAACATTGGAATGCACTCACTCCATAGTGGGCGTATCAGGTTGATGTCCCTCCAGGACTGTTTAACACAGTGCAAGACATTCTAATGTGTTTGCTGGTCACTTGTCCCCCTTATTTTCCCATAAGTGAGACACAAGCCAGAGAGGTAAAAAGAGGATAGAGTGTGTGTTTGTGTGGGAGAGACTCTGGTAGTACCGAGGGCTGGCCATTGAGGGAGGTCCTTCATCTCCCTGCCAGCCATGGAACCCTCTGTTTGAGCTTAGCACTGAAGGGGCTGATTGTGAAGCTTCTGTGAACCTGATACCTTGGTCCACCGGACATTTGCCTGTTTTTCCCGATGGCCAGTCTGGGCATGATAACCAAAAATCACATGTGGCAAGGGAAGGGGCATAGAAAGGGAGTGTGTGAGTTTTTATATCTATTTAATTTCCCCCTACATTAGTGCACCTTGGTAAATAGAGTATATAAGATTTGATCACTCCTTAGATACTGTTAGAGCTCCCCTCCATATATATCAGAGAGAGTCTCCTGGGCACTATTGCCTGCTGGTGAATAAGCAGTACCTCGGGCATGGGTGCCCAGCTTACCTATTGCCCCTGCTAGTCAACTTTTGCTTAATGAAATAGGTGTACTAAAAAAAAGATAAACCATTTAAAACTACCATTGAAAAATGTGCTTACATCCATAATATGTTTTAAACAGTCATGTGGCAGCTATGATAATTTTTTTCACCCGAATGACAGGGGTAGAGGCCCAGTAAATGGCCACATGGCAGTATGAACTTCCCTCCCTTAGAACATGATATATAGGAAAAAGGGTCCTGGTGTCAACCCAAATAATCTAGCAAGACTGTGTGACAGCTGCGGAACCCAGGTAAGACATCAAATCGTTCTAAAACGGTTTGACTACTTACATCGGGGGGCACTAGGACACTCGCTGTTGTGGATATGGAGTCTGTAATTTTCCTTTAACTGTATTTGTATCTCACAAACATTTGCATTACATGGTGCTTTCACCTACCTCCATAAGTGCCTATTTAGGATGAATTATTAGTGTGTTGTAGTCCATGGAGCAGCGCAGCCTAAGTGGAATGGGCCTTGACATGTCTAAGAGACAGGCATAGGAAGTGATAATGTGGGGGGTTTGTCAATAGAAAGTGAGGGTGGGGTTTTTAGATTATGGGAGTATATATAACGGCCATTTTAGATCAAGGGCCATCTTAATTAATCCTCACTTACCTCTTTTGTCCCACCCTCTCTCCCTTTAAGCAAGTTCTGGATCCGGTTTGGTCACGGCAGTGGGGGATGGATAAACAAGTTGGGGTGTAGATTGTTAGTACAGATGTAACATAAGTTTAGTTCGCTAAGAACGGTTAGGTTTGGTTAGATTTCGGTTGTTTCGAGCTCGTCGGTAGCTCCGAACCTGGTGTGTGTAGGGTATACCCCTACATGGTGGAACATGGTAAATCATGCCCTCAGTGGCAATGGTTTAAGTGGTTAGATGTTATTTATGTTAATATTGTTTGTTTATGTGGGTCATTGTCAGGGTTGAATTGTTAAAAGAGTCAGGGCTGAGATGTTATGTAAAATAGGTTGACAATGACCTTTAATAATTTATATATATTTTATTTATTAATAAAGCTGTGATAATGTTCCCAAACATAAGGTGTCCGAGTATCATTGGGTTTTCGGAGATGTTTTATACCACATATGCCGGAAAGGCGACTAAGCATTTCAAGGGTTTTATGTAAAAACCAGGTCCATCTATTTTAACTTTATGACTTTGAGCTACAAGCAGACACAAAAACTGAACTTAGGACTTATTACGAGGTTTGCCTTGTTGGCAGTGAGCTTACATTTCGATGACCGTTATAGTGGTATTAAAATCTCTGTTATTTAAAATTGTTAGCTGTGACTATGGATTTGGATTTTTTTTGTACATTTTGTGAATTATTTTCTTAGGCATGAGCACAAGGTAATGAGAGTGAACATATATGTAAAATTTACCAATATCCTGAGATGCTAACACAGGTGGAAAACCCGTTTGGTCTTTACAGTAACACTCTGACTGTTAGAAAAAAAATAATGTGTTCTAAATCTATTTACTTTTTTACTATATACATTATACATATTACATATTACTATTGACTATATACATATTTTTCCAGCTTTGCCTATAAGTGTGTTCGTTCACAATTCCCTGAACATAATTTGCTCACCAGGCGACTTGATCCTGTCAGTGTATTCTCATTAACCACACATCCATCCACTTATGTCCTGAAGTTGTTGGAGAGGCAAGAAAACAAGAATGTAAAAGATCAGGTGAAAGAAGGTCTCTGCAATTAATCCCTTTCTCAAAGCCACCACTGTCTTGTTAGTAATCACTCACTGCGATGAATGTCTTCTAGACTACACACCCTTTGCTCTTTGCCCAGGAAAAAATGACACCCCCCTCCTCCTCTCCTCTTCATATGTGTTTATGCAACTTAGTAATACGTGCAATCGCATTGTTAATTCAGCTCCTCCCCTTACCTATGGATTCCTGTTATCCTTTGACCTGAGACAGTCTCTGTTACTGGTTATTAAAAAGTCACATAATGAATTAACACATGAAAACACAGGGGTTTATACACTAAAGAATTGTAGTGAATTAAAAAACAAATTTCAATATTTAGTCCATAGGCGTGCGCAGCCTATTGTATAAGGGTGTGCACCCTAAAGCAGAAACACACACGCCGCGTATATATATATTTATATATATATATATATGTATATATATATATATATATATATATATATATATATACATATATACACATACATACACACACACACTTCTGTGTGTGTGAGGGTGCTGTGTGTGTGTAGGTGCTGTGTGTGAAGGCGCTGTGTGTGTGCAGGTGCTGTGCGTGAAGGCGCTGTGTGTGTGTGTGGGCGCTGTGTGTGTGGAGGCGCTGTGTGTGTGAAGGTGCTGTGTGTATAAGGGTGCTGTTAGTGTGTGCTGTGTGTGTGTATGTTAAAGGGTGTTGTTAGTGTGTGTGTGTGTGAGGGTGCTGTGTGTGTAAGGGTGCTGTTAGTGTGTGCTTTGTGTGTGTGGGTGAGGGTGCTGTGTGAGTAAGGGTGCTGTGTGTGTGTAAGGGTGCTGTGTGTGTGAGGGTGATGTTAGTGTGTGTATGTGTAAGGGTGCTGTGTGTGTAAGGGTGCTGTTTGTGTGTGCTGTGTGTGTGTAAGGGTGCTGTGTGTGTGAGGGTTCTGTGTGTAAGGGTGCTGTTAGTGTGTGCTGTGTGTGTATGGGTGTTGTTATTGTGAGGGTGCTGTTAGTGTGTTAGTGTGTGTGTGTGTGTGTGAAGGTGCTGTTAGTGTGTGTGTGTAAGGGTGTTGTTAGTGTGTGTATGTATGTGTGAGGGTGCTGTGTGTGTAAGGGTGTTGTTATTGTGAGGGTGCTGTTAGTGTGTTAGTGTGTGTGTGTGTGTGTGTGTGAAGGTGCTGTTAGTGTGTGTGTGTAAGGGTGTTGTTAGTGTGTGCTGTGTGTGTGTAAGGGTGCTGTGCTTGTGTGAGGGTGCTGTGTGTAAGGGTGCTGTTAGTGTGTGTATGTGTAAGGGTGCTGTGTGTGTAAGGGTGCTGTTAGTGTGTGCTGTGTGTGTATGTGTGAGGGTGCTGTGTGTGTAAGGGTGTTGTTAGTGTGAGGGTGCTGTTAGTGTGTGTGCTGTGTGTGTAAGAGTGATGTATGTGTATGTGCTGTATGTTTGTGTGTAATGTGTGGGGGCCGTTTAGTTAATATCCCCCCTCCCTTCTTACCTTATGTAGGGAGGGGGGACCGTGCTCCTGCCTTCCCTGGTGGTCCAGTGGAAAGTGAACTCTAGCCCCCTGTGGGGCTAGAGTTCACTCTCGCGAGATCTGAGCTCCGACCGCGCGAGAGGAACCCGGCGAAGCTGCTGGCAAGAGCTCCTCGGGTCCTCTCCTGCCTCCCTCCCTGCCTGTGGTTAGGTGAGGGAGATCAAAGATCTCCCTCACCTGCCCACGGAGGGAGGCACCTATGTGCGCACGCCTATGATTTAGTCTACAATATCTGATTTAGAATAATTCTTCAGCTAAGCTATAGTTACAGCTTGGTCATTTTTAAGCTGGATTTTACATATTGGTTTTATTTGACTGTTTACCATATAAACTGCATACTGTTTCAGGGTTCTACTCATTTGCTATTTATGACAACACTAGAAAAAAAAAATATATATTTTTTTTCCTTGTGTATTTGCCAAAAATTAACAAGGTTATTCAATAAAGTGAGAATTCAAAGTAAATTCGAAGCTAATTTCAAATTTAAGGTCAAAATAGCGAACTGGAAAAAATCTCAGCTATACTTTCAGTTCAGCTTCTCTGGCCTTAAAGGACCACTCTAGGCACCCAGACCACTTCAGCTTAATGAAGTGGTCTGGGTGCCAGGTCCTTCTAGGGTTAACCCATTTATTCATAATTATAGCAGTTTCAGAGAAACTGCTATAATTATGAATGGGTTAAGCCTTCCCCCTATCCTCTAGTGGCTGTCTCATTGACAGCCACTAGAAACGCGTGCTTCTCACTGTGATTTTCACAGTGAGAGCATAGCGTCCATAGAAAGCATTGTAAATGCTTTCCTATGCGACGAGCTGAATGCGCGCAGCTCTTGCCTTGGTAGCATTCAGCCGCGGGAGCGGATCAGAGAAGAGGAGGAGGAGAGCTCTCCGCCCAGCGCTGGAAAAAGGTAAGTTATTACCCCTTTCCCCCTTCCAGAGCCGGGCGGGAGGGGGTCCCTGAGGGTGGGGGCACCCTCAGGGAACTATAGTGCCAGGAAAACGAGTATGTTTTCCTGGCACTATAGTGGTCCTTTAATCCTTTAAGGACGGAGGCAATTGTCAAAATTCTGAATCAAAATAAGACCTAGAATTTGACTATATATCTGTTCGACCATAATTTATCTCTTTCATATGAAGGGCACCTGCACTTATAATATATAATTATGTTCAGGAGAAACAGGGCCTTCATTTCACATCAAATATTTATATATGAAAGTTTCATGTGAATAGAATCTAAAAAAGTGTGAAAAATAAAGACGTTTTCATATTTTTCAAGTTCTGCATGTAAATGTAATTGTGAATGACATAATACTGTTAGCTTTTACTGCACTAAAATACACATATACACATGAGTTTTGTCATACCTAGGGCAGCACAAAACCAGGATACACCACTGTCTACAGAAATTACCCAGAGTGGGTAGGGTAGTATAAAGGTACTCTTACATACACTTTGAGTGCCCGATCTATTTAAGCAGTGTATTGGAGGTGGTGCTGTTGACTGTGTGGCAACAGGTGGATGGTGAAGAAGTGTGCTACACTTATTTTTGATTATTGTGACAACAAATGACGACCCATCTGTTATGTATCTGCATATTAGTCAGTGCTGAAAACTCAGCTGGAAAAAAAAACAGACTTTGACCGTGACGCATTGAAACAAAGGCATAATATCTAACGGCAATGGCTAATTTACTTTTTATGACAAGCAAATGCGCAGACTCTTGCTGGGTTTCAGCTTAAGGATCTCTATCACCAGAAATATGTTCAATCATAAACCAGTTTAAGCAAAGCTTTAATTGCTGCAGTATAAGATATTTTTAAAGTCACCGTTTGCATAAAGATCCTCTCTATCTGACTTTCTAGTTATTTTTTCAAGGTGCGTTAAGTCTTACGTAAATGTGTTACACAATTATTAACAATAATTTCTGATTAATAAGTGATTAGCAGATCCTTATCACATCTCATAAGGATAACCATTATATTTAAGAATTCAAACTGGAAGATAAGATAGTCTCATAGTGTGTTAATTTCAAGAGACAAAATTAGTCTTGTGAAAATGTTAATTCATTTAATACCTAAAAATTTAATAAACAAACAGCCAAAGTGGAAACAATGTTCAAGTCAGCTTGCTATCAGCTTGGCTTCTTTGGACTTAAATTTGAATTTCACTTTGAATTCTTACTTTGGTAAATAACATTGAAAATATATTTGCTGCAAAACTAAACCACATGATATCACATGTACATCACGTGTTATTAAGTAATTGTAGATAAAAACATACCCTCCCAAGAATCCTTGATTTGCTAGGAAAATCTCACTTTGGTGTTTCTAAAAAGGACCTGTCCCCAGGTTCCCACAGTAATCATGTATTTTTAACACTATAGTGTATCCTACTAACTATTTAGGTGTCCCGCACACATTTGGTAATAAAAAAACAAAACATTTTTACATACCTTTCAGCTCATAACATTCCGCCATGCTACATGATCTGACTCCCTGGCTGAGATCATGTAGATTGATTAATCTCAGCCAATCCAATGCTAACTTTGTTCTCACAGGGGAAATGCCTCTAATGACTATCTGGAACATAGCCACTAGAGGGGTATTTTACCCTGCAATGAAAGCATTGCTGTTCCCATCACACAGCCCCTGCACCTGGCCTATTTTGGTATTAATTGGGAACTTAATGTTTTTAAAAATTGACATTTATATTATTGAATGAATGGAGTGAACTGTTGGCACTTAGTGTGAGTGCTGATTGGATCTCTGTTATTACATGTAACAAATTATTATTTACACTTAAGTGGTAAAGAGAGCCAAGGGTGCATCCCTCAGTATTCCCACTCTTTCAGATGAGGCAGGCAGAGGGGGTTACTTGCAAACTCGGGGTAGGGTGCATGCAACCTTCCCAGTCACAGGGCTCCTCTGGACATTTATCCTCCTTTATCAATGGTGCCAATTCCACTGAAAGTAGACGCAAATAAAAGATGGTTGTTCTTTTATCTTCCTTGGCAGCAAGCTGACTGACTTCGCTCAGATCTTTGGGAGGGCCTTGTGATACCAGTTTCAGGTTTTTTTCCTGGTAGGTCCTCTCCTAGTAATATGCAGTCTGCCTATTCTTTCCCGCAAGTGGTCTCTTTTTGTAGGATAGCTGGCACCTTCACTATCTGCCTATAGCAGGGTTTTGTGCCCAAAAAAAGCATATGGAAGTTTTGCCCTAACCTGAAGGGTCATCTTGTAGCACAGTCAGCCAAGACAGCCAGAAGTGGGATACAGGCTTCTTAGGTCTCAATATCTCCCTAAGTGATTTTGTGCTTTATACCCTATTCAAAGTCTGACCAAACGTTTTGTTTTTCAATGAGCCGGACTGTCTTCCTGTCATGTTACTTCCTGTTCTTTTAGGATTGGTACAGTGACTTCTGCAGCTCCACTGAGGCACCTCTCCCCTCCCCCCTACCCCCCATGAACTGTGTCACTTGCGGCATTTTAAGTCAGGTACAGAGGTATAAGTTATGTTTGCCTCCTTTCCACTGCATAAGTACATGTGTTAAGTTCTTGTTTTCTCATTTGTTAACTATTGCTTTGCTTTATAACCAGTCCCACCCTTACTCGAATTTGGTTGGTGGGGGACTCATTTATCCACTCGTTTAACCATTCCATCACATTACACATACTCTTCTCACTGCTGAGCTAGAACCTGGCCTTTCCAGCCTCTCAGAGTCCTTTGGCTGAGCTGGTGTGCCAGGCTGCAGGATTCAGGGGCTCGTCGGGGTAGTCTGCATGTCATCAAGATCCATATTGGAGGCTATTCCTGTTCTGGATCTGTTGTTTACAGGGCCTGTAAGAAGATTGAAAGGCTGGTAGGTCAGGTGGTTGCTGAGCTAAATAGGTTTGTTATACAGCATATGGGCATTTCAGCCGACCAGGATTCACCTCTGCATTGCTGGTCTCGACATTTTTTTATTTGATTTGTGTAAGGCTCTTTTGGCCCATGTCTAACCCGAGCTATGAATAATTTTGTTTTGGGTTGTCGGCAAGACAGTTGCTCTCTTGTGGCAAGTGACTTATGGTGTGGTGCAGAGAGAGAGAGAGAGTGGGAGTGATGGCGCCAAGGAGGCTGGACTTTTCCCCCTTCTTGCTCAGTGACCTGACTGGGAAGCCCACCTGTATGTTATGTTCAGTTTGGCAGTGCCAAGATCTCCTTTGCTTTCCTTACGCCTCTGATTTGAGCAGAAGTATTGGGTGCTTTGCTACAAGATCAGGTTGAGCAGTATGCTTTCGTGGACTGAGAAGTTTTAGCTAGTCTCTCAGCACTACCACCCTCATTAATTTTGATTATTGTTTTTATTTTATGGCCCTCTTGGTTGAAAAATTGTGTTGCCTGATGCCTGTGATGATATCTCAATAAATGCATCCAGTAGGCCAGTAGTGTAGTTTTTGTAGTATAGAGTCTCCGTCTACCTTTTTCTCTGTTTCTTGTTCTTCCTCTTTGGTTACTGCTATCTCATGAAGTCCCTTTCCTTTGTTTCCATGTGTCCTTACCTTTGTTCCCTGAATGCCTCTGGAATGCTTACCCTCCCCCTGCCTTCCTAGACAAATCTCCCCCAACTGACCCCTTCCTCCGCCATCCCTAGAATGCCTAATCTATCCACCTATATCCCTGGGCAAATGTTCCCCAGCTCACTACCTCCCGTGCTCCCTCCCACCACACTACCTGGAAGACTCTTCCCTGCCCCTGGAATGCCACTCTCTTTCCCTCCCTTCCTCAATTTGGAAATCTGACCCAACCCCCACCACCCTCCCTGGACTCCCTTCCCTGCTCTGTTGTATCTACCCTCCTTTCTTGTCAATATATATTTAGTTTTTCCCTAAAGAAAGATATGCATGGGAATTTCTGCTTTTCACATATTCAGACTTTTGAGACTAAAAGCAAAGGAGCCTTAAGTAGCAGATTGTGTGCAGCATTTGGTGATATGCTTATTTGTGATTTTTTTTTTTTTTTTACCTTAAGGGCAATTCTTAAATACTTCTGGTTTTATAAGTGCACAGTATGTTGTGTTTTTTTTTCTCGTTACACTTACTTTTAAGTGACCAGTCTAACAAAAAGATACAGTGACTACTGGTACATTATCCATTATTGGGAGACACGTCTTCTGTATCAGGTATCTTGTGAGTGCAACTTATGCTCTCCTGGTGATTTAGTTTAAAAGTGCATTTCCTTAACAAAATCTGTTATTGGCCAGATATATTGTCATAATCTGTAGCAATGGTCCGCCTAAGACACGTAACTTGAAATAAATAAAAGACAGACCTATACAACCATATTTAACTTTTGGAGTCACATTTTAATCAAAGTTAACATTAAACATTGTTAAATGTAGTCACAGAGTCACAGTTTCAAGTGTGGAGATCTGAGAAAGTAACAAAAGTGGCAATCCTCCTTATCTCTCATTGACGGTTCCCTGGTGAGAGCATCCAGCCACCGATATCTTGTAAACTGATAGTGGAATCTGCTCTGGCGACTTAGAGCTTTGTCCTATGCTGATCTGCAATCCAAGAGCAATAAAGATTTGTAGACAGCCTACATGGAGCTCTCAGTTATGGCATCTGTCATGTTAAGGTGCTGTATAGGAGTCTTTTGAATATCTTGACTACGACAGAGCAAATGTTGTATCATCAGCTCAAGTTGTGTACAGAAATTTGATATTGTGGCAGTAATAATCCATCATTATGGATATCTAGACAAATGAACATGAAATTGTCATGTGTGCAGGTAGTGGTTACTGTGTAGTGAGACCAACCTTATTTACCAACAAATTTCCCCCAAATAAAACCTGAGACACATTTGTGGTGTAAAACAGGCCACAGCTTTATTTATAAATTAACAAATATATTTTTGACCAATAAATAACATTTATTAACCATACCAACATAATATATATATTTTACCGCAGACTCATCCTTGCCAAACCATTCCATCACTAAATACAAGTACTCCTGGGCACCTGCTCTCCCCCCTTGTCCAAACACCACCTGGCCTCCAACTTGGCCTTAACTTACCATCATGCTAACCACTTGCCGACCTTTTGGCTCAGTGGGCACGTCCGAATGTCCAAAAATATACCAGAGTTTAGGGGAGGGATCAGACCCAACCTTTCTTCTTCCCCCTGTACTCTTCCTCCAACCTGGCCTGGCAAGGACCATACCCGCCAGCTGTGACAAGAGAATAGAGTTAATAACAGAAAATCAACAAGGGAGGGTGTGTGGGAAGCTGTTACCAAGCCGTTATTTTAAGATGGCTGAAGTCAAGAGGAAAATGCCTGCCTATTTATATAGTCCAACCCCTTATCCATTTCTTTAACACTCCCCCATATTACAACTACATTCACCACACCCACACATGCCTCTTATCCGGCTAGCTTTCAGCCTGCCTCCTCAGGATCTTGTGTGCAGGTAGTGGTTACTGTGCAGTGCGACCAACCTTCTTTACCAACCAATTTCCTCCCAATAAAACCTGGGATACATTTGTGGTATAAAACAGGCCACAGCTTTATTTATAAATTAACAAATATATTTTCAACCAATAAATAACATTTATTAACCATATCAACATGATATATTTATTTTACCGCAGACTGGTCCTTGCCAAACCATTCCATCACCAAATACGAGTACTCCTGGGCACCTGCCCTCCCCCCTCATCCAAACACCAACTGGCCTCCAACTTGGCCTTAACTTACCACCATGCTAACCACTGGCCGACCTTTTGGCTCAGTGGGCACGTCCGAATGTCCAATCATTTACCAGAGGTTAACCAGACCCAACCTTCCTTCTTCCTCCTGTACTCTTCCTCCAACCCCGCTTGGCAAGGACCATACCCGCCACTAGCCCCGCTGCTTTACCCCTAAATCAGTGAGCGCGACCCCCCACTAACGCCATAGCTGGCTCTAACGCATCCTGCAGCTCTAAATGAAACAAACTGAGGCCCACATCGGTCAGTTGGACCCCGTCAGAGCGGAAAGAAAGCACTGCATTCTGCTAAAATATGCGGTGCCGAACCGTCAGACCCCCGATACCCGGCACAAATTTGGAAACCCGCTTTTTAACTTTTATCCTGCAGTGCTCTATGGACCTTTGATGGCGCACGCACCTCCAATAGTTACGGGCCAGACCACACAGACCCATGGGAAAAGTACCAGCAAGTGCGCTAGATCCCGTGGCAGTGCTCCCAGATCATTGCCCCAGGGCCCCCAAGAGATTAAAAAGCTGTACAATTTCCAGAAGTAGCTGACCCCATCGCATGCCCCGAATCCCAAACCAACAGACATCCGCCGACTCCGTGGAACGGCCGAGACGATTCCTTCCAGGTTGTACCCCAACCCGTAGATGGGCCCAATAAATGTAGGAATGGCCGATTAACCATACCCTTTGGCCAGACCCTGTGGAGACAACAGAGGGGAAAAGGCAATCAGCCTGGTAGGGTGCACATAGGACCTAAACCTCCCAGACTCCCATCTACCAATCCTTTGGATAGCCTGTTTGGAGAAGCTAAGATGAGAAACTTCAGTCGCCGCCCCGATCCGGACAAGCTGCGATTGCTACCCCAAAGTCTTTACCTGGAATGCCCAGCAGCTCCAGCGCCATCCGAAAGATCCTAATAAATTGAAATCTAGACAGATAACTCCCATCCCCGTGGATCAACAGAGGGCCCGCAACCTGTGGGCGAACCGAACGATAACCTTGGAAGCATGAGACAGGGCATACCCCTGACCTCAAGATTGCCCAAATGGTAACCCAAACCCCACGGCCACAAACATCGTTTTTTGAGTGCCGCAAGAGGAACCGAATCACCCCTTCCGCGGTTGATACATCAGTAAAGAGAATCCCTCCCGGCAACCGTTTACTGGGACTCACCAACTCCTCGACTATCAGAGCCCCGAAAAAGGCAAACGTAAACGCCACCCAGAACAACTGTACTTCGAAATCAGAGAAACAAATTCAAGGAATGATTGACACAATCCCCAACAGTAGTGCTCACAAAACCAGTCTGCGAGAGTCATAAACGCGAGGCCCTCTTTGCCAACCCCTCATAGCCATGGTGACCTGGCAGTCCTTGGTGATGTGCGGCACCCTGGTCATCTTGAACCAAAAGCTAAGACCCGACAGTTTGCCTGAGACTGACACAGGCGAACACCTCCTGACCTCCCAAAACCAGAGCAGGCGCAGTGACTCTGGACCCGATCCTCAACCGAGCCAAAGCCCCCGATCTCCCGTTCCATGGCCAACCAGTCCCCCCACACCTTACCATACCGGGACCACGTTGCTTCTGATACCGAAGACTGAATCCAAGCACTCACTTGCTCAGGCCAAGGGCATTTGTTGTGATATTCTTCATGCCCAGAATGTGCGCAGCTCGACAAGATACATTTAAGGACAAGCAGCTCAGATACCGCAACAGCCGGACTACCGGATCGGAGGCGGCCGTCAGGTTGTTAATGGCCAAAACCACCTCCAGATTGTCGCAATTTAATATGACCCGCCGGTCCTGAAGGACTGACCCCCACAGATGAACCAGAAGGACAATAAGAGACAGCTCCAGAAATGCTAGGTTCCTAGTCAGACCCGAGGAGTGCCATGCCTCTGGCCAGGACTCCACACACCAATGCATACCGAGTATGGCATGTGAACAGATGGAGCACCGAATTCAGAACTTCTGGCTGCTGCCAGTAGGACCTGCCATTGTACCCGTCGAGAAAGGCACCCCATACCGCCAGATCCTCCCTAAGCGCCTGAGTTATGTGCACAAAGTGGTGTGGCTTCGTAATCCCAGCCAAACGGCGATTGAAAACCCTGAGCGATTGCAACTTTTGCAATGTTATTTTTCGAAGGCCCTTTGCCACCTCAACCGCCCCTTGCATATCCTGCACCTTATCCAAGGGCAGGCAGCATTCCCTGTTGACTGAGTCAATCTCGATCCCGAGAAAGCGCAAACACGTAATGGGGCCCACTGTTTTATCGGGGGCCAACGGGAACCCAAAGGAACAGGCCATGTCCACAGCCAATTGCAGGAGCTGGGCATACACCGGCAACTGGGCAGGACCCACACACAGGAAATCATCACGGTAATGAAGAACAGAGTTGTGACCCGACTCAACTCTCATCACCCACTCCAAAAAGGAACTGAAGCATTCAAAATAAAAACACGAAATCGCACACCCCATCGGAAGGTACATATCCACATAGAAATACCTGTCGAAGGCACAACCCAAGAGGTGATGACACTCCAGGTGAACCGGGAGGAGACGAAACGCTGATTCCACAGCTGTTTTTGCCATTAATGCACCTGGACCTTCGGCTCTCACCATTTGCATTGCCGCATCAAACAAGGCATAGGACACCCTGCGTAGCTCCGCTGCAATGTCACCATTCACCGAACCCCCATGAGGATGCGACAAATGATGAATCAATCTAAATTTTCGCTGTTGCTTCTTTGGCACGATACCCTGGGGTGAGAACCTGAGGTTTGGAAATGGTTGCTCCAGAAAGGGGCCCGCAGTGCGTCCCAGCGCTACTTCCTTCGTTAATTTCTCCCGTACTACCGCTTCCTCACCGACCGAAGGTTACGACAAGCTGCGATTGCTACCCGTTCCCAGTGAGGAATCCAGAACCCTTCCCCAAAACCCTCGAGCAGCAAGGCAGCTGTCTTCCTCTTCTTATAAAGGATTAGCCAGGGGCGCATCGCATCCACATCCACTGGCGTCCTTGCCCTTAGTGCCCAAGGCTTCCTCTTTGTCACCAACTCTTCCCCGCTTAAAGCAGCGGGAAGCAGGGTGGGAACCCCCGCCCCCTTTGCACTCATGTTTAAATCTACAGCCAGCGCCGAACTTGCACTGGTTGTCATTGTACTGCTAACATCCCACTCTGCGCTAACCAGCCGACGCGGCAGAAGTCCCCGCGCTGGCTCCTCCAAGAAACAATGAGATTCCTCCTTGGTGTGAGGCTAGGTGAGACATGATTGTCAGCCACAGACCAATATCCATTTGGTCCCAGCCTGTGGAAGGGCGGACCGACAAACGTTGGCGGAACTGCTCGTCGTACTGCCACCATCCCAGCCCCCCGTAGACCTGACACGCATTCCAAATAAGATCCTGGTAGCACAAAAAGGAAGGGCATTTCTCTGGTGCTCTGGTTCTTTTTCCCTGATCACGCTGACCAGGATGGAGAAGGCCCGAATCCAGTTACCAAAAGTTTTCGGGATTTTCCTGTAATGGAAACGCTACTTCTCCTTGTCAGCCTGAGGCAAATCTTCCAATGGGAGGAGGGAATAAATCTCCACAAACTCCCCTTTCCAAATCTTTTCCCGCACCTCTGACTTCAAGTGCAGGCCCAGTGGGATGGACCAAAACATGTAAGCTGCTCTATGGGCGGCTGGGGCCACCTCACAATTGGAGGTTGGCGCCGCCACCACAGGATCCTCAGGAGCTTCAGGCAACAGAAGGTGCCAGCCACCATCATGGAGGGCCTGAGCACTGAGGGTAGCAAGTATGCTATCAATATTCATGCCCTGGCCGTGTAGCAAGCACTGGCAACACAATCCCTGAAACAAGGTACCTGGAAGCTGTTACCAAGCCATTATTTTAAGGTGGCTGAAGTCAGGAGGCAAAATGCCTGCCTATTTATATAGTCCAACCCCTTATTCATTTCTTTAACACTCCCCCATAATATACCTACACTCACCACACCCACACATGCCTCTTATCCGGCTAGCTTTGAGCCTGCCTCCTCAGGATCTGAAATGTAGAAGTTGAAGTGCTGTTTTATTTCATCTCTCATTTTGCTCATCATCACTGCCCGTACAGTGCAGGCATGTATTATCAGACAATCTTGTAAAAATCTCTCTCTCTTTCATCAATATTTAAAATCCTGAAGAGCAATATATAGATCATTCCCACCATTACAACTCCTCCCAGGAATCCAATAATAACGCCATATAACATGTACCAGCACCACTCGGTAAGCGCTCGCTGGTAAGGTGGGTGTAGCTTTCTTTCAATAATGAGATCCCAATCCATATCCAAAAAGTTGAAAACCGTAGAAAATTGCTACAAATTACAGGGCAGCCTTAACAAAACATTATTAAACTCTGAGTAAAATATACAGATAAAACATCAGCTGTGTGACAGAGATTTACTGATTCATGTTTTATTAACTGTCATATTGTCTTTGAAGTACTATAAAAGCCCTGGTTCCTATGCCAAACAGGGAACACCAGCAGCAAGAGAGGATAGTAGGCTGCATTCTGTCGGTGAGAAGGGGTGGAGCTGGGCAGAGGAAGTGACTGTCTCAGTAACCATGGCTTCCTGCTTCCTGTCCCTCTCAACTAAACACCAGAAATCGCAATATAAAGAGCTGAAATTAGACTTTGGGGCTTTTTAGCAACCCACTCGAGGCTGTAGCCTGGGTCAGCCTCTTCTCCCCCCAGCAATGTCCCTGTTATATATTAAGCATTATAGGCTTTAATTAATCTGTGAATGTCCACAGACAAACAAACCTTATATATCTAAATGTTTCATTAGGTTGGGTACTCAAAATCTCCTTCCTTGGCATTAATTTCAGAAAATCCAGCATTTTTTCATTATATTCATCAGTGCTCTTCTCGATCTCCAGAATTTTGTCCTGATTAAGATTTCTTCCAAGTCCTATTAAACATATGAACACGTTACGGCATGTATCGACATGATAAGACATTTCATTTCTCATGATGTCAGTAAAGTTAAAATTCTATCCTGATGTATGGGAGAAAAAATATAACTCTCTATGGATACTTCCACACTGCTATGCTATACAGGCAATTTGGTTTATAGAGAATGAATGGGATGAATTTTTTAAATTATAAAAAACTACCTTATGAAATTCATAGACTCTGTAGTCTGAAGCATTTAATTTCATAGTGTTTAATTTAATTAGGTTCATGAAGATAAAATCTGCCAGGATGGCAGGAACACTTTAATTTCTGAAACCCTGTGACCTCTAACAGCTTTACCATCACCACATCTGCGATTAATACCATTTTCTACTAAATCACTAAATATATATATAAGATAGAAGAGATCTGGTCCCAATAGACCAGTCATGTCCAAAGTCCCGCCAGCATTCCGGTTTAATACAGCCCCACAGGTAATTTGTTAAATCTATTTGTTGTGGCCCCCAGTGAATCCCCGAGCACCGCTGAAGACGTGCAGTCCCGCGGCATTCAAAGATCCAGAGATTCCAGAGATAATAACATCATCGATGAAACGCCGTCAGAACACCAGGGATGCCCTCCAGCCATGTCCAGACCATACAAAATGATCCTCCCATCTCCTCATATATGTGTAGGCATAGCTGGGGGCAAACCTGGTGCGCATGGTGGTCCCCCTTATCTGCAAATAAAAAAAGCCTTCAAATTAAAAATAATTCTGCTCCAAAATGAATTGGACTCCTACTATAATGAATTCTCTCAGTGTATTAGAGATAGTGGTATCCTGATCCATATAATATTTAATGGCCTCTAATCCCAATTCATGGCCTATAACTGTATATAAGGATGTTACGTCGATGATGTTATTATTATTTGGAGGGGTGAGGAAACATCTTTCAGACACTTTACAGGGTATTTAAATGACAATATTTTTAATTTAAAATTCACTCCAGTTTGGGATAAAATATCCATATATTTTTTGGATATTACCATAACCAGTGAAGCAGGGGGTATTCAGACCAAATGTTATTTCAAACCAACAGATGGTAATAGCTACGTGCATAAAAAAATCTGCCATTACCAACCGTGGCTTAGGGGGATAGCGAGAAGCCAACTTACGAGGGTGAAACGAAATTGCTCAAGACTTTACGGTCCAGGCTGAACATATTAAACAAAAACTAATCCAATGGGGGTATAATAAGAACAATATTGAGAAAGAGATAAGGATTTTCAATACTTGTAAAAGGGAAGAACTTTTGATGGACATCAATAAATCTAAGAAAAGTGTCCCTTTCAACTATGCTTTTAAAACAAGATTTAACACACATCATAATGAGATAAAAAAAGTATTACAAAAACATTGGCCCATACTTCAGAATGATCCGGTGATGAGACAATCATTACCTAATAAACCTGCAATGATTTACAAAAAAAATAGAAACTTAAAAAATATGTTAGCACCAAGATATATTAAACCAATTGGGACAAGTTCTTCGATCAATACTATAAGGGGCTTTAAAAGTTGTACCTGTTGTACAGCATGTAAAACAGCTTTGTTAACTAGTTCAGGATCTTTTCAAAGTTCAGTTACTAAGGAAAGTTTTGTCATTAGCTCTCGTATTGGCTCCTGCACGAACTTTGTGGTATATCTACTGCAGTGTCCGTGCGGTAAGCAATACGTTGGGCGCACCAAAAGACCACTTAAAATCCGAATTATGGAACATCTAAATAACATTAAGAAGGGTCTTACTACCCATTCAGTTCCAGTACACTGTTTGTCCTGTCCAGTTTTTAATTTCAAAGGGTTTTTGTGCAAGGGAATAGAACAGGTTCTGCCCCATTGGAGGGGTGGAGATAAAACTCTGCCAAAGAGAAACCTACTGGATTCACAGGTTACAGACACTGGAGCCGAATGGGTTAAATGTGAATATAGACTTGGTTTGTTTTAATATTGTTTAGTCCATTGGGTTAGATTGCATATATTTCATGATTATTTAGGTATGGAGGAAGAGAAGAAGAAAGAAAGAAATGTTTTTTTTTTTTTTAATTGACGATCACAAGGTTATATATATGATAATTTACATTGAGAGATACAGACACAGTCAAATGTGGTCTGTTAGTAAGAGTGTTGAACACTGAGATTATTTGATGAAAACAAACACAATGTTAAATGGTCTTTAATCACAATTTAAGATTTTGGTTTGTATCCAATCATATACATGTATTTACTTTCTGATTGTTATTAGAAGTAATTGATATATTTTTTCTAGTGGATGAGAACACTGGTAGTGCATTCATTTATTATATATTGAAAATCAATGAACACTTTATTAAGTATTAATTATATTCCTTGGGGGGGGGGGGGTTAGTATTAAATATGTATTTTATCACTATTAATTTGGTGTATGTAAGTTTTAATGAAATTTTCTCCCCATAGTGTCAATTATATAATGATTTCTTACTTGCTATGAGGACTTTTAAAGGGACACTATAGTCACCTGAACAACTTAATGAAGCAGTTTTGGTGTATAGAACATGCCCCTGCAGCCTCACTGCTCAGTCCTCTGCCATTTAGTAGTTAAATCCCTTTGTTTATGAACCTTAGTCACACCTCCCTGCATGTGACTTGCTCAGCCTTCCATTAACACTTCCTGTAAAGAGAGCCCTATTTAGGCTTTCTTTATTGCAAGTTATGTTTAATTAAGATTTTCTTATCCCCTGCTATGTTAATAGCTTGCTAGACCCTGCAAGAGCCTCCTGTATGTGATTAAAGTTCAATTTAGAGATTGAGATACAATTATTTAAGGTAAATTACATCTGTTTGAAAGTGAAATCAGTTTTTTTTTTCATGCAGGCTCTGTCAATCATAGCCAGGGGAGGTGTGGCTAGGGCTGCATAAACAGAAACAAAGTGATTTAACTCCTAAATGACAGTGAATTGAGCAGTGAAATTGCAGAGGAATGATCTATACACTAAAACTGCTTTATTTAGCTAAAGTAATTTAGGTGACTATAGTGTTCCTTTAAGAATTGACAACCAGAGATGCCAATTACATATGCGCAAATAGCAACGACGGATAAAGGGAAGGTCATTTTACCTTTGGAACGTATGAGAAGATCGTATGGAACGCATACGTCACTTCTGGGTGACGGTGGAAGAATCACTTCTGGTTACGCCAAAAGACGGAGCGGGAAAGATGAATACACACAGCTGAAAGCCCGAAAACATCATCAGGAATCTGGAGTCAAGCAGGAACACACCCACCACACCACCAATTGGGGACTAGGAGAGTCCTATATATTGAGACTGTGGGAGGGAGGGAGGTATAGCGGGAATTTATTGTACTGCATATTTTGTATTACATATGTTTTTAAATTTGATTATGGTCCCTGAGGAGGTTCTACTTTTATAGAATGAAACGCGTAGGACCATTGGCTATTTTACAAATAAATATATTTCTATTTTATACTTCGGTTCCTGCTTTTTCCTGGTTTAGGATTAGGGGTGGCACCCTGAAGGCACTTTGATTATCTACATTTTGTGAGTGCATTCAATAGCGTGTCATTATACATGCCTAAAATAGTTTTACACTATGTATTGTTAATTTCTTTTTAGGTAGAGACAGCGCTTTCCCCTATTTTGTTTTGCACATTTGTGTGTGTGTGTCTGTGTATTTATATGTATCTGTGTGGTGAACATATGTAAACTATCAAGTCACTACTCACAAAAGCTCAGACCTCAGATCAGCCAATGTATTTTTTCTTGCTTTCAAGGCTTGGCTTCACTATTTTCGGGCAGTTTTCCAGTGCAAAGACTCCGTCTGTGCTTGTAGCTTTGTATAGCACAGATTCTTCTGTCTCCGCCCACCGTATGACATCACTATGCACGTCTACATTTTTCACATGCGGCTTCGTCAGGATGTGGCTCATAGCTCCTTCCATCTTTGATAGGGATATTTATGGACAACCACTGTTTAATCCCTCTCACATGTCATTGAATGTATTAAAAGTTCTTTATTAGCATAATGTTCATATCACTAATGGACTAATTAGCAGTTCTAAGAAGTTCATTAACCCCTCCGTCTATTGAACAGGGTATATATTGAAATATAGCCAGTTCATAACAAGAACACATTTCACATAAAATAGAATTAAAGGGACACTATAGTCACCAGAACAACTACAGCTTAATGTTTTAATTGTTTTGGTGTCTATAGCTTTTCCCTGCAGGCTTTTTGCTGTAAAACTGCGTTTTCAGAGACACCTCCAGTAGTAGTCACTCAGATGGCCACTAGAGGTGCTTCCTGGGTCAGTGCTGCACAATGCTATGTGGCTTTGACATTCAGCATATCCAAGCTCTGCAAGGAAACTCTGAACATTCCTTATAGATATACATTAATTCAATGCATCTCTATAAGGAGATGCTGATTGGCCAGGACAGGGTTTGATACATATTAAGAAAATATGTGGTCCATATTTAATGGCCAGTTCATTTTGTCAGGTGTCTGGTCGGAAAGGGTGCTGCCCAGTTCAGCAACCTCTATAGGGTGAAACCCGGAATGCAAAGAAGCCAATACACACACAAATCAAGGCAAAAAAAAAAAGTATATAGTAAACAAGTATATTGATATTTACAAGAAAGACAGTTAAATAAAATACAAACACAGATAATTGAATGAAGGAGAAGGGCCTCTGGATACAGGGAACACAGGTAAGGCATCTGGATACAGAGAATGCAGGAAAGGCCTCTGGATACAGGGCACTTAGGAACAAAAGAAACAGACCAACAACATAAACATTAATGAAATGGCAAACAAGAATGGGTGAGGCTCAACTAGATAGAAACATAGAAACATAGAAACATAGAATGTGACGGCAGATAAGAACCATTCGGCCCATCTAGTCTGCCCAATTTTCTAAATACTTTAATTAGTCCCTAGTCTTATCTTATAGTTAGGATAGCCTTATGCCTATCCCACGCATGCTTAAACTCATTTACTGTGTTAACCTCTACCACTTGAGCTGGAAGGCTATTCCATGCATCCACTACCCTCTCAGTAAAGTAATACTTCCTGATATTATTTTTAAACCTTTGTCCCTCTAATTTAAGACTATGTCCTCTTGTTGTGGTAGTTTTTCTTCTTTTAAATATAGTCTCCTCCTTTACTGTGTTGATTCCCTTTATATATTTAAATGTTTCCATCATATCCCCCCTGTCTCGTCTTTCCTCCAAGCTATACATGTTAAGATCCTTTTAACCTTTCCTGGTAAGTTTTATCCCGCAATCCATGAACCAGTTTAGTAGCCCTTCTCTGAACTCTCTCTAAGGTATCAATATCCTTCTGAAGATACGGTCTCCAGTATTGCGTACAATACTCCAAGTGAGCTCTCACCAGTGTTCTGTACAATGGCATGAGCACTTCCCTCTTTCTACTGCTAATACCTCTCCCTATACAACCAAGTATTCTGCTAGCATTTCCTGCTGCTCTATTACATTGTCTGCCTACCTTTAAGTCACCAGAAATAATCACCCCTAAATCCCTTTCCTCATATGTTGAGGTTAGGACTATCAAATATTCTGTACTCTGCCCTTGGGTTTTTACGTCCAAGATGCATTATCTTGCACTTATCCACATTAATTGTCAGTTGCCACAATTCTGACCATTTTTCTAGTTTACCTAAATCATTTGTCATTTGGCTTATCCCTCCTGGAACATCAACCTGTTACATATCTTAGTATCATCAGCAAAAAGAGATACCTTACCATCAAGACCTTCTGCAATATCACTAATAAAAATATTAAAGAGAATGGGTCCAAGTACAGATCCCTGAGGTACCCCACTGGTGACAAGTCCAAGTTTCGAATATATTCCATTAACTACAACCCTCTGTTGCCTGTTACTCAGCCACTGCCTTACCCATTCAACAATATTTGAATCCAAACTTAAAGATTGCAGCTTATTGATAAGCCTTCTATGTGCAACAGTGTCAAAAGCCTTACTGAAATCTAGGTAAGCAATGTCTACTGCACCACCCTGATCTATAATTTTAATTACCCAATCAAAAAAATCAATAAGATTAGTTTGGCATGATCTCCCTGAAATAAACCCATGTTGTTTCTGATCTTGAAATCCATGTGTTTTTAGATGTTCATCAATCCTATCCTTTAACATGGTTTCCATCACTTTCCCCACTACTGAAGTAAGGCTTACTGGCCTATAGTTGCCCGACTCCTCCCTGTACCTTTCTTGTAAATGGGCACAACATTCGCTAACTTCCAATCTTCTGGGACTACTCCTGTTAACAATGATTGGTTAAATAAATTTGTTAATGGTTTTGCTAGTACACCACTAAGCTCTTTTAATAGCTTTGGGTGTATTCCATCAGGTCCCATTGACTTATTTGTCTTTACTTTGACAGTTGAAATAGAACCTCTTCCTCTGTAAACTCACGTGTAATAAATGACTCATTTATCCTTTTTCTCAACTGAGGTCCCTTTCCTTCATTTTCTTCTGTAAATACAGAACAAAATATTCATTGAGGCAGTCAGCCTGACCTTTATCCTCTTCTACATACCTTCCTTCTTTTGTTTTTAATCTAACTAATCCTTGTTTTACTTTTCTTTTCTCATTTATGTATCTAAAAAATGTTTTATCCCCCTTTTTTACTGACTGTGCTATTTTCTCTTCTGTGTGTGATTTGAAAGCTCTTATAATTTGCTTAGCCTCTTTCTGCCTAATCTTATAGATCATTTTGTCTCCCTCACTCTGGGTTTTTTTATAATTCCTAAATGCTAACTTTTTGTTTTTAACTATTTTGGCCACATCTGCGGAGTATCACAGTGGTTTCTTGAATTTTTTGCTTTTACTGACAAGCCTAATGCAATTTTCTGTTGCCTTCAATAGTGCAACTTTTAAATAATCCCATTTCTTTTGGACTCCATTTAAATTGCTGCAGTCTGATAATGACTCCTCTACCCATATTCTAATTTTAGAAAAGTCTGTTTTTCTAAAGTCTAAAACTTTTGTTTTTGTGTGGTGTGCCTCAGTCACTGTTCTTATATTAAACCACACTGACTGATGATCACTGGATCCTAAACTTTCACCTACAGTAATATCTGATACCAAATCTCCATTTGTTAACACTAAATCTAGATAGGGAGAAGATAATTGTAAAGTAAGGTCAGCTGGGTACATAGAGATATAGAGGGTGCAGCCACCTGCAATGGCACCACAGACAGGTAGTAACATTGTGAGGTACTGCACCAGACTGAGAATAAATCGAATTGTGACAAGTATCATGATATCAGTTTAAAGGAACACTATAGGTCAGGAACACAAACATGTATTTCTGACCCTATAGTGTTAAAACAACTTGATTCCAGTGCCGTGTTGGTCTGCAGGCGCTGACTCCACCCCCGATCCGCCCTCTTGGCTGAGATCATAAAAACTGAAGATTGTCTGAGATAATTAATTTTGTGGGGGCGGATCAAACACTGTGCTGGCCATTTAGACCCTGGGGAGATAGCGCAGCTAAGCGGACAAGGGCACATGTAGGAGTGTGGGGATAGATGCAGGGGAGTGACTTGGGTAATGTGTGTGGGAGGGGTTAGGTTCAATATAAGTTAGCGTGGGGGAGGTCTTACCTCAGTGCCACTTGGGATTCAGGCCAGCAAACAGCTTCCTGTCCTCCAGCTCCTGTTTGCCTGGGCCTTTAGTTTTCACAGCTTGAGGTGATGGATATTGAGGCGATCCTGTCGTCCCTCAGGGCTGCTGCTGCGCTGGATGGTGGCCGGCAACTGAGGGAGCAATTTCAGGGCATTAGTGGAGGTATGGCTGTCGGTGTGGGCACCCCTGTGGCTTACCCTCCCCTGGAGCACCCCCTGCGGTCTCCCCTGCTGCTTCCCATGTGGTCCTGCCCCTGGGGGCCGCACCAGCGCTGGCAGGCGTTCCCGTCCGCCTGCCAGGCTGTCTCCTGATAATACCCCTCGGGCCCGGTTGAGGAGCAGGAGCCCGGGCCTGAGGCATTGCCAGAACCGCGTGTCTGGGGCTCCAGACACGCGGCCTGGGTCCAGTGGCTGGGATTTGCGGCCTTCCGCGGCTGCACATGCGGTGCACCCTGCCCCCTCAAGGCCTGAGGTTAGGCCTTGTTCTGCCGTGCGCCCTGCGGCCCGGAGGCCTTGTGCGCGGCCTACCCGGCGGGCTCCACGTGCCCGGCCGGTTCCCCTGCCTCCCGCCCTGGCCGCCAGCTTTGGAACGCGGTGGGAGGCCTGCAGCTACATCCGGGTAGCGGGCGGCCGTCCGGCAACATTCCAGATCCCCCCACGGCCAGCGGGGGAGTGGGGCTGCCGCTGGGGCCCCGGTGGTGAGTGGGGCCACGGGGTACCGCAGTACTGCCGCTGGGGGTGCGGGGGGGGGGGTCCCCTTGTATGTCGGGAGCCTCCTCTGCCAGTGAGGAAGGCTCCTGATATTTTCCCTCTCCTGTCCCCTCCCCCTCCCATGTGCGTTCCACGAGGGGGTCCCCTGGGGGGCTCAACTTCCCACTGAGAGGGCCCCCGGGTCCCCCTCATGTTTCTCTGGCCTCCTCTTCTCCCCTCCCCCCCTCTATTCTGTGGGTCCTCCCCCCTTTCTTCCTCCTTCCCTGCCCCCCCCCATGTCTGCCTCTACCTCCCCTGGGGGCTAACCTACTCTATCTGGGCCCCCTCTGTTCTCCACCCCCCCTCTTACCTTGCCTGGGTCCCCTCCCCCCCCTTCAGGTCACTTACCTCGGCCATCTCCTCTGGGGCATGGGCTCACGTCTTCTTCGCTGCTCTCTCCTCAGGATACTGCTGCAGTTCGTAGATCCAGCCAGCAGGTGGCGCCTGGAACACAGCTAATCTCTTCTCTGGATGCTGGAACCCAATTTTCAGTGCCTCAGTCTTCCGTGAATGCAGGGCAGGGTTTGGATCGCCAAGCTGCCGCCGGTGAGTACAATGTTCCCTCCTCTATTGCCGCTTCGGGTCTCGGGCTGGGGGGGTTTCTTTCGGGTCTTCGAGGTTTGTTAGATCAATGGGAACAAGGGGCGGCGGGAAAAGGGGACACCTCTGTAGATAGTCAGCTGCGATCTGTTTGGTCCCCCGCGCAGTCCCCCCCCGCGGTTCAGATTCCCCCTCCTCCCAGGCCCCTTTCAGTAGTGGGTAGTGGTTCGTTGCCCCTGGGACCCACGGGGGACGGTGTTTGTGCGCCCGTGGGTGACGCTCCCCCTGAGGCGTGCATGGCAGACGTGGCGTGTGGCGCGTGGCGCGTGACGCAGCCTATATGTGCTGGTCTGGCCCTCTGGGTCTGCACTTAAAGCAGGAAACAAGGGAAAAAATTTGGAAGGGTGAGTTCGTCGAAATATTTTCTCTCCTGCCACTGGAGGAAGCTCCTCCCGCGGCAAAAAAAGACAGTAAGGAGTCTGAAAAAGACAAGGAGAAATACCGCTATCGGAAAATTCCCAAAACGTTTGGGAATTGGATTCGGGCGTTCTCCATCCTGGCCAGCGTGGTCGGGGAGAAAGCTCCCCAGAAGTGTTCCGCGTTGTTCTGTTATCAGGACACGATTTGGAACGCCTGTCGAACCTATGGGGGGCTGGGGTGGTGGAGGTACGACGAGCAGTTCCGGCAGCGGCTGGCAGTGCGTCCTTCGTTGTCTTGGGACCAGATGGACATTGGTCTCTGGCTTGCAATTATGACCCATCCAGCACCTCAGCAGGGCGCGGTTTCGTCCTTTCTTGGGGGGGCCGGTGGGGGCTCCTTTGCCCTATCGGCCCCCAATCAGAGGACAGGCTGTTGTTGGAAATTCAACGACAGTCACTGCAAGTGGGGGTCCTCATACTAGTTTAAGCATGAGTGCTCCAGCTGCAGTGGGGCTCATCCCGCCTCTCGCTGTTTCAAGCATGGGAAAACGGTCAAAAAAGGGGACATGGGGGTTAAGGGCGACAACACCGGTGCTCGTAAACGCGATGCGCCCGTGGCTCGACCTTTATAGGAACCGGGTGGCAGCACAGATCCTAGTGGAAGGGTTTGAGCAGGTTTTTTGGATCCCCTTTTCGGAGCGCCCTCCACAGCACTCTGTTCGGAACCTCAGGTCCGTGCGGGAATTTCCTCATGTGGTTCGGGAAAAACTGGGGAAGGAGGTCTCCTTGGGCCGGATGGCCGGCCCGTTTTCCTTCCTACCCATGCCTAACTTGCGGGTTTCTCCTTTGGGCGTGGTGCCTAAGAAGGAACCCGATAAGTTTCGACTAATTCACCATTTGTCTTACCCCCGGGGGGGTTCGGTGAATGATGACATCTCGGCGGAGCTTTGCAGGGTTTCCTATGCCTCCTTTGATGCTGCAGTTCGCATGGTGAGGGCTGCTGGCCCCCGGGGCACTGCTAGCAAAGGCGGACATGGAATCTGCTTTTCGATTGCTTCCAGTGCATCCGGAGTGCCATCATTTACTGGGCTGTGCTTTTGAGGGCCAGCTCTTTGTGGATATGTGCCTACCTATGGGTTGCTCTCTGTCATGTTTCTATTTTTAGTGCTTTAGCACTTTTCTAGAATGGGTGGTGCGGAGGGAAGCGGGTGTCCGGTCATGTGCCTTAGTTTCCTGGGCATTGAAATCGATTCAGTAGCCGGGGAATGTCAGTTACCCCAGGACAAGGTCCTGGACCTGCGCCTAGTGGTTTCACAGGCTCTAGGGCGGAGGAAGATCCAGCTGAGTGGCCTGCAATCTCTGCTAGGAAAATTCAATTTCGCTTGCAGGATTTTGCCCATGGGGCGTATCTTTAACAGGCGCTTAGCGGCGGCGACATCTGGGGTCGTTCGCCCGCAGCACTTTATCCGGCTAACGCGCCCCTTGCGGGCTGATTTGGCTGTCTGGGATTCCTTTTTGGCCTCATATAATGGGAGGTCGTACTGGCAGGCCCCGGAGGTTTCTAATGCGGACCTACATCTGTTTACAGATGCGGCTGGCTCAGCCGGTTTTGGGGCCATCCTGGGCTCCAAATGGTGCGCTGACTCGTGGCCGGAGTCCTGGCACACAGCAGGGCTCACTCGGAACTTGGCGTTTCTGGAGCTCTTCCCTATTCTGGTAGTGTTGGAGGTATGGGGTTCCTTGCTGGGGGACAGACGGGTGGTTTTCCACTGCGATAACTTGGGGGTGGTTCAGGCCATTAACCAACTGTCGGCTTCCTCCCCCCCTGTGGTCCCCCTGAGGCGTGCATGGCAGATGTGGCGTGTGGCGCGTGGCGCAGCCTATATGTGCTGGTCTGGCCCTCTGGGTCTGCACTTAAAGCAGGAAACAAGGGAAAAAATTTGGAAGGGTGAGTTCGTCGAAATATTTTCTCTCCTGCCACTGGAGGAAGCTCCTCCCGCGGCAAAAAAAGACAGTAAGGAGTCTGAAAAAGACAAAGAGAAATACCGCTATCGGAAAATTCCCAAAACGTTTGGGAATTGGATTCGGGCGTTCTCCATCCTGGCCAGCGTGGTCGGGGAGAAAGCTCCCCAGAAGTGTTCCGCGTTGTTCTGTTATCAGGACACGATTTGGAACGCCTGTCGAACCTATGGGGGGCTGGGGTGGTGGAGGTACGACGAGCAGTTCCGGCAGCGGCTGGCAGTGCGTCCTTCGTTGTCTTGGGACCAGATGGACATTGGTCTCTGGCTTGCAATTATGACCCATCCAGCACCTCAGCAGGGCGCGGTTTCGTCCTTTCTTGGGGGGTCCGGTGGGGGCTCCTTTGCCCTATCGGCCCCCAATCAGAGGACAGGCTGTTGTTGGAAATTCAACGACAGTCACTGCAAGTGGGGGTCCTCATGCTAGTTTAAGCATGAGTGCTCCAGCTGCAGTGGGGCTCATCCCGCCTCTCGCTGTTTCAAGCATGGGAAAACGGTCGAAAAAGGGGACATGGGGGTTAAGGGCGACAACACCGGTGCTCGTAAACGCGATGCGCCCGTGGCTCGACCTTTATAGGAACCGGGTGGCAGCACAGATCCTAGTGGAAGGGTTTGAGCAGGTTTTTTGGATCCCCTTTTCGGAGCGCCCTCCACAGCACTCTGTTCGGAACCTCAGGTCCGTGCGGGAATTTCCTCATGTGGTTCGGGAAAAACTGGGGAAGGAGGTCTCCTTGGTCCGGATGGCCGGCCCGTTTTCCTTCCTACCCATGCCTAACTTGCGGGTTTCTCCTTTGGGCATGGTGCTTAAGAAGGAACCCGGTAAGTTTCGACTAATTCACCATTTGTCTTACCCCCGGGGGGGTTCGGTGAATGATGACATCTCGGCGGAGCTTTGCAGGGTTTCCTATGCCTCCTTCGATGCTGCAGTTCGCATGGTGAGGGCTGCTGGCCCCCGGGGCGCTGCTAGCAAAGGCGGACATGGAATCTGCTTTTCGATTGCTTCCAGTGCATCCGGAGTGCCATCATTTACTGGGCTGTGCTTTTGAGGGCCAGCTCTTTGTGGATATGTGCCTACCTATGGGTTGCTCTCTGTCATGTTTCTATTTTTAGTGCTTTAGCACTTTTCTAGAATGGGTGGTGCGGAGGGAAGCGGGTGTCCGGTCATGTGCCTTAGTTTCCTGGGCATTGAAATCGATTCAGTAGCCGGGGAATGTCAGTTACCCCAGGACAAGGTCCTGGACCTGCGCCTAGCGGTTTCACAGGCTCTAGGGTGGAGGAAGATCCAGCTGAGTGGCCTGCAATCTCTGCTAGGAAAATTCAATTTCGCTTGCAGGATTTTGCCCATGGGGCGTATCTTTAACAGGCGCTTGGCGGCGGCGACATCTGGGGTCGTTCGCCCGCAGCACTTTATCCGGCTAACGCGCCCCTTGTGGGCTGATTTGGCTGTCTGGGATTCCTTTTTGGCCTCATATAATGGGAGGTCGTACTGGCAGGCCACGGAGGTTTCTAATGTGGACCTACATCTGTTTACAGATGCGGCTGGCTCAGCCGGTTTTGGGGCCATCCTGGGCTCCAAATGGTGCGCTGACTCGT
>OW240912.1:136048873-136075569 GCA_933207985.1 Pelobates cultripes
TGCGGTGCGCGAGGGAGCTGAGCAGGTAGAGCTCACAAATCAGTGCTCCCTTGCCGCCTGCCTGGATTTAAACTGATGGCCCCCCTGCCTTCCTGCCCAAACAGCCTGGCCAGCAGCCCAACTGGAACCCAGGTAAAAAATCCACCTAGCTCTCCCAAAAGTAGGGAATGCTGGGTGCGTTTAAATTAAAATTAAAAAAATAATGTGCGTGTTGGGGGGAAATGTGTGTGTCTCTCTGTCTGTCAGTGAATCTGTGTGTGTATATCTGTCAGTGTGTGTCTGTCTGTCAGTGAGTATGTGTGTCTGTGAGTATGTGTGTGTGTCTGTAAGTGAATGTGTGAGTGAGTGAGTGAATGAGTGGTGTGTCTGTCAGTGAGCCCACCTACCCACCATACAGCCCCCCTACCCACCTCACAGCCCCCCTGCCCACTCACAGAATCCCTACATACTCACTGCCCCCCTACCCATTCACAGTTCCCCTACCCACTCACAGCCCCCCTACCCTCTCACAGCCCCTACTTTCTCGTAGCCCCCACTCTCTCACAGCCCTCCTACCCTCTTACAGCCCCCTACCTTCTCATAGCCTTCCTACTCACACCTTGTCACAGCCATTCCCACCTTGCCTCCCCACACCTTGTCACAGCCGCCTCACATACCCTGTCACCTCTCCACACACACCCTGTCACTCCCCCCATACACGCACCCTGTCACCTCCACACACATCCTGTCACCCTCCCACACACAAACACACACACTGTCAACCCCACACACACTCTATCATCTCCATACACACACTGACACCCCCTGTCTCTGTTTGTGTATGACTATGTCTGTCAGTGAGTCTGTGTGTGTACATCTATCAGTATGTGTCTGTGAGTGTGTTTGTCAGTAAATGTGTGAGTGAATGAGTGTGTGTGTGACTGTCAGTGTGTCTGTCTGTCAGTGAGTCAGTGAGCCCCCTACCCACTCACAGACCCTCTACCCACGATAAAACTCCCCTACCCACTCAGGGGAGCTGAGAACCCCTACCCACTTCACAGCCTTCCTACCCACTCACAACTCTCCTACCCACTAACAGTCCCCCTACCCACTCAAAGCCCCCCTACCCACCATACAGCCCCCTTCCCACTTACAGACCTCATACCTACCTCACAGCCCCCCTACTCACTCACAGCCCCCTACCCACTCACAGCCCCTCTATCACCTTACAACCCCCATACCCACTCACAGTCCCCATACCCACTCACAGCCCCCCTGCCCACCATACAGCCCCCCTACCCACTTGCAGCCCCCCTACCCACCTCACAGCCCCCTACCCTCTCACAGGCCCCTACCCTCTCACAGGCTCTACCTGCTCACAGCCCATCTACCTTCTCACAGCCCCCCTACCCTCTCATAGCTTTTCTACCCACACCTTGTCACAGCCATCCCCACCCTGTCTCCCCACACACTGTCACAGCCCCCTCACACACCTTGTCACAGTCCCCTCACACCCCCTGTCACCTCTCCACGCACACACCCTGTCACTCCCCCCATACACACACCCCGTCACCTCCCCACACACCCTGTTACACTCCCACACACACACATACTGTCACCCCCACACACACACACTGACACCACCTCCATACAATATCACCATCCCCCAATCACTTTCAGCCCCCACACACTGTCACCCCTTCACCCAGCTATATATTTGCATACAAGAGTATTTTATTTTGGGGGTGGGGGAGGTGGATCTTGGGTAAGTTCACACACTTTTTCCGCAGAACTTGACCTATGTGTATGTATGTATGTATATATATATATATATATATATATATATCTATAACAGTCTATGTAAAGATAGCACTCCAAGGATTCAGTAGTAAGGTGAAAAAAAACTTAGCTTTTATTCAGCAAATGCCACAGTTGATCAATGTTTCAGATCTGTGTCCTACATCTCCTGAGTACAACAGTGCCCCCAATGTACAGGTTTTATGGGTTTTTGTAAACTTACAGGGGTCAAATGTAGGGCTTTCCCCTTTTCCATGTTTGCACATTGAAATTTGCCAGATTGGTTTGATGGGCCTATGTTGCCTTTGAGACCGTATAGCAGCCCAGGAATAAAAATTAATCCCATAATGGCATACCATTTTCAAATATAGACAAACCAGGGTATTCAAAATGTGGTATTTCCAGTCTTTTGTAGTAACCACTTAGTCACAAACGCTCACCAAAGTTAACGTTTTTTTATTTGTTTTTTGCATTTTTTTACACAAAAACTGCACTTTTACTGGTGATTTCATTGTCATAATAAGTTTTACTGTTTTCAATATTCATATTTGTATTTAGCGAAGTCTCCCCAGTATAACAATATGCCCCATGTACAGGTTTTATGGTGTTTTGAAAATTTACAGGGTCAATATAGGGCTTGCATAATTCAGTTTTCAGATTGGTTTGCTGGGTCTGTGTTGCCTTTTGAGACCATATGATAGCCCAGGAATGTAAAATAACCCCATCATGGAATACCATTTTCAAATGTAGAAAACCCAGGGTATTCAAAATGTGGTATTTCCAGTCTTTTGTATTAGCCACTTAGTCACAATCGCTGGCCAAGGTTAGCGTTTTTATTTGTTTTTTTTAATTTTTTTACACAAAAATTGCACTTTTACTGGTGATTTCATCGTCGTGATAAGTTTTACTGTTCTAAACACTCATATTTGTGTTTAGCGAAGTCTCCCGAGTATGACAATACCCTCCATGTACATGTTTTATGGTGTTTTGGAAAGTTACAGGGTCAATATAGAGCTTGCCCAATACAATGTGAGCAGGATATTGCTTTGCTGCTGAGGGATTTAGATAGATTGGGGCACTGGGCAATGAAATGTCAGATGAAATTTAATGTAGAAAAATTTAAAGTTAGGCACTTTGAGGGAAAGAATGCACAAGCAATTTACACCTTATATGGTCATGAATTAGGGATAACAACACAAGGGAAGGATTTGGGAATTGTTATCGACAACAAACTAGGCAACAATGTGGAGTGTCAATCAGCACTTGCTAAGGCCAGTAAGGTTTTGTTATGTATAAATAGAGGTATTAATTATCGGGTTGAAAATATAATTTTGCCTCTTTGTAAAGCACTGCTAAGACCACACCTTGAATATGCTGTGCAATTTTGGGCATCTGCTCTACAGAAGGATATTATGGCACTAGAAAAAGTGCAGAGATGGCCTACAAAATTAATAAAAGGAATGGAGCATTTTAATTACGTAGAAAGGTTAGCAAATTTAAATATCTTTAGTTTTGAAAACAGTGCCTTAGAGCGGATATGATAGCATTATAGAAATATATTCGGGCCATAAAAAAAACCATTGTCTGGCAATATATTCACACATACATAGGACACAATATCACACATATAGACTGAAAGAACAAAGGTTTTCACTGTAAGAACAATACTGATATGGAATCCTCTGCCTGGATAGGTGGTTTAATCAGTGTCTGTATAGATATTTTAACAACAATTAAATACTTGAAAAAACATGATATTCAGAAATATACATTTGAATTAGTGGAATAATAGCTTCTTGTTCCAAGGAGATATCTGACTGCCATTCTGGGGTCAAGAATAACATTTTTTCCTAGTTTGTTGCAAAATTGGAAGCACAACAGTTTTTTGGGTTTTTTTGCCTTCTTTTGGTTCAACAGCAAACACATGCTCCGTATCTATAATGAAAAACATATCACTCTGACAATGGGTGAAACATTTGTCAGAAAACAATGTTGCATATTTGGTCCTCTTTTTTTTTTTTTTTTTAACTTCGACAATTTTTATTTCAGTTTTATAAGGGTACAGAATAGAATGGGGACGGGGAGCAGTGGTAAGGTAAATATCATCTTATACATTGACATGCATACAATTTGCACATTATTCATATACAACATTTTTATATTCAACTTTTTTGTGTACAGGCTTTGTGTTTCTCTAGGTTTGTCTAGCGGTTTGGTCAGTTTTCTACCGTGGGGAGGACTCACGTTCGACTATCGGGGTCCACAGTCACCTGGTTTTGTCTTTGGTAGAAGGTGCAGAGTATTAGTGTTTCATGTATCACTTGAAGAGGGGGGAACAGTGGAGAAGGGATGGGTTTAGGGGGGTGCAGGCACAGGGGGAGATGAGGTGTAGATAGAAGTGGGGTAGGGTTCTCCCAGGCTTTCGGCTTCTTATGGTTGCTTCTATTGAGCATTTGTTCTTTCAACTGTACGTTATTTTTATTCACCACGTTATTATCATTATTTACAATTTTGTTATCATTTACAATTTTCATTGTCTAAAAGGGCACAGCTGTCGGTCCGTAGGTTTTTTCCACAGCCTCTTATTTTGAGGGCACAGTGTTACGCCTCATGTATAACTGCCAGGTTTCCCAGGCTTGTGACCAAATTTTTTGGGATTGACTTGATCGTCTGGTTGCCTGTTCATAGAGCTTAGTTGTTTCTATCGTTTGTATACATTCTGTTATTGTGGGCGGGATAGTGGATTTCCAGTGTCTACTATTAACAGTTAGTGCAGCCATAAGTATGTGGTAAGTTAAGTATTTCTGGCTACTCTGCATTCCCTTCGGGAAAAGCTGGAGAAGGTAAGTTTCTGGCTTGCGAGGTAAAAGCATTTTTGAGCTGTCTTGTATTATGGTAGTTATGTTGTCCCAGTAGTTTGTTAGGGAGGGGCAGTTCCACCATACATGGAGCATTGTGCCTTTGTGTTGTTGGCATCTCCAACAGAGATCGGAGGCTTGAGGGTATGTTGCTTTTATACGTGTAGGCACTAAGTACAACCTGTATAGGATTTTTCGGGATAGTTCCATGTGGGAGGCGCATTTGGAGAGTGAGTTATGTGCAAGTAGAATTTTATTCCATTGATGCGCATCGAGAGTATATGTGAGTTCCTTCTCCAATGCTGCAATGAATGATAGTTTTGTGTGGTCTTTTTGAGTGTGTATCATTTGGTATAGTTCGGATATAAGTTTTTTGGGGGTTAATAGGCCCGAGCAAATTTTCTCTGCCACCAGAGGTTGTTAGGTCCGTGAAGCTTCTAAGTGTATGTTTCTCCAGTAGTTGGTGTAGGTGTGTTACCCCATGTCGGTGCCACAGAGTGTAATTAAAATTTGGTATCATATAATGTAATGCTTTAATAGGGGTGGCAGGCGATATTTTGCGATATTTTGTGCGGCAGTATTTGTCCCATATGGACAAAGTTAGAGCTGTGGTTGGGAGCAGTTCGTTTGTTGCTGGCCTGCTGTGTCGAGGGAGCCATGCCAGTATAGTATTGGGTATGTTGTTAGCGTGTTGTGTCTCCAGTTCCATCCATTCGGTTAGGTTGTCCCGGTGACACGCCGCTAATAAGGGATTTGGTCCTCTTTTTTGATACATTGAGAGCGGCAAAAATGTAAACAAAAAACAAAAAAACTGAAACAGGAATTAAAAAATTACAGACATGGTACAAAACAGATTATACAGCAAATGAGAAACACTATTAAAAAAGGGATATAAAAAGCCCTCAGTCTTAGTGTGCATGTATTTATATTGAATCTTTTATGTATTTTCTATTTTGAAGATTAGTGAATTATTAATCTAAGACCAAAATAAATGAATTTGACAAATGCACCTGGTTACTGATGTTTTCAGTCTATTTTGTCGTAAAATTTGAAATTCACTTTGAATTTCTGACAATTTACACTTTACACCTTGTATGTGTGTATCTCTTTGTAGTGTGAGTGTGAAAGCAGGGTTCAACTTGTGAGCCAGAATACAAGTGTATTCAAGTGCAGTTTAAATGTATGTGCAGTGTCTGTGCAAAAATGCAAGTGTGTGTTTGTGCCTTCCCCTATTTTGTATTTGCTCAAATCTCTCACCCCCAGTTTTTGTTTGTCCCAATCCCACTCCAAAATGTGTGCCTCTATCTGCCCCTCCATGATGTGTATTATTCCCCAAATCCCTCCAATAGATTGTTTCTCCCTCCCAGATTTGTGTTCATCTGCAAGCACCCCCATCACTCTGTTTTCTGCTCCATCCCCCTCTCCCCAAATACCTCTAGAGTTGGTACCTGTCCCCTCTCTTCTCGTCATCCACCTCATGACGTCAGCTGTAGCATGCAATACCACACCACCCAACATTTCAAACGGACAGAGGGACACTTTAAATTTAGGGGTGTGAGTGGGTTTGGAGCTGGGGACAGGACAGTTCTGAGAAATTTAGGTGACTTCAAAACAATTTATGTAACTAAACTGTAATTTACAAGGAGAAAATAATTCTAACCACATTCATTGTAGCTTAAAGACACATTACTAGGATTATTATTGCTGTGGAGCCACAACCCCACCGCACCCCTAAAATTAAAGTGACACTCTGTCCATTTAAAATGTTGAGAGATATGCCTGAATTGGCATGGCAGTCAGCTGACCTAACAAGGAATAGCATGATTGGGGGTTCTGCCCTCTCTTGTCTCTATCACATAATTATCCCGGGGGGGGGGGGCTTGCTTCCTCTCACGGTTCCTACACTCCTGCAACGAACCCACTTATACCAATGTAGCATTTAGGATAATGGTTCAGGGGAAACCATGACCACGTAAATATTTCAAAGCATGCCCCACACTATTTATTAAAGATATCCTTGATATAGTGAATCTCTAATAACATTTTTCTTTTCTTTCCAGATGTGATAGCCACGAGAACCTTCCAGTGACACAAAAATCTTTCTACTGGAGTAGTACAGGAGCTCACAGAACTGACAAATTATTAATTATGGGTGATGTCTGTCAAAAAATATAAAATAATTTTCAAATACAAATTTTAATAAAGCTCCTTTGAAATGTGCTGTGTTTTATGGTGAACACCAGAATCTATTAATTTGAAAGTGTGCTTTGTATTTTGCTAATGGTGGGTGCATTTCAGCTCAGGGAGTACTAACAGTTAAATGGATAAATGTGTAAAGAATGTGACATACAATACAAATGTATATAATATGTCTATTGCTGTTGATCAGTTTAGGCTGCTGTTACAGTTGACATTGATTAAATCATTATTAATATAAATATTAAAGAATAGAATTATACTTCCACAAAACTTGTCTTCTTCTGTGCCCTTCATGGCTGACTGCGTACACTGTTGTGACATGCACTAATTCCATTCATTCCCAGCCCATTTGTTTTCCACCAATTCCAAGTCCTTTCTGGCTTAGCACTCTTCCCAATTTTTCAACCCTAAGCTGCCTTCCCTCTCTGTGTACTCAACTCCAAAGTATGTTTTTGTTTCTAAAGAAGAGAGTTACTTGCACACTATCACAAATCCCTATGTATATGTAAATAACTGGATAATTTTCGTATCACTCCAATGGCCATTCGATGTAGGCCCACCTGCCACATCAATGCAAACCTCTTAGATGGGTCCTACACTCACAATTCACCTTGCTACCTTTAGCTTCATGTAAAACAAAATATCTCCCGAAACAGAGAGGGATATTGTTCTAAAATCCTACATACTTATTAACCCTTTATAGGGAACACATGAGGTTGGCGGTAGCATTGTAACACGGCTGTGTGATACAAAAGCAAATACAAATACACAAAAATAAGTCCTGCACTCAGACTCCAACTACTCTTGGGTGGCAGCATTACTATTTGGGGATTTGGTTCATGGGGGACCTACAACAGCTATACCACCTTAATTTCCAGCCCTCATTATCTGGACTCCTGACCGATATGATATCCTGGACAGTGCTGTGTTTCTTTTGGACAGGACATATTAATACCATCAAAATGAACATCCTACCCAAGATCCTTTACCTGTTTTAGACAATGGAAAAAAGACTAAAGTGAAGTGGTTGTTCCACTGAAGATGGAAAAATTTTTGGACATCCACTTCACCAAATGATATCTCTAATTAATTGAAATAAAATTATTATTAGGTATAACCTTTAATTAGCCGTCTTGGGGCAAAACAGAAAATAATAATAGAGTGTAATAATCGTGAAACACTCGTGAAGAAAACACGTGAAATAAAAACTGGGTAGATGCAATGTGGATGTCCTCAAAATATAATAATAAAGTGGTATCTAAACTCAGAGTTATAGTAACCGGTATAGTATAGTATAATGTATATTCAGTTAGATACCACAAAAGGAAAAAGTTTTATCCAAAGTCTTCAGGGATCAAAAGATATCCCAGCTATATAGAGGTAGATCCACAAAACATCCCAAACATTCTAATAGGCTTCTCAAAGCATCCACTTAAGATTTAGGTAGATAGTTTCCATATAGAGTAAATCTATGGTAAGGTTTATCTAAAGTGTTGCAAATAAAGAGAGAATCTAGGGAAAAAGGGGGGGGGGAGACACTGTATATGTAGTTGCTACTTAGTAATTAGTGCTTAAAGAGAGTATAGATAGTATGTATCACAGGTTACAAATGAGAGCTTAGGTAGATCTAAAGAGGTGGTTAAATAGATTAACCCTGAGGGTTAATACATAGGTGTATGGATGAAGGCACCACCCAGTAATGCAAAAAGTCCCACCCAGGGACACAAAAGCCACCTGAATAGATAAAGAGTCACAACCTAAGCTTGCTAAGTATATCTCCTACAAATACTAGATACCGCTGCTTCAAGGCAGCCTAGCACTATCAGTCCCTAGCTGAACGTTCTCAATGTGTACCATAAGGTCTCCGCTATTACCAAATAGTCTAAATAAATGTTACAAATAACCCCCAATATAAGTGACTAAATCACTTCTTGCATCCCCCAGTAGTTAAAAACAAAAACGGCAAACGCTCGACGCGCGTTTCGGCGTGACCACACGCCTTTATCAAGAGCTCCTGGCACGGCATACTGAGGGAGGGTAAATTTATATCGGGGAGGGTGCCGCCCACCGAGTTGCGTGTTCCAATCCGCTTCAAAGGGGGGGGCGTGGTTATCTTCAAAACGCACCCTCCTCCTACTGAGGAAACTTGTCAATCACGAAACCCTGTATGCGCATGCGGCGTTAGCCGTTACTATAGTGACGCGGCTAAACATTGTGCAGTACAGGGTTATCTGTCAGCTCTCTTCGAGATCCATGATCAAGTTAGGCTTGTATTTATTAACCACATATAGGGAGTAAATACAGATTTATTTTTACTACTACATTTAATTAAACTGTCATTTTGGTCTATCAGCCGTTTTTGTTTTTAACTACTGGGGGATGCAAGAAGTGATTTAGTCACTTATATTGGGGGTTACTTGTAACATTTATTTAGACTACTTGGTAATAGCGGAGACCTTATGGTACACATTGAGAACGCTCAGCTAGGGACTGATAGTGCTAGGCTGCCTTGAAGCAGCGGTATCTAGTATTTGTAGGAGATATACTTAGCAAGCTTAGGTTGTGACTCTTTATCTATTCAGGTGGCTTTTGTGTCCCTGGGTGGGACTTTTTGCATTACTGGGTGGTGCCTTCATCCATACACCTATGTATTAACCCTCAGGGTCAATCTATTTAACCACCTCTTTAGATCTACCTAAGCTCTCATTTGTAACCTGTGATATATACTATCTATACTCTCTTTAAGCACTAATTACTAAGTAGCAACTACATATACAGTGTCTCCCCCCCCCCCTTTTTCCCTAGATTCTTTCTTTATTTGCAACACTTTAGATAAACCTTACCATAGATCTACTCTATATGGAAACTATCTACCTAAATCTTAAGTGGATGCTTTGAGAAGCCTATTAGAATGTTTGGGATGTCTTGTGGATTTACCTCTATATAGCTGGGATATCTTTTGATCCCTGAAGATTTTGGATAAAACTTTTTTCTTTTGTGATATCTAACTGAATATAAATTATACTATACTGTACCGGTTACTATAACTCTGAGTTTAGATACCACTTTATTATTATATTTTGAGGACATCCACATTGCATCTACCCAGTTTTTATTTCACGTGTTTTCTTCACGAGTGTTTCACGATTATTACACTCTATTATTATTTTCTGTTTTGCCCCAAGACGGCTAAATAAAGGTTATACCTAATAATCATTTTATTTCAATTAATTAGAGATATCATTTGGTGAAGTGGATGTCCAAAAATTTTTCCATCTTCAGTGGAACAACCACTTCACTTTAGTCTTTTCTCTTTAAACCACTTTGTGGGGTTATGCCCCTTGATATCTCTGTAACCCTTTCTGGGAACTATTGATGTGGACCCTGTCCACCTCTAATTTTTTCCTCTCTTGTTCTGTATTTACATATTAGGTTTCAATACCTGGGTTACGGATCAACTTTCTATTACTAAATAAGACAATGGCAGGTTTTTTGTCTAATAAACAAGATTTTAACACTTGGTGTAGAGATGCAGATAATGTGTTTTCTAGCGATAACCTTGAGCAAAATCAGACTCCATCAGATATATATTACTCATTTAATTCAGTGACCAAACTATATAAGCAACAAATTAAGACATGCTGGGAGATCTCCTCACTTGAGAACTATATTAAAAAATAAATGATTAGAGTTCGTAATATTCCAACATCCTATAATGAGAACCCTGAGTTCACTAAGCAATGGGAGCTAGCAGCTGGAACTTGTTCAATGAAATTTATGGAGATAATCTGTACCTTTGAAAAAGAAAAATTGGGCAATGTCAATCAAAAACTAGATGAAGAAATCGACAGGCTTAATGTATTTAAAAGTGAATCAAATTTCTTAACATTGGAAAACAAACTTAAAAATAATCTTGATAGGTATCAGGACTCTATAAAATCTAGAAAACATCAGAAGTTTATGAGAGATCTGAAAGACTATCAATTGGGAAATGTATATAAGTTTCCTAACCGTCGTCTGAGAACCAATTCTGAAAATAATATGACTTCAGAATATGATTCTTCAGACACTGACTCCAGTGTACAATACACACCCTCTGACCAACAACAAGCCCCCCCAATTCCCAATACTGGTAACCCTCGCAGTATTCTTAAAAAAGGAGTTAATTTTTTAGCGATGGGTCAACAAGAAGATATTCCCAACTATCGGACACGTTACCAATCCAGAAATTCGGGAAGGGCAGGAGCGAGAGGGAGGGCACGAAGGGGACGATACTGAGTGTAAACCCTAAAATAACATATCCCTCTATAAACAAACCACATGTGATTAATCTATCGATCTATGAGCTTAATGAATCCCAGATACAAGTACTAGAGAAAGGACTCTCGTTTGTACCGACACCAGTCTTCGATAAGTTTACTTGGATCAAGGACTTACACTTGTTTGTACGCAAACTTGCTCTTCATAAATATCATACTATCAATGAAGAGAAAAAAGCAAGAGCGTGTGGTTTGTCATGTAGGGACTTGGAGTTGGTCAATACACTAGTATCACTCCTAGATGAAAACGATATTCACTTGCCCCCGGAGTACACCAAACTGAAACCAAAAAGCCGCTTTACCCCCAATTTTGCTAGTTTCAGGAACCTGGATTTATTTCTAGAAGCAGTTAAAAGCGAAATTGAGGGTATAGAGAGCAGTAATTTTGATTCTTTTCCCAATGACAATCTTTCCAAAATAGAACAAAAAGCTCTGAAGTCACTTAAAGAGAATGACCAGTTGGTCATTAAACCAGCTGACAAGGGAGGTAATGTGGTGGTCATGAATGTGTCTGACTATGAAAATATGGTGCAGAAGGTTTTGGATAACAAAGACACCTATATGATCTTGAAAGCTGACCCCACAAATTCATTCCTAACAAAATATAAGGAAATACTGGATGAGGGCCGCAGTGGAGGGTTGCTGTCCGGAGATGAATATGAATTCATTCTGAATCGATGCCCCAGGATAGCAACCTTCTACTGCCTGCCCAAAATCCATAAAAATATACAACCCCCACCGGGTCGCCCTATTGTTTCTGGAGTCGACAATTTGACTCAGAATGGGAGTCTCTATATTGAGAAAATAATAAGACCCTTCGTTGAACAACTACCTTCATACGTTAGAGACACGAAAGAGGCACTATCACTTTTTTCGAATCTTCAGTTACCCACTTCAGCAAAGCTCTGTAGCCTGGACGTTGAGGCCCTTTATTCTTCAATTCCCCACGAACGGGGTATTGAACATACTAGATATTTTCTAGACCAGAGAGGTTCCAATCATACTTCTCATACCGAGTTTGTACTTAAGCTATTAGGCTACATTCTGTCTCACAATTATTTTTTATTTCATGACAAATTCTTTCACCAGATAAGGGGGACGGCGATGGGTACGGCGTGTGCGCCCTCCTACGCCAACCTCCACTTAGGCTGGTGGGAGTCACAGATCATGAAATTTAGCACCCTCTCGAACTATATACCTAAAATACATACATGGCTTAGGTATATAGACGATATTTTTATTGTCTGGCTGGGTGACGAAGAAGATTTCAATAAATTTGTCTCTCTGTTGAATATAAATGAAGAGAATCTTAGATTTACATCAGAATTTGGAGGACAGACCCTAAATTTTCTGGATATAACCATCTCCATTAACATGAATGGGTCGTTGAAAACAACTCTCTTCAAGAAACCAACAGCATCCAATGCATTTCTTAGATGGGATAGTTTTCATCCTAGGCCCCTCAAACAAGGTATCCCGGTAGGACAATATTTGAGGGTGCGTAGGAACTGTACGGACCTTTCGGACTTTAAGGTAAAAGCGGCTCTATTAAGACAACAATTTCGGGAAAAAGGTTACCCGAACAAATGCCTTAAAAAGCATATAAAAGAGCCATGGAACTCAATAGAGATGATCTTATTTTGGACCAATCTAAACAAAAACCACCGAGTAAGATTATCCGTATGATTGGAACCTTCGATACAGGATGGAATACAGTGAAAAGGTCAATAGACAAATTTTGGCCTATTCTCCTAAAGGATGTCCATCTTAAAGATGTCCTTACCTCTAGAGCAACTATCACAGCACGCAGGGGAAAGAACCTTCGTGATATGTTGGTACCAAGGCACTTCTCAATGAAACAAGGGAAAGTGACGTGGTTGGGCCGTAATCCCCCCTGCGGCTCCTATGGGTGTGGAAGATGTGTTGCATGCAAGTACATTCTTCGGGACTCAAAGAGAGTCCAAGATAGTGCTGGACAACAGTCTTTTGAGATTACCCACTTCTTTAACTGTAATACTGCTGGACTGGTATATCTCCTGATCTGTGGCTGTAGAATGATGTATGTAGGAAAAACGTTTAGACCCTTTAAGGAAAGGATCAAAGAACATGTTAGATCCCCAAAAAATCGTATGGAAACTCCAATCTCTAGACACCTAAAAAACTGTCATGCGGGTGACTCTAGTGCAATTAGGTTCTGTGGATTGGAATGGGTTAAACGTGATCAAAGACGGGGAGATTATGATAAACTCCTACGCCAAAAAGAATGTAGGTGGATATACAAATTAAAAACCCTTAACCCAAATGGTTTGAATGAAGGGTTTTCATTTTCCCCCTACATCTAACTAATATATAGCATTTGGTCACTGATTATAACCAGAATGGAGTGATCATCACTAACTACACATTTTGTAAATATTTGTAAATATTTGTTTATATGTAAAATACAATAGAAACCTATACGTCTGTAAATGTACTTTATATGTGATTCATTTTTACGATAATTTTCGGTATTTATACCTTACACCTGGCACCTATTTAGTCTACTGAGAATAGGATCTGCGGATATATATATACTATTTCTGTCAATCTATGGACACATGATATAATCTGTCACGATCCAGCTAATACTGGAGTAATACTCAATATTATATCTATCTCTGATCTATGGTGAAATACTGTTTAACACATAAATATATACAACTGATCCAACAATACATTTAATTTATACTTATGGTGGAATAATGTTCACTGAATATCTATAATTGATCCTTATTAAATTGGGTCATAAGTTTAATTCACACCATATTAATGAGTATCACCATTACAGTGACTGATAGACCAAAATGACAGTTTAATTAAATCTAGCAGTAAAAATAAATCTGTATTTACTCCCTATATGTGGTTAATAAATACAAGCCTAACTTGATCATGGATCTCGAAGAGAGCTGACAGATAACCCTGTACTGCACAATGTTTAGCCGCGTCACTATAGTAACGGCTAACGCCGCATGCGCATACAGGGTTTCGTGATTGATAAGTTTCCTCAGTAGGAGGAGGGTGCGTTTTGAAGATAATCACGCCCCCCCCTTTGAAGCGGATTGGAACACGCAACTCGGTGGGCGGCACCCTCCCCGATATAAATTTACCCTCCCTCAGTATGCCGTGCCAGGAGCTCTTGATAAAGGCGTGTGGTCACGCCGAAACGCGCGTCGAGTGTTTGCCGTTTTTGTTTTTAACTACTGGGGGATGCAAGAAGTGATTTAGTCACTTATATTGGGGGTTACTTGTAACATTTATTTAGACTATTTGGTAATAGCGGAGACCTTATGGTACACATTGAGAACGTTCAGCTAGGGACTGATAGTGCTAGGCTGCCTTGAAGCAGCGGTATCTAGTATTTGTAGGAGATATACTTAGCAAGCTTAGGCTGTGACTCTTTATCTATTCAGGTGGCTTTTGTGTCCCTGGGTGGGACTTTTTGCATTACTGGGTGGTGCCTTCATCCATACACCTATGTATTAACCCTCAGGGTTAATCTATTTAACCACCTCTTTAGATCTACCTAAGCTCTCATTTGTAACCTGTGATATATACTATCTATACTCTCTTTAAGCACTAATTACTAAGTAGCAACTACATATACAGTGTCTCTCCCCCTTTTTCCCTAGATTCTCTCTTTATTTGCAACACTTTAGATAAACCTTACCATAGATTTACTCTATATGGAAACTATCTACCTAAATCTTAAGTGGATGCTTTGAGAAGCCTATTAGAATGTTTGGGATGTTTTGTGGATCTACCTCTATATAGCTGGGATATCTTTTGATCCCTGCAGACTTTGGATAAAACTTTTTCCTTTTGTGGTATCTAACTAAATATACATTATACTATACTGTACCGGTTACTATAACTCTGAGTTTAGATACCACTTTATTATTATATTTTGAGGACATCCACATTGCATCTACCCAGTTTTTATTTCACGTGTTTTCTTCACGAGTGTTTCACGATTATTACACTCTATTATTATTTTCTGTTTTGCCCCAAGACGGCTAAATAAAGGTTATACCTAATAATCATTTTATTTCAATTAATTAGAGATATCATTTGGTGAAGTGGATGTCCAAAAATTTTTCCATCTTCAGTGGAACAACCACTTCACTTTAGTCTTTTCTCTTTAAACCACTTTGTGGGGTTATGCCCCTTGATATCTCTGTAACCCTTTCTGGGAACTATTGATGTGGACCCTGTCCACCTCTAATTTTTTCCTCTCTTGTTCTAGAATAAATTGATATTTGCAGGAAGAATTAGACTTAGTAGCAATCCCTTATTGACAAGAGAGAATTTTAGTGAAATTTAAATACTGTATAAATTAATTAATATGAATTGGTTTCCTTGGCAAAAAGGTTTACTTAACTTAGAGGCAGTTCTGGCAATGGAAGGGTTAATTCACCCAATGGAGGAGAAATTAGGAGTCTCTATTAATAAGCTGTGCGTTAGGAGTGGAGAGTAAGGAAGTCCGTTTTTACTAGCCGAGGTCTGGGAGTGGAGAAGGTAGAAGTCCGTTTTTACTAGCCGAGGTCTGGAAGTGGAGAAGGTAGAAGTCCGTTTTACAAGCCGAGGTCGAGAAGTGGAGAAGGTAGAAATCTGTTTACAAGCCGAGGTCGGGAGAGGAATGGAGCCGGTAGCATCAAGTAGAGCAGCTGATCTCAATGCAGCACCTGAGTGAATAATCCAGCCCTTTGAATCTGGCGCGGTCTTCCTAAGTATCGTGGAAGGACCGCGTCAGAGAAAGGGGCGGGGCTAAGCGCCGTGAACCCGGAAGTGGGTTCCGGCGGCAGCATGTTTTCTTCACGAGTGTTTCACGATTATTACACTCTATTATTATTTTCTGTTTTGCCCCAAGACGGCTAAATAAAGGTTATACCTAATAATCATTTTATTTCAATTAACTAGAGATATCATTTGGTGAAGTGGATGTCCAAATTTTTCCATCTTCAGTGGAACAACCACTTCACTTTAGTCTTTTCTCTTTAAACCACTTTGTGGGGTTATGCCCCTTGATATCTCTGTAACCCTTTCTGGGAACTATTGATGTGGACCCTGTCCACCTCTAATTTTTTCCTCTCTTGTTCTTGAATAAATTGATATTTGCAGGAAGAATTAGACTTAGTAGCAATCCCTTATTGACAAGAGAGAATTTTAGTGAAATTTAAATACTGTATAAATTAATTAATATGAATTGGTTTCCTTGGCAAAAAGGTTTACTTAACTTAGAGGCAGTTCTGGCAATGGAAGGGTTAATTCACCCAATGGAGGAGAAATTAGGAGTCTCTATTAATAAGCTGAGCGTTAGGAGTGGAGAGTAAGGAAGTCCGTTTTTACTAGCTGAGGTCTGGGAGTGGAGAAGGTAGAAGTCCGTTTTTACTAGCCGAGGTCTGGGAGTGGAGAAGGTAGAAGTCCGTTTTACAAGCCGAGGTCGAGAAGTGGAGAAGGTAGAAATCTGTTTACAAGCCGAGGTCGGGAGAGGAGTGGAGCCGGTAGCATCAAGTAGAGCAGCTGATCTCAATGCAGCACCTGAGTGAATAATCCAGCCCTTTGAATCTGGCGCGGTCTTCCTAAGTATCGTGGAAGGACCGCGTCAGAGAAAGGGGCGGGGCTAAGCGCCGTGAACCCGGAAGTGGGTTCCGGCGGCAGCATGAATGATAGAGTATACCTGACAGATGGTTTCTGGGGGTCATAGGCAGTATTCCCCCATCTCTAAATACTGCGAGTCGAGTTGATGCCAAAGAGCTCGATTTTGATCTCATCTGACCACAACACTTTCCCCCAGTTTTCCTGTGAATCATTCAGATGTTCATTGGCAAACTTCAGATGGGCCTGTACATGTGCTTTTTTGAGCAGGGGGACTTTGCGGGTGTAGCGGATGGCACTGGGCTGTCCTGCAAATGTCTGTGAAATAAATGCATTCGTGTGATCTGTTAGTTTCCTATGTGTTTTAAAGCCTTGTATTCTTGTGATTGTTCGGTAGTTTCGTTCCCTTAGTTTATTCGAATGAAACTACCGAACAACCAGACCTCCCCTGTGTGAAGTGTGTTCTCAATTACCCGTTGCAACATTGTTGCGAACGGGTAATTGAACAGTAAGTAGCCGTCCTTTGTTCTCGGGGGTGGCCGCCATTCGACAAACGAACACGTGGCGGCGGCCATTTTAAAACTCCCGAACAGCGGTGTTTAGCCGTCGAGTGTCTGGAACTAAAATCGGACACTCGAGTAGGCGAACACCGCTGAGACTACCGAACGAGGGGATTCAGGCGAACCCTCCCAAGCCTCTATAGCTAGAGGTTTTCGTGTATTTTATTCCCTTATGCCAGGACCGACCGCAGGGCCCATTCACATGGAACCGAATTCGGCTATCTCAGTTCGTGCGGTCGGTCATTTTATTCCCTCCATACTTTTCCCGAACCCCTGGTCTGATCTGGGTGGTTTTTGGATATGTTGTTCACCCAGGTCAGGGCTACCAGGGGATGTAGGATTTAAAGAGGTACCCCTACGTTTAGGGGTACATCCAGAAACGGGGGGAATTGGTGTACTGGATAAGGGGATTATGATGCTGGCTGAGGGGAGGAGATGTGTGGGAGGTTACCAGGACAGGATTGGCTACTGTAATAATTACTGTAATCCCTCCCTTGCATGGGAGCATGCTTTATAAGGAGACTGTGATTAAAGGCTTGTCAGTTCTGCTCCTGAAACTGTGTGTCGTCCAGTTATTGGGATTGCTGTGGGGAGGTTGCTGTTATTTTACCTGCTGGAAACTTTGCCTATGGATTTATTATTTACTTGTTCCTGAGCCTCACTTGGATTATAAGCGGAGACAACCTGGGGAATATTGCATCTCCGCTACAGCGGGCGCTGCAGGATTTTTGTCCTTCACGGCATAGTGTGTTACCAACTGTTTTCTTGGTGACTATGGTCCCAGCTGCCTTGAAATCATTATCAAGATCCTCCCGTATAGTTCTGGTCTGATTCCTCACTATTCTTATGATCATTGTAACTCCACGAGGTGAGATCTTGCATGGAGCACCAGACCAATGGAGACTGAAAGTCATTTTGTGTTTCTTCCTTTTGCGAATAATCGCACCAGCTGTTGTCACCTTCTCACCAAGCTGCTTCACAATGGTCTTTCAGCCCATTCCAACCTTGTGTAGGTCTACAATCTTGTCCCTGACATCCTTGGACATGCAGGGCAGCCATTCAACAAGCGTTTGACTTGTGTGCCCTTAGAAGCCATCACAGCCATGCCTACTAATGGCATGGCTGTGATTGGCCAGTGCAGCATGTGACCCAGCCTCTATATATAAGCTGGAGTCACGTAGTGCCGCACGCACATGAGCTCTTATTAGTGTAGGGAGAGGATGCTGCCACTTTCAGGGACATAGTAGGAAAGAATTCTGCAAACTAGTACATTAGTGGGGTGCACTTCATATCTGAGAGTCAAATAGAAGCATCAAATACTGCTGTCACATTGCAGTTTTAAAACTTAAAATTTTTGACTGCTAAAAAGTACATTAGTGGGGTGGTCTTCATATCTGAGAGTCAAATAGAAGCGTCAAATAGTGCAGTTACAGTGCAGTTGTAAAAATTCTAATTGTATTGGTGCTAAGCTGCTAAATAGTAAATGTGGGCCATGCACTTCATTTAGAAGCGTCAAATACTGTGGTTACATCGCACTTTAAAAAATTCAAATTTTTTTGCTGCTAAATAGTACATTTGCGGCCTGCGGTGCATTTCTTGCAGTTCAATAAACTAAAAATAAAATAAAGAATTGTTGACTATTGGCGGTTACATTGTCGCCTGACATAAAACATCTGTTAGTTTGGTGGGTAAACGCAAAGAATGAGGAGAGCGTCAAATAAGGAACGTAGCCCTGGTTGTGGCGCTGCTGGTATTGGTGGAATCCCTGTTGCAAGGAGAGGACGTGGTCGATCTGTGCCAGCTACACGCACAAGTGAAACACATTCCTCATGTGCGAGTACGCAACAGAACCTTCTGCGTTATTTGGCAGGCCCGAATGCCGCTCTACGAATGGTGAGGCGATAGTAGATTGGATGGCTGATAGTAGATTGGATGGCTGACACTGCCTCTAGGTCCTGCACATTGTCTCCCACCCTGTCCCCTGCTGAAAGCTCAGAGTTGGCACCTGCAGCCCATGGCCATGTGTCTTTCACCTCACCCCCTTGCAAATCAGCCAAGCAGTCTGAGCCAAAAGTCATGCAGTAGTCTCTTATGCTTTTTGATAACTCTGCTGGCGGGGTTTCCGTGGGCCATCCACCTAGCCCTGCCCCAGAAGTGGAATAGATTGAATGCACTGATGCACAACCACTTATGTGTCAGGATGTGGACATGCAAGGACTACCGCAGCATGACTCTGATGATGACAAAACACAGGTGCCAACTGCTGTGGCTTTTGGCAGTGTGCAGACCAGCAAGGAGGGCAGGGTTGATGAATGGGTGGAAGATGATGTGGAGTATTGTGACAAAGTGCCCTTTGCCACTTGATCCTGGAGAGGCCTGCTTGCCAGCCTCCTGCCCTGCGACTATGGCCTGGGGGTGTGTGGCCCTTTAAGAATATTATTGGGGATAATGGACTTTTATTGGACTGGTGCTGGCCCTTTAAGCACATTTTTGGGACAATGGGAAAATTCGGACAATGCCCCTTTAAGACGGTGTCCCCAGACTTGTTTGGGACACTGCCCCTTTAAGCCTGTGTCCCCAGTGTCCCCCAGACTTAGTTAAAGTACCTTATTCATGGCTTCTTTACACTTGGTTCAGTCAATGGGGCTGACTGAACCAAGTACCACACAGGCAGACCACCCAAAAGTGGAAGTGTGCAGGCAATTTACCTCCCAGGATAAAGTAAAAACAATAAAAGGCTGCGCACATGAATAAAGTCCAATAAAAGGAAGAAAAGAGAGAAAGTCCAACTGGTATATTCTTACAGGTGTCTTTGGTTGATGGGGTCTTCTATTTATGTGGTGGCTTCACTCGTTATGAAAAATAAAAAGAGGGAGAAGGGACATCCAATGGTGTAGTATGTAAAATTCAGGTATAGATGTAAAAATAATAGTATAAAACTCACATTTACCAGAGCTAATGTCCTGCACATTGTCTCCCACCCTGTCCCCTGCTGAAAGCTCAGAGTTGGCACCTGCAGCCCATGGCCATGTGTCTTTCACCTCACCCCCTTGCAAATCAGCCAAGCAGTCTGAGCCAAAAGTCATGCAGTAGTCTCTTATGCTTTTTGATAACTCTGCTGGCGGGGTTTCCGTGGGCCATCCACCTAGCCCTGCCCCAGAAGTGGAATAGATTGAATGCACTGATGCACAACCACTTATGTGTCAGGATGTGGACATGCAAGGACTACCGCAGCATGACTCTGATGATGACGAAACACAGGTGCCAACTGCTGTGGCTTTTGGCAGTGTGCAGACCAGCAAGGAGGGCAGGGTTGATGAATGGGTGGAAGATGATGTGGAGTATTGTGACAAAGTGCCCTTTGCCACTTGATCCTGGAGAGGCCTGCTTGCCAGCCTCCTGCCCTGCGACTATGGCCTGGGGGTGTGTGGCCCTTTAAGAATATTATTGGGGATAATGGACTTTTATTGGACTGGTGCTGGCCCTTTAAGCACATTTTTGGGATAATGGGAAAATTCGGACAATGCCCCTTTAAGACGGTGTCCCCAGACTTGTTTGGGACACTGCCCCTTTAAGCCTGTGTCCCCAGTGTCCCCCAGACTTAGTTAAAGTACCTTATTCATGGCTTCTTTACACTTGGTTCAGTCAATGGGGCTGACTGAACCAAGTACCACACAGGCAGACCACCCAAAAGTGGAAGTGTGCAGGCAATTTACCTCCCAGGATAAAGTAAAAACAATAAAAGGCTGCGCACATGAATAAAGTCCAATAAAAGGAAGAAAAGAGAGAAAGTCCAACTGGTATATTCTTACAGGTGTCTTTGGTTGATGGGGTCTTCTATTTATGTGGTGGCTTCACTCGTTATGAAAAATAAAAAGAGGGAGAAGGGACATCCAATGGTGTAGTATGTAAAATTCAGGTATAGACGTAAAAATAATAGTATAAAACTCACATTTACCAGAGCTAATGTCCAGCTCTGGAGTAAAGCGCGTACAGCGGTTTAATCCCCGCTTGTGGGATGTAAGCAGGTTCTTCTCCGTGAATGGTATCCAATTCTCGGGATAAAACAAACAGCCTATAGTGCTCACTGTATGGCAAATAATAATAAAATAATAAAAGAAATGTACTTACAAAATAAGAGCAGACCCACTGCTCTTTGGTGATAGCTTGGGTGGATTGATCCCCACCTACGGATTTCTTTGGGTACAGGAAACTTCCAGGAATTTTTAGGTTTGTTTTAAAACCAGTAAAATAATAAAATTAATAGTAAAAAGGCCAGGGTAAAAAAGAAAGATATGTGTCTATAAAAAAGATAATTGGCACAAGCAAATGACCAAAAATACTCTAATATATAAAAAACACAATATTCAAATATCCATAACGCGTTTCGTCAAGAAAGACTTTATCAAATGGAATAACATTTACTACCTGGCACATAAGGGTTATATAAAACACAAATAATTTGAATTTTGTCGCCAAAAATTAGAGCAACCAATCAAAACACACAAATAATAAGCAGGCTCAAAACTTTAAAATGAATATACTATACAACATACTAAAGTGTCCTGACTTATTTAAAATCTATTAAGAATAAAAACGAGGGGGGGAAAGTATAAAAATTAGTGATATAAAACGGTCACGTAGTCACGCGGAAGTGCCGAACGGCAGCATGGAGTATGTAGTTTATGGCCGCAAATGGCGGCCGAGGGACCAAATAAGGAGGGGAATGGGAGTATGAGTTGTAAGGGGTTAGAAGTGGAAACGAGGGGGGGAGAAGTATAAAAAAAAAAGGTCAGTTTAATTTTCGGCACTTCCGCGTACCGGAAGTGCCGAACGGCAACATGGGATATGTAGTATATGGCCGCAAATGGCGGCCAAGAGACCAAATAAGGAGGGGAATGGGAATATAAACTATAAGGGGTACGGGCATATTAGGAAGGTATTAAAGCAGCCATATTGAGAATGGCAAAATAGAGGATACACTTGTTAATAGGAAAAGTGTATTAAAATGAATAAAACTATTTTAAAAAAAAAGAAAAAAAAAAAGGACAGTTTAAAAAATAAAAACAAACTAATAACAATAAAAATGATATAAAAGTAACAATGTTGACAATATTAGATAAAACAGCAGAATTAAAACAAATTAAAGGCATATACACAAATATTCATAAAAGGGATTTCATAAAAAATTATGTAAATCGAAATCTGCATTTAGACCATGGGGTATAAGGGTCTTAAGGTTATACACCCACTCCATTTCAATTTTTCCAAGTTCCTTTTTTATATCTCCTCCACGCCATGAGGTAGAACATTTTTTTATACCAATACATTTTAATAAACGAGGATCTTTATTGTGCTTGATAAAATGTTTGGATACTGTATGATTTAGGTATCCATTTCTAATATTTATGCAATGTTCGCTCAGTCTTATCTTTAGGCACCTTGTGGTCATCCCCACATATTGGAGGCCACATGGGCACTCGAGCAGATAAATAACATTTTTGGTATGGCAGCTTATAAAATCATAAATATCATACACTTTTTTGGTTTGATTTGACATAAATTTTGTAGTTTTTGATGGAATAACACGATCCACAGTTTTACATACGATGCATTGTTTGCATCTAAAAAAACCTTTTGTCTGAGGAAAGAATGATACATTTTTTAAAGGAGATTTTTTTGTAAAATTTCTAGTTTAAATAGATTTAAAATTCGGTGCTCCTCTAAAAACAATGTTTGGATGAGTAGGTATAATGGAATTAAGTATCTCATCATGTTTGAGTATGTGCCAATGTTTTCTTCTTATTTTTTTGACATCGTTGCTTTTGTTATTAAAATTAAAAATAACTGGAAGTGATACAGTTTCATTATTTTCTTTATTTTTATATATCAAAAGTTCTTTTCGTTCTTTTTGTTTGACTGTATTAATTGTGGTGTTCAGATCTGGTTCTGAATAATTTTTTTCAATAAATTTATTTTTTAAAAACTCTGCTTGTTCATTAAAATCTGTGAGTTCTGAGCAATTTCTGCGAAGGCGTAAAAACGGACTTTTTGGGGCGCTTTCTAGCCATGGCTTATAGTGACAACTAGATCTGTCTATGGCCGTGTTTACACATACTTTTTAAAAAAAAGTTTTTGTTTGGAGTTGTCCGTTGTTGATAAAAATATTCAAGTCTAAAAAGTTAATGGATTGTTTACTGAATTCGTATGTGAGGATAATGCCCCTATTATTAGTATTTAAATAATTGATAAAATCAATAAGATGTTTTTCAGGTCCATTCCAAATAAAAAAAAGGTCATCAATATATCTGAAATAGGAGACTAGGTTTGCCCCCCAGGTATGATCACCCCATATGGCTTCATTTTCCCAGTCAGCCATAAACAGGTTAGCGTAACTGGGGGCAAACCTAGTCCCCATAGCAGTGCCTCTTCTTTGTAAATAAAAAGAGTCTAAAAACCAGAAATAATTGTTATTTAAAATAATGTTGATACCTTCTATTATAAAATCTATTTGAGTGTCGGGAATCCTAGCTTCTTGGGTTAAAATTTCTTTTATAGCGTTACAACCAATATCATGGGGGATAATGGTGTAAAGGGACTGGACATCACATGTGACTAATATAAAATTATTTTTCCAGGTAAAATCATTTAAAAATTTTAAAAGTGACATGGAGTCTTTTAAGTATGATTTCATAAGTTTAACCAAAGGTTGGAGAAGGGTATCTATATATTGGGAAAGGTTACTTAAAAGTGAGCCTATCCCTGAAACAATGGGTCTTCCTGGAGGGTGTTGTTCATTTTTATGAATTTTAGGAAGAAAATAAATAACAGGGGTAATTGGATGTTTTTTGTTTAAAAAATTATATTCATGTTTGTTTAAAATTTTTTGGTCTAGACCCTTATTTAAAAAATTAGATAAAATGGTTTGAATATTTTTGATTGGATCAGTTAGAAGTTGTTCGTATACATTACCATCTTTTAATTGTCTATGGGCTTCATCTACATACATTTTACTAGATTGAATGATTACTCCTCCCCCCTTATCAGATTGGAAAGACAATAATACCTTCCACTAATTCTTACAATGGTATTTTTAACCTCTCTCAAAAAGTTTTATCGGCTGCACAATTATCTGTTTTAAGTAAGGGTCTCAAATTTGCCCCCACTTCCTCTTTTAATTCATTTCAAGCTTTTATTGATGTAAATAAATTTGTTAGGAAGGCTACATTGAAAAGATTTTTTATAAGTAAAAATGACGAAGAACCTGCCCCTCCTATTTTTCCTCTCCCCTCAGAAACAGGAAATAGTCCTTTTCTGAATACACACCTGAGAGAAAAATCCAAATTTTATCCATCCCATTTTAAATCAGCTCCTTTGATTTTATTTGAGAAACTTGTTCTTAAAGACTTAGAGAAAATCAAATACAAAAAATATGACCCCAATAACCTTACGAATAGTGAAAGACAGGCAATCAAAGAATTACAAAAAGATCGAGACATTGTCATTAAACCAGCTGATAAGGGGGGAGGAGTAGTCATTCAATCTAGTAAAATGTATGTAGATGAAGCCCATAGACAATTAAAAGATGGTAATGTATACGAACAACTTCTAACTGATCCAATCAAAAATATTCAAACCATTTTATCTAATTTTTTAAATAAGGGTCTAGACCAAAAATTTTTAAACAAACATGAATATAATTTTTTAAACAAAAAACATCCAATTACCCCTGTTATTTATTTTCTTCCTAAAATTCATAAAAATGAACAACACCCTCCAGGAAGACCTATTGTTTCAGGGATAGGCTCACTTTTAAGTAACCTTTCCCAATATATAGATACCCTTCTCCAACCTTCGGTTAAACTTATGAAATCATACTTAAAAGACTCCATGTCACTTTTAAAATTTTTAAATGATTTTACCTGGAAAAATAATTTTATATTAGTCACATGTGATGTCCAGTCCCTTTACACCATTATCCCCCATGATATTGGTTGTAACGCTATAAAAGAAATTTTAACCCAAGAAGCTAGGATTTCCGACACTCAAATAGATTTTATAATAGAAGGTATCAACATTATTTTAAATAACAATTATTTCTGGTTTTTAGACTCTTTTTATTTACAAAGAAGAGGCACTGCTATGGGGACTAGGTTTGCCCCCAGTTACACTAACCTGTTTATGGCTGACTGGGAAAATGAAGCCATATGGGGTGATCATACCTGGGGGGCAAACCTAGTCTCCTATTTCAGATATATTGATGACCTTTTTTTTATTTGGAATGGACCTGAAAAACATCTTATTGATTTTATCAATTATTTAAATACTAATAATAGGGGCATTATCCTCACATACGAATTCAGTAAACAATCCATTAACTTTTTAGACTTGAATATTTTTATCAACAACGGACAACTCCAAACAAAAACTTTTTTTTTAAAAGTATGTGTAAACACGGCCATAGACAGATCTAGTTGTCACTATAAGCCATGGCTAGAAAGCACCCCAAAAAGTCAGTTTTTACGCCTTCGCAGAAATTGCTCAGAACTCACAGATTTTAATGAACAAGCAGAGTTTTTAAAAAATAAATTTATTGAAAAAAATTATTCAGAACCAGATCTGAACACCACAATTAATACAGTCAAACAAAAAGAACGAAAAGAACTTTTGATATATAAAAATAAAGAAAATAATGAAACTGTATCACTTCCAGTTATTTTTAATTTTAATAACAAAAGCAACGATGTCAAAAAAATAAGAAGAAAACATTGGCACATACTCAAACATGATGAGATACTTAATTCCATTATACCTACTCATCCAAACATTGTTTTTAGAGGAGCACCGAATTTTAAATCTATTTAAACTAGAAATTTTACAAAAAAATCTCCTTTAAAAAATGTATCATTCTTTCCTCAGACAAAAGGTTTTTTTAGATGCAAACAATGCATCGTATGTAAAACTGTGGATCGTGTTATTCCATCAAAAACTACAAAATTTATGTCAAATCAAACCAAAAAAGTGTATGATATTCATGATTTTATAAGCTGCCATACCAAAAATGTTATTTATCTGCTCGAGTGCCCATGTGGCCTCCAATATGTGGGGATGACCACAAGGTGCCTAAAGATAATACACTTTTCCTATTAACAAGTGTATCCTCTATTTTGCCATTCTCAATATGGCTGTTTTAATACCTTCCCAATATGCCCGTTCCCCTAATAGTTTATATTCCCATTCCCCTCCTTATTTGGTCTCTTGGCCGCCATTTGCGGCCATATACTACATATCCCATGTTGCCGTTCGGCACTTCCGGTACGCGGAAGTGCCGAAAATTAAACTGACCTTTT
>OW240912.1:136082288-136103858 GCA_933207985.1 Pelobates cultripes
GTCCACCACGGTAAGGATGTATTTCTTACCAGAGGGACTGGGGTTAGGCAGGGGTCCCACTAGGTCGACTGCTACCCTGCTAAATGGTTCCTCGATCACAGGCATAGGTAGCAGTCGAGCTTTAGGGTGATCCCCTCTCTTCCCTACCCGTTGGCATACGTCACAAGTACTGCAGTAACGTCGCACATCCTTCGAGATCCCCGGCCAAAAGAAGGTCTGGGTGATCCTGAAGGTGGTGCGATTACCCCCTAGATGTCCTGCCAACGGAATGTCGTGGCCAATTCGGAGAAGTTCCAACCGGTACTTTTTGGGTACCACCAGTTGGCGCTTCTGCGAAGGGGCACAGCCTCTCTTTCTGCCTTCAGTCAGTCTGTATAACCTGTCCCCATCCCATAGAAAACTTTCCCGTCCGTCCCCCCCATGGTCAGCTAATTCTCGATACTTTTGGAGGGTGGGGTCCTCTCTAGTTTCTCTCCCCCAAACTCCTCTGGGGTGTCCCAAGCTATGGGCCTGCCTATCGTAGTGGGGTGACATGTGGGTGCTTGGCTTACCTCGGTCTCCCGGCCTGTATTAGGATCATCTGCGACACGGGACTGTGAACGGGTGGTTACGGGACAGGCGGCAGCCGGTGTGGGCAAATATGCTGAAGTTAAAGGTCCAATGTCATTTCCCAATACGACCTCGGCAGGCAAGTTGTCCATAATGCCGACGGTGGTTTTTCCTGATCCAACTCCCCAATCTAGGTGTACTCGGGCGGTGGGCAAGCGAAAAACAGCGCCCCCTGCAACCCGAACAGCAACAGTGCGAGTCGACACATCCTCCGGCTTCACTAGGTGTTTTTGGATCAAAGTGATGGTAGCCCCGGTGTCTCTTAGGCCTTGTGCTGTTTGTCCATTCACCTTAACCTCCTGTCGGTGATGTTGTCGGTTGTCTGGGGAAGCAGCTTGTATGGGGTCTGCTTCATACAAAATCCCCAGACATTCTTCAGGGCCCATTTCGGCTTCCAGACAGTGAGCCACAGCGGGTCGTGCTGCAGGGGCCTCGGTGCTGGGAGTTGTACGCCTCCAGTTGTTGTTACTGGATCTTAGGGGACAATACCGGGCAATATGTCCGAGGTTGCTGCAGTGATGGCACGTCACCTTTGACAAATCCCGGGGGTAGTTAGTAGTCCCCTGAGGCCGGGGTGGTCCTGGTGGGACTGGAGCTCGAAATTCTGGGCGTGAGACAGCGGCTGGGGCACGTGGCTCTATTTTGTGAGCTTGTCGGGTAGTACCCTGGCTTACTTTCCTTGCCTCAGCATATTCGTCGGCCAGCCGAGCCGCCTCCTTTAAATTGGCGGGGCGCCGATCTCGTACCCAGTCTTGTATATCCGCCGCCAAATCTTGGAAGAAATGTTCCATTAAGAATAACTGTAACACCTCCTCACCCGTGTGGGCTTTGCATCCTTGGACCCAGTGAGATGCTACTCTCTGTAGTCGGTTTGCCCATTCCATGTGGGAGTCCACAGCTTTCTTTTTGGACTCCCGAAAGCGACGACGATAGGCTTCTGGGGTTACCGCATACCTGGTGAGCAGTGCCTCTTTTACTTTTTGGTACTGCGTGATTTCTTCTGTAGTGAGTGCTCGGAAAGCCTCATTAGCTTTCCCTGACAGTTTTCCCGCCAGGATAGTGACCCATTGCTCTGGCGGTATGTGATGTAGTGAGCACTGTCTTTCAAAGTCAGCCAAATATCCATCAATTTCCTCGTCATTTTCTACAAAGGCTTTAAATGCAGTAAAGGGAATTTTCGTTACCGTAGTAGTGGGTAGCGGGGTAGGAACTGTCTGGGTAGTGAGCCGTCGGGCTCTTACCAGTTCCGTTTCTTGTTCCCTCTTGGTTTGTATTTCTTCCCTTGCTTCCCGGAACAGTTGGGTTATTAGTTCTGTAGATGTGACTGGATACAAAGCTAATCTCCGCTGCACAATTGCAGTAATCACATCGTCCTCACTGATGGGTGCCATGGGTTCAGTTACCTCCATGGACCTGTCCATCTCGTCCAGCTCCAGCAAGTCAGCTATCAGCTCCCTCCGTGGTCTGTTGCTGGCACTCCTACCACGATTCTCCAACAGATCCTTTAGTGTGGGTCTTTTCAGCTTCGCATACTGTGACTCCATTCAGTGCTTGCTTGTTGGATAAAAGGACCATCCCACCGCTGCCACCAATGTAACGGCTACCCTGGTAGAGAGAGGGTATCGGCCGTTGGAGACGTCCTTTTTCCCTGCAAGCTGCTGTGGAGAAGTAAGCTGGTATAATCCCATTCACGATATCCAGAGTAAAAGTCAGGTTCAGCTGTAGCAGGAGCAGAATAACATTCCCAAATAATCCCCTTCCAAGAACGAGACAAGGCTACGTTTTGCAGGGTCAAGAAGATCTGAGGTCTGGGAAACCCAGCCTGCTTTTTATTAGGAACAAGTACACACAGGACACTCCCAGGGGGAGGATGAAAATAACCAATTACACACAGGGTAACACCCCCACGTCTCCTCCCCTCAGATAAACATATAACATAATTATAACGTACCTAAATTTACCCACATTCTGGATGTACCCCAAAAACAGGGGGTACACCTTTAAGTCCAGCACCGCTTAATAGCTACCACTCAGGGGAATAACATATTCAAATTTCAAGTCATTCGGTTGTGGGGTTCGGGAGTTATGGGTCTTTGAAGTTTTGACCGACCGCACAGGATTTTCAGCCGAAAAGAGTTCCACAAGTTTTGGCCTTGCGGTCGGTCCCCGTTCGTGAATAAAAACCCCACGAACCCCTTGCCCTCCACAGTAATCCTGCCGTCGCCTGAATCCCCATGCATGCTTAAACAAAACTACCGAACGGCCGGTCGTTCGGTAGTTTCAGCACGAACTTACGAGCTCCTGGAGGTCTCAGCGGCGTTCGCCTGTTTGCGTATCCGTTTTTAGTTCCATGCGTTCACAGGCAAACACCGCCGTTCGTGCGTAAGATGGCCGCGAACACGTGTAAAGTCCCGAAATGGCGGCCACCTATTCTCAGACAAAGGGATTCGTCTGAACCAGGCGAACGGCTGTATTCTCCAGTAATGATATTCCCTTGCAATGATTTCGCCATTTTCACTGTTTTAGTCCACAGGGCTTTGGTGCTGGTGAAGTCCTGTTACAATCTCTATAGGCTTTAAGTTGAGCCATATCTGCGCCATTTACATTCCAGTCAGGATCGGTGTTAGGGTAATGTGTTGCGGCCCATGCTGCCGGATTGGCTTGATTTAAAGCACGGGCTCTCTCCTCTAGCGCCTTAATGGCCGCTTGGTTAATCCTTGTCCTTTCCTCATTATTGAACAATGTCATTAATAACTGCTGGCAATCAGCCCATGTCGGGTTATGTGTCTGAACTATCGAGGTGAACAGATCGGTCATAGCTTGTGGTTTCTCAGTGTACGAGGAATTGTGGGTCTTCCAATTCAAGAGATCGGTAGTCGTGAACGGGACATATACGAAGACTGGGTCAGCATGTGCCATTTGACCTGCGGCATCGATATAGGCTGACCCAGGATTCAGACGAAGAGGCATCTGATAATGTTTTAATTGTTGGGTACCGGTCAGTTGTCGGGTTAGTATGGGGCTACGTGGAGGGGCGTCAGTTAAAGGTTCCGGTCGAGAGGTAATAGGGCATGAGGATGTGGGAACTTGATTTTGGGAAAAGTTAGTGAATAGTATACTCCGAGCCGAGCTAGAAGAAGCTTGACCGGAAGTTTGAAGTGGCGCCAAATCAGGATATTCAGATCTAATGGGGGTTGGTCCTGGTTCCGGAAGGGGAGTTTTAATACGAGGGGGGGTGGATTCTGTACTGGAGGAGGAAGCGGAAGTGGATGGGGGCAATAGGGGAAGGGGTGCAGAACTTCCTGCATTCGCGTCACTTCCTCTTAAAAGAAAGTAAGGGGGCGGCAAAGGGATCTCGGACTCAGGGGGCGTGTCCAAAATGGGCCTAACACCAGTCCTAGTGGACAAACAAGTCCTGGCCACCATGAGGCGACATTGCTCCTCGTGGCATATCCGGATCCATTTTGGCGAGTCGTTTACGGCCTGCCTCCAACAATCAATGTATGGAAACTGTCCGTAAAGTTCAGGCCTACCTGATACAGCCACGTGTACACGCTGTACCAGGGTTGGATCCAAACTGCCATGCGGCGGCAATGCCGCAAACAAAGTAGGCCACTCCCTAGTGCACAAAGTGACCAAACGTACAGGAGACATTTTAACCCCAAAATCACATGTTTTGAATCCCTTTTTAAAATTCTTTACCATACAACCTAAGGGATCCGAAATCGTTGACTCTGACGCGCCCATACTTATCAATGGAACGTCGTTGACAACGAATACTATGCACGCGTTCTTATTCAACAGTCACACCCGTTTCCTCTGGCAACAGCACCACGTGGTACAGTTACCGAGTGAAACGTACACAATAACACAATAATCACTCAGGGAATTCCCGTACACACACAGCTGTTACACCAGTCACTAAATAATCAATATTATGCCCTTTGGCGAAACTATACAGTCACCCACGCTATAATTCTCTATATATGAATTACCCGTCTATAACACACCCCAGTAACATCGTCTTTTACTAGTATCGGTTACAGTACGGTTAGCATAGGTCAAAGCACAATTTAAGGTCACAATACAATTATTAGTGGTTACGGTGTTAAACATGCAATAGACGACAATGATTAGTACTTATATACAGTGTCAGTAAATATACAGGGTTATGGTACCGTGCACTATGATACAGCAACACACTATTAACACTCTCGCTAGACGGCTGAGCTCGCGCTATCTAACAAGATATACACTTTACTAACAATCTTTAACACATTTACAATCCCAACTAAACTATTGGCCAGTACCTTGAATGGACTACCTAAAACTATATACACCCGTTTTGGTTAGCCACACTGCCCAAACACCACATATAGCGAACTAGAGGGCGAAATTTACAAAATTGCCCTTCTAGTCTATTTACTCTATCAAAAGTCTAGTGGGTTCCAAATTTACACGCCTTCCCACTTAGCCAAGATAGGTTGAGAGCTAGCGAACCGAATTTACACAGGCGCCGCTTAGTCTCCCGGTCCCTCCGACCTAGCGAACGTAATATACACCCTAGAACGCTAGTCTAGACAAGACACCGGTGTCCGGCTAGGGCTATTTACACAGGACCCCGCCTGACTAACCAGATCAAACGGTCTTACTAAAGAGCGTTCGATCGAGCGGTGCGCCTTCGCTCCTTCCCTCCGACAGAGGGGGCAGATTCCATACACAGATTTAAACCCCTTTTGGGCCTACCGCACAATCGGTATACCCCTAGTGGGTCTGCCGCCTAAAACAGCAGTTGTCTTACCTCCTCGTTCCTGAACCTGAGTTCACACTCATCGACGGGGACACCCCAGCACTTCTTACGTAGAGGCCGATGATCTCCCGGACAACAGACCAGTGGCGCCGAGACGAAGGGAGGTCCACGCAGAAGTTCAGGGGTGCAGCCGTAGAGAACGTGGGCAAAGATAGACCGTCTCACGCCTCTGCCTCTCAGCTACCGTTGAACGATGAGCTTCCCGGCCAATGCACCAAATGATACCGGAGAAACTGATGGAAGCAAAGCACAGAGGGATGGACACAGGTTTCTTCAGGAAGGAAGAGATTCTTTATTGGATCACCGATCGGGACTCAGAGGGACTAATGTCACCAAAAATACAGCAAGTTCTGAGCCCTGAACAATAGTGCAGGCTCTCTATATAGGCACATAACTCCTCCCATATTAAGCTCCACCCGCACATTCTCTTGACCAATCATTACAAATAAGAATTAACTTCCTGCTTGACCGCATGGCTTGTCCAGCACAATGGAGGAGGGGAATACTACATCTTGTATTCTTGCACATGCTCCGTACACTACTGATCGTATCTTGCCTCGTGCAACCAACTGATCGATACGTCAGCATATGCACGTACACATGCCACGTGGTAATCTCGGCCTACTAAATTTATTTTTACCGAGATTCCACCACATTATGAGCTCAGTATACAATGTTTCAGTTGACACTAGCTGGGACCCCTGTTGGGCTAGCTGATCACCCCAGCACGTTTGGTTCTGGCAGCCTTGTGTGACATATTCTCTTTAAAACTAAAACATATTCTAGGCTAACAACTGCTTACATTTTCATAACTATGTGATCAGGGCCGGATTAAGAGCACAGTGGGCCTGGTGCTGACAATTATGATGGGCCTAATTACGGAATCTTATCGACCAAAAACACTAAAACAATCATACCTCCCAAGCGTCATGTATCTGATGGAGATGGTGCTGGAGAGAAACTCATAGGATGCAGCTATAAGAAAACACATACTCTATGCTAATTTCTCTCTAATTTATGCTTTCATCTTTCAAGTAAATCCATAACCCCTAACAGCAGTGTCCAGTGAAGCAGGAAGTCAATGGGCTGGGTAAAAGGGTGTGCCACTGGCGCGAATAACGTGACAAGACCTGCCAAAAGGGGTGAACATGCCCAAAAAGGGGGCATGTTTGTCCAAAGAATTGGAAGGTTAGCCTGGCATGAATGCATGTCAGGCTGCCTGCCAATCCTGCAGGCTGTCCAACTATGCGTCTCCACTCCATTCTTTCTAAGGACTGTCCCCTAGCCCTCGCTGGTCCACTTGTCTCTTTACCTTCTTACTAGCAGGCAGAAGTTCCTGGTATATAGTCTGAGACAGAGAAAAGGTGTCTGTAGTGAATGTAGAAGAAAGGGGACATGCCACAGTGTTAGAGAGACCAACGTCTGCATTACCTAAACTAACTTTAATGTCAGCCAGTGCACACAAGTTTTGTTCCCATACATCCCTCTTAAGCTTCCAAACTTAAAGGGACACTATAGTCACCAGAACAACTACAGCTTATTGTATTTGTTCTGGTAAGTAGAATCATTCAATTCAGGCTTTCTGCAGTAAACACTGTCTTTTCAGAGAAAATAACTCCACTGGCCGCTCCTTAGATGGCTGCTAGAGGTGCTTCCTGAGGCAGTATTGCCTAGTGTGCAGCACTGCCATTCAGTGTCTCCACCCTCTGCATGCAGACACTGAACTTTCCTCATAGAGATGCATTGATTCAATTTATCTTTATGGGGAGATGCTGAGGGGCTGGTTCTGCCCCTGATCTGCCTAGTTGACAGTCTCAGCCAATCCTATGGGAAGTATTGTAATTTGCTCAGACCACCACTTCTGAGCCAGCAGCTGCAGAATTGAATACAAGTAATATTTTACTATATTTAGGGAGGCAAGAAGGGGCCAGGGTGGTGGTTTTAACATTATAGGGTGAGAAATACATGATTGTGTTCCTGACACTATAGTGCTCCTTTAAGCAAGAGTATGTGAAGAGTAGTTAAGGTTGCCACCTTTCTTGGAAAAAAATACCAGCCTTAATCATTTGTATAATTAATTAGTTATGCATGTAAATCACAAGGAGTGACATCAGAGAAAATTCTGTAAAATCACCAACAAACTACTCACAGTTTGATTCTGCTGTATAGATGGATTGCTCCCAGTGTCTCCCTGTCTCCCAGTGTCTCAGTCTTGCAAGTCACCCAGTGTCTCAGTGTCCCTATGTATCACAATGTCAGTGTCCCCATGTCACCCAGTCCCCTAGTCTCCCAGTGTCTGTGTCCCCATTTCTCCCAGTGTCCCAATGTCTCAGTGTGTCCCCATGTCACTAGGATACTGGGGACACTGAGAGACCCGGGGGGGACACAGAGACATGGGGACACTGGGAGACATGGGGACACAGACATTTAGGGAAACTGGGAGAAATGGGGACACTGAGACACTAGGGACACAGACACTGGGAGACATGGGGACACTGAAACATTTGGGGACACTAAGACACTAGAGACACAGACATGGGAACACAGACACTGGGAGACTAGGGGACACTGGCTAGGGGACACTGGCTGGGAGACAGACACTTGGGACACTGGGAGACATGGGGACAGTTGTGGACATAGACATGTGGACACTGGGACATATAGGGACACTGGGAGACATGGGGACACCAGGCACACTGAGACACTAGGAACACAGACACTGGGAGACATGGAGACACTGAAACATTTGGGGACACTAAGACACTAGGGACACAGACACTGGGAGACTAGGGGACACTGGGAGACTAGGGGATACTGGGAGACTAGGGGATACTGGGAGACTAGGGGACACTGGCTGGGAGACAGACACTTGGGGAGACATGGGGACAGTTGTGGACATAGACATGGGGACACTGGGACACATGGGGACACTAGGCACACTGAGAGACATGGGACACAGACACTGGGAGACTTGGGGACACTGAAACATTTGGGGACACTAAGACACTAGGGACACAGACACTGGGAGACTAGGGGATACTGGGAGACTAGGGGACACTGGCTAGGAGACAGACACTTGGGGAGACATGGGGACAGTTGTGGACATAGACACGGGGACACTGGGACACATGGGGACACTAGGCACAGTGAGAGACATGGGACACAGACACTGGGAGACTTGGGGACACAAACATTTGGGGACACTAAGACACTAGGGACACAGACAATGGGAGACTAGGGGACACTGGGAGACTAGGGGACACTGGCTGGGAGACAGACACTTGGGGAGACATGGGGACAGTTGTGGACATAGACATGGGGACACTGGGACACATGAGGACAGTTGTGGACATAGACATGGGGACACTGGGACACATGGGGACACTAGGGACACTGGCTGGGGGACATAGTGTCTCCGTGTCCCAATGTCTCCCAATGTCCCTATGTCTCACAGCGTCCCCATGTGTCTCAGCATCCTCATGTGTCCCAGTGTCCCCTAGTGTCTCAGTGTCTCCATGTTTTCCTGTGTCCCCAGGTCTCCCAGTGTCTGTGTCCCCATGTGTCCTAGTGTCTCAGTGTCCCCTAGTGTCTGGGTCCCCATGTGTCCCCTAGTGTCTGTGTCCCCTAGTGTCTGTGTCCCCATATGTCCCCAAGTGTCTGTGTCCCCTAGTGTCTCAGTGTCCCCATATTTTCCAGTGTCCCTATGTGTCTGTGTTCCCAGGTCTCCCAGTGTCTGTGTCCTAGTGTCTCAGTGTCCCCTAGTGTATGTGTCATCATGTGTCCCCTAGTGTCTGTGTCCCCTAGTGTCTCAGTGTCCCCATGTGTCCCCTAGTGTCTCAGTGTCCCCATGTGTCCCTGCTGCCTTTCCCCCCATCCCTCACTTCCCTGAGCTGTAGTCTGTCTCTGCAGGCTGGGAGCTGCTGTCTGGAATCTCTGTGCTGTGTAGCTGTCCCCCCACGGATCAGTGAGTAGTAGAGAGAGGCAAGGATATTCTGTAACTTCCTATCCCCGCCTCTCTCCACACTGCTGATATTGCAGAGTAATTTCCATTTATTCTGAGAAAATTACCTGCATTTGTATTGCCGGCATTACTGCAATACCGGCACGGCCAGGCAGCCTCAAATACCGTCTGTGCCATTAAAATACCAGTCAGGTGGCAAACCTAAGAGTAGTGTGTAAAAAAAAATTATTATTTTTTTTTTTTTTTAAATGGGCCTATTCCATGGGCCTGGGCCTGGGCCTGGAGCTGCAGCTCCATCAGCCCCTATGTTAATCCGGCCCTGGTTGTTGATATTTTACTGTATTTATATGTTTATTACTGTATTGATTTATTTGTTTAGAGGGTATTTTTGCATCTACCTTCTTAGTGCTGTAGGGAATGATTAGTGATCTAGTGATTGATTTATTTAGCTATACTGTATTTTCTACACCTACCTGCTTAGTGCTGTAGTGATTGATTGATTTATTTACTCTGTTTTTCTGCATCTACCTTCTTATGGCTGCAGGGATTTATTTGTTTAGAATGTGTTTACCTTCCTACTGCCATTATGATTTTTTTTTTTTATTTAGATTGTATTTTTCTGTCCCTCCTTTTTTGCTGTAGGGATGTATTTTCTCTTATGACTTTTCTGCATTTTCCTGCTTTGGGCCCCCCTGTCTGGGGATCATTTTTTTTCTCGGGTTTGGGGGGGTTTCCTTTTTCCCTCCCTCCCTCCCTCTACCTTTTCTAGGTGGCTTTGCCCCCTTCACTTTTCGTCCGTTTGCAGCTCCGGCGGTCACACGTGTTGGATCCCGCCCGCCGGCTCCGTCCGCTGAACGAGATCCTCTGCTTCCAACCCCCCACCCGACCCACGCTTCTGCTCGTGGTATAACTGCTCCCGCAGCGTGGGTGGGGTTACCTTCCCATGCAGTGCGGCAGCCCGAGCATCCACTTCCCCGCAACCGCATGGTCGGGTGGGGGCGGGGCCAGACAGTTTCCTGACTCACCGCATTAGTTCCGTCGATGGCAGGCACATGTGCTGTAGCTTTGACTGGGACTCAGCTATAACTTGGCCGCATTGCATCCTCAGGCTGTCCTGGCTTTGTGCCCCTTGTGGCTGGCAGGATAGGCTACTGGGGACCATAGTGGATGGTATAGATCACAGGCTTGCTATATAGAGCTGTGCACAACCCCTCAAGGGTTACACGCACAGCTGGCAGTGTTACAACTTATACTCACCCCCCACCCCCTTTTTGTTTGTTCAGATGATTGCTTGCAGGGCTCTATTTTATCATATTGACCAATAGAGCACCTCTTGTGAGGTAACTCAGTTGGTGAATTCCATGACTACAGGTGTACTCAATATGCAAGTTCACTATTTAACTGAAGTGCATTATCTACAGTTACACAATGGAATGCTAGGTACAGTCACACAGAGGAATGCTATATACAGTTACACAGTAGAAGGCTATGTACAGTTATGCAGTAATATACTATGTACAGTTGCACAGAAGAATGCTATGTACAGTTGCACAGAAGAATGCTATGTGCAGTTGCATAGAAGAATGCTATGTACAGTTACACAGGGAATGCTATGTACAGTTACACAATAATATACTATGTACAGTTACACAGTAATATACTATGTGCAGTTACACAAAGGAATACTATGTACAGTTACACAGAGAAATGCTATGTACAGTTACCCAAAAGAATGCTATGTACAGTTACACAGTAGAAGGCTATGTACAGTTACACAGTAATATACTATGTACAGTTACACAGTAATATACTATGTACAGTTACACAGAAGAATGCTATGTACAGTTGCACAGGAGAATGCTATGTACAGTTACACAGGAGAAGGCTATGTACAGTTACACAGTAATATACTATGTGCAGTTACACAGAAGAATGCTATATACAGTTGCACAGAGAATACTATGTACATGTTACACAGGAGAAGGCTATGTACAGTTACACAGTAATATACTATGTGTAATTACACAGAAGAATGCTATGTACAGTTACACAGAAGAGTGTTATGTACAGTTACACGGAAGAGTGTTATGTACAGTTACACGGAAGAGCGTTATGTACAGTTACACAGAAGAGCGTTAGGTACGGTTACACAGAAGAACGTATTGTATGTTTACACAGAAGGATGTTATGTATGGCTGCACAGAAGAGTGTTATGTACAGTAACACAGAAGAAGGTTACGTAGAGTTACACAGAAGTGTGTTAATTACAGTTACACATATGTTTGTTAATAAGTTACACATAAGTGTGTTATTACAGTTACACACAAGTGTGTTAATTACAGTTACACACAAGTGTGTTATGTGCTATTAATCTGAAGAAGTGTTATGTACATCTTATCTGAAGAGCGAAAGGTACATTTTATCGGAAGAATGCGCAGTTCCTCACCTGTACATCTCTGAAGGTCCTGACTTGTCTGTGCCTCAGAACTTGGCCGGCTTTGTCTGTGCCTTACTGATTGGCCTGCTTTGCCTGTGCCCCATTGATCTGGCCTGTGCTGTCTGTGCTAGAATGTCTGCATGCCAAGCCTACTGCCACATACTCACGCTTGTGCATTGCATGCGCTGCCCAACTTGCCTCGGTCACTATATGGGGTGCTACTAAGTAGCCGCAAACCCAACTCTATCTCCCTGCCGGTGACACTTGTCCTCTATACTCCGGATGGTCGCTTTGCCTGGGACCGTTGCACAGGAGAACCCTTATCCGGGTTAATAGCGCAGACAATGACTACTATGGCAGTGACCACCTCCGTGGAATTAGGCTTCAGCCAGGGTCCTCCCTTAAGCTTATCAGGAGCATAACGCTAGAGGGCCCACCTTTAAAACGGCAGGCAACTTGAATGAGTCAGACTCTCCTAGAGGAGAGCAGGAAAGGCACATAAGCGCTACTGGAAGGGTGAACCAGTGACTTGAATGAGTCAGACTCTGTTTGAGGAGAGCAGGCAAGTGCGCATGAGTGCTACTGGAAGGGTGAATGCCCTTAACCAGGCTCCCGGCAAGATAAGACTCCGAGGAGCGGCAAGCCCCTCTGCAAGCAGCCAGAAGGCCCTCCCTCTATGGCGCGGGGGAGGCTATGACCACCGGATGCGGCAGTGACCACCTTCTTAAAAAGGAAGATGACTTGAAGGAGTCAGACTCTCTGAGTGGAGAACAGGCAAGGGCGCATAAGCACTATGGGTAGGGTGAAGGCCCGGAACAAGACGCCCGGAAAGATTAGACTCCGGAGAAGTGTCTAACCCTGTTACAATCGGCCTTGATGGTCAGACGACACTATGGCGCAGGGGTGAAGGTCCCCGTAACTCCCCCCCACCATGGCCGCCCTAGCTGAATGGCGGGCAGACCGGTTCCCCTCGGAAGTAGAGGACGATGGGGTTGTGGATTATGATAATGGCCCCTAGTGGCACCATGAGATGTAGAACAAAGTCCACTACAGGGGCCCCGACGACCGTGGAAGAAGAGGTCATCTCATGGATCGCCTTAAACGAACCCCTGTTCTACCCTCCATCCATTGCTCACCTGGTTTCCTTTGGAATGGTGTCTGCCCGATCACCTAGCACCACCGGTGCGTTTCTGGGCCCGTAGACTGCTGGCTTGAGAAGCCTGCAGGATAATTTGAGCGGTATTCCAAGCCGGGCTCCCGAACTAAGTAGCCGCAAACCCAGACTTAGACCCCGATGGGGCTCTGCTGTTTTGCTGGTTAAGCACCTGTCTAGTATTCAGGAGATCCTGAGTGCGGCCCACTGCAGTGCCTATACTATTAAGTCTGCACTGGCAAGCCGATTGTTTTCCGCTACATGAGTGAGTTGTGCTACCGGAACATACGAGGAAGTATAATATGTGTCCTTTTTTACATGGGTATACTTGAATATACTATGCTTATCTCAGCTCCAACCTGTACCTTTTTATAGGGGATTGGACCCTTGACCCAGAATTTCACACTTGCCTCCACTTTCGGATGACATCCCAGATGGGGCCCCGAGTCTGGGGTGGCAGACGCCCTATCCTAACCGCAATTTGGTCCTCTGGAGGTGCTTGGGATAAAGGGATCTGAGCCCCTCGGAGTCCCAGCACGAGTCTACGATTGAACGTATATTCATTGGTTACTTTGAATTAGACGCGGCCCTCAAGAAACTTCTAGGGACCGCGGGGCCCAGTTCTGGTAAGGTGGCCTCTATTTTCTCCCTGGTGAGAGAGGTATCTTGTGCATCAGTCATTTGGATGACAATACAACCTGGTTGGCAGGTTGGGAGTAATTGAAGACATTCAGGAATTCCAGAACTATTTGAAGAGATTGTTCTCGTCTTCCACACGTTGGGATCCGGACGCGAATATTCATCGATATAGGACATCTTGCTGTACGGTCTACCTGGACGGGCTTGCCGGACCCCCTGCGAGGTACCTCCCAGACCGAAAGGTCAGACGCTCCCTGCGTTTTCCCTTGTTCGAGTCCCTGGATTTTGTTTCAACCAGGGAAATATTGACCTCCTCTACATCTCAAGGAGTAGAGTCCTGGAAGGCAGATTGGACACAAGGGAGGACCTGGTGTCAAGACTTTAGTCCACGGAGGAGGACCCATGAGGCCCCGACCAGTTTGGCTGGATGACGGACCCATTTGCTCAGCGATGGACGCTTCCCTCCAGGAGTGTTCGACACGGAGACGCGGACAAGTCTCCTCCGTTTGTTTGGTCTCAGGACTTTTCTACAGGTGCCTCAGTCTGCTGGTACTTTGGAATTATGATCTCCGCTTCGGCAGAGTCGAACCTAGTTCCTGGATTCCCTGGACCCTTGCTTATTTGATCTCGGGAATTGTGAGACTTTGGTCTGCATGGCGACCCTGACATATTTGGGTAATTTTGCTTCCACTTTTACAGGGTTCGGGTATTGTTCGGTCACTTTATTACCGAGGACTGCCATATTAATTAGATTAGGTAGCGCGTATGACTGTCGGCGGGCCTCGCTCTCCTTAGAATTCCCTTTACGATTCCTGAGGACGGGTATTCATCTCCCCAGGGGGTACATGCGTTTTTGTCATGCTCCTATGGTGGGTTCTGTCGGGTTTTGCCCATTCCCTAATTCTGGAGTTATTTCTGTTATTATACCTTGTTTTTCTTTCAGATGGGTTCGGCGGTTTGGACCTTAGTTGTCTATCAGCCTTAGTCAGATCCGAGGGTCATATTCTTACTTTGGTAGCGCTCCCACCTTTAGGTGGTGTTTGACGTCACTATTTGTTTAAATGGTTTTTCCCTTTTTCTCGCCTTTCATGTACCGCTTGGTTGTGGTTGGCATCGATGGGGCGTATAGGTTTTTTCGGTTCACTTCAGTCCGTAACACGGCGACTTCAGGTACCGACATGGCGGGCGTTTTTTCTCCTAGACATCGTACGCTTTCCTACCTGTTACGAGGAGCTATCTTTGCAGAGTTTAGGTTGGTATGGCGGATCGTGTTTCTTTGGTCTTTGCTGTCCGAGCGTTAAAACAGCAAATATGAAGCCTCCTGTCATGCTATAAAATTGTAGATTATACTAGCTTTAGTGTAATTATAATCTTAATTTTATTAATGACAGGAGGCGAATATTTCCCTCCCAGTTTCTCCCTCCCCTTGTTGTTTGTTGGTTTGAATGACTTGTTGTTCACCTGGTCTCCTGGGCTAGGTTGGTTATCTGGGGGAGTTGGGGTTTATCTGGGATATGGTACCGTCAGTATTTTATGATGGGGATTCAGGTTTTTTCACTATCTGGGATATTATACTGTCCGTCTTTACGATGGGGATTCAGGTTTTCTCAGTACATTTCATTCGCTAATCAGTGTTTCGACTCTGTTTATCTTTTTTGTTTTATGGTTTGGCTACAGTTCTTAGATCCGACTACTCTACAGGATAAAGGTCAAGGCTTCACCCACTGGTTCCACGGTTTCAGTTTCGGATGGAATTCATCGTTATGTTTGTTTCTCCTGTTATTGTATTTGTGGTGTATTGTTCATGTACTTTATTTGTCGCAGCGTGAAAGAGGAAATAGTTAGTTGGGAGAAGCCTTTTATAGATTCCTGATTTATTTATTTTTTGTCTCTGCTGTTTTTATCTCTATGTTAATGTGCTGCTGTGGAGTTCTAGTAAAGAGAGACTTAAGCAAATATTCGCCTCCTGTCATTAATAAAATTAAGATTATAGTTACACGAAAGCTAGTATAATCTACATTTTTAGATGCATAAACTTGGCATGTAATGGCATAATTAGAGCCACAATTTTGTTATATCATGGTAGTTTTAGATGCAGAAGCTTGGCATATGATGGCAGTTTTAGAAGCATCATTTTTTTACCGTGCAGGAACACCGTTCCCATGCGTTCCTGTAGGACTCGAGCCCTGTGTGTAAACTGTTTACCCTGTGGTCTCTATTTCTATTTTTTAGGATTGTATCCATATACACTTGTGGTAACTTTTCGACTCATTGAGTGCTTTCACTATTTTATTACATTACATTGTTGCACTTTTTGTGTGTGTTCCACACAGGTGATAGTAGCACCGTATTTCACCAGTTCCAGCTATTGTATATTTCAAACTGTTTGAATGTTACTATTCAATTTAAGCAGCTATGGTCCCAGACACTCTGTAAATACTTTTGAGAAAGCCTATGTTTTAGGTGAAACGCGTTAAGTGTATTTTATATATCTATTTTATTTTGTTACTTTTATTATTTTTTATTTTTATCAAAGTAATTTTTTGTACCGTTTTCTGCTGCTGCTGGATTTCTGAGCTATATCCTTGGTGGGGATAAAACCACCTCTGTGCATTGGATTGAGCAAACCGTACTTTGCTCTTAAGCATGTGAGTAGGTATTTTAACTTTTTTTTGTGTCTCTCACCTTATATCACGTGTACACTATTGTGGTTTTATTTGTTACTCCATATATATATATATATTTATTTATCAACCGAGAATTACCATCTACACCTGTATCCTTGAGTGGGGATCATACCACTTCACACGCTTTCCTTGGAGCCATATCTACGGCTCTATCACATGTGAGTGCACATTTTATATTTCCACCTACCTTTGTTCCATAGCTCTACATATTTCACCACCTATGATTTGTATCTCTTTTTTAACAAGGATACCCCCCACTGCCACAAGCATAAGAAGAGTTCAACTTGCACTTGATCCTTAGGTGGGGACTATTATAAATAAATTGGAGCATACTGAAGCTCCTAAAGAGGGTGAGTCAACATTTTTTATTTGAGTTACATCATTCCTTTTTTTTTACATACTACACTATTGTGTTCCTCTGTTTTCTCTTTCCATAATACATACACTAAACAGAGGACTATTTAGGCGCTGCACCTCCCCCCCCTGTTTTTTATCCAGCTTATGATTGGAAGAGACAGACTCCGTAATTGGTGATAGAGCTGCCACTTGGACTGTAATCATTTGACTTACGCGCTGAATTATAATTGTATGCTATCTTGTATTTCTCAACCATTGCATGCACGCCCATCAGCGCAGTAACTGCAGACTATTCGAGGCGCATGCAGCGTCATAAAGGGACGCACCAAGAAAGGCTAGCCGAAAATATATGCATATCTCCCTCTCTACCTCCAGAAACACTATGACTGGTGTACCTCTGGTCGCCCCTGAAAACGTATCTCATCCAAACAAAAGAGCCTTTCCACCCCAGGCAGAAAGGGCGCAGCGATGGAAATGTGGCCTAGCGAGGAGGCTGGTGTGGAGTCCTTCTGAGAAAGATTCCGCTGAGATGGGCAATTATTGGAGGTGACCCCAGTGCTAATCTTCGAGGGTGTGTCGCTGGGAGGTCGCTGGTCGGAGACCGAATCCCGAATGCACATCAATGCTCTGGAACTTCTTTCAGGCTCCTTTGCGATTCAGAGTTTTGCAAAAGGGACTGCCAATGCCTGCATTCACCTGTGTATGGACAATGTATCAGTGGTGTGGTATGTCAACCACATGGGCAAAACTCAGTCCGCAATTCTGGCTCGTATTTCTGGGAGTTTTGTCTGGTGCAGAACTTAGTGGTGCAGGCAGAGTATCTACTGGGCCTGCACAACGTTCAGGCAGACTGGACTTCGCGTTATCGATGCAACAGCAGCAATTGGAGATTGGATGTAGAGGTGTTTTCCACTTTCTCATCTCTTTGGGGACCTTTTGCCATCAACCTGTTTGCCTAGCGGCTCAATGCCCAACTACCTTGTTTCTTAAGCTGGCGCCCAGACCTGTCTGTGGAGACCGTGGATGCTTTCCTGCAAGACTGGCATGGGTCTCTTCTCTATGCCTTCCCTCCATTTGCCAGGCTTCCTCAAGTTCTCCTAAAGGTGGACACAGTCGTGGTTCCCTCAGCTTCTGAAGATGGTGGTGGATTTCCCTAGACTGTTGCCGGCCCATCCAGAGTTACTTTGGGACCCATCCGAGCGCTTCCATCCACTCCTCCTAGACGGATCCCTATTTCTGATGGCTTGGTGGATTTTGGGGGACCCTGGCAGATCCTTGGAGTTTTGGATGCAACCTGACATCTCCTGGCAGACTTGATGATCATATGGGTCAGCTTGGAGAGCTTGGACTGGCTGGTGTCTGGCTAGGGACATGGATCCCATTTCAGCCCCTGTGACTGCGATTCTTTAGTTTCTTACTTTTTAAAGATGTCCGTGCATACCGGAAGATTTATTTGTATAGGTCAGCCATTTCTTTGTCCTATCAAGGTTTTGAAGGCTGTCCAGCTGGGCAACACCCCTTAATGTGCCGCCTACTGTGTGGCTCCCTTCTCTCTCATCTATCTAGGCAACGGTATTCATCCACTTGGGATGTTTCTGTTGTTTGGTTCATGGCCTTCTAATGTGGATCTTTCCTTGACACCTCATCTCTTTCTGTCCCTTTGTCCTCCACTTTCCCTGGTGATGAGCACCACATTAGCTAGTTGGTTAAAATGTTTTTTACACCAAATGGGCATGGACAAATTGGTGTTTGGCGGCCATTTGGTCAGGGCTGCGTCTGCTTCTTCGATTATGGCATCAGGCACACAGTTGAAGGATCTGATAAAGACAGGAGATTGGTCGCAGGAATCTACTTTCTGTGAATCTGATTTTCGACCGGTGACTTATTTTTTTTTCTGCGGTTGTCGGTCAGCTTTGAACTTGCAATATGAGCCTCCATGTCTTGTAATAAAATTACATGATTTTGATATTATCAAAGACACCGAGGAGAGTATTGTTCGACCCTGTATATGTCTATCTTCTATGTTTCATGATTTATTAGCATTCCCCTCCAGCATTCTGTACATTTTTTTTGTAGGGGTGTGGTGTTATGGTAAGTGGGGATGTATTACACTGATGGTTTGGTTGGCTGTACGGTTAGCTCATGAGGGTAAACGCTCTTTTCATTATTGGTTTTGTTACTGGGGTTTGTTAATTTTTCACCTTAATATTGGTATTAAGTACCAAAATGAATGTGTGGCTCCTGTTCCTTTTTGTTTTCACAGCCTGATCCAGAGTTGTTCCATGGATTTCCACACGTTTGTCCTTTAGATAGATCCTTTCAGTTGCCAATATCCTGTTGCTGTTCTGGAATTGTTCCTACTGATTGGGCTGTTGCCTGATTTAACACTTCCTGGATATAGCTGCAATGTTCTTATGCGGTTGGACTGATTCTTCTGTTCTGGTTTTCTGGTTGTTATACTGGTGTTGCATCTTCAAAGAAAGATGAAAAAATAGGGGAGGTGTTTACTATTATACTGGGACTTGGTCTGGGAGTGGTTTATGTTACTATGTATACCACATTTTTTTTTTACTGTTTTTGTATTCTTTACTGCTATTGGTGGACAGTAAAGAAATGGATATGCAATACTCGCCTCTCTGTCATTTCACCATGTAATAGCAAAATCATATAATTATATTGTCAATTGTCACATTATCAACCTCTAACCTAGATTGTTCAGTTGCTGACTCAATAGGTTCATCTGCTGCCATCTAGCCAGCCAGATTCTTTTTTTATTGCATTGGAAAGTCTAACTCAATGTTAAAGGGATTCTATAGTGCCATGAAAACAAACCTGTACAAACTTGTATATATGTATTTTTCCATCACAAATCTTCACACATGAGGCTGCATAAAGCTTTTACAGTGTTTGTTGAAAAATTCATAACAGAAACAAGGACCACATCTGTGACCGAATACTAATTGAACATTGATCAGAAACATTGATATCCTGTGTGGTGTCTATTTATATGGCGAACATTCCTGCTTCCCTGATTTCATGTGCAATGTTTTTCTTCAGCAGGGAGGGAATCACATCAATTATAGAGTTAACTGTTTCTGAAAGCAGTGTAACCAAGCTGCCATGTCCTTTAGTGTTCTTTGGATCTTTGTTGTTTACTTTTCTGTATGATTTGGTCAAAGGGACTTTTTTGCAAAAGATCAAATTTATTAGGAAAAAGCTAAATTTCGATAAAATTACTGTGTTCCAACTTTTCGTCATCAACAGTATAAGCTGCTTCTATTGAAGCTCTATAACTTAAACCCCTTTTGCTGCTTAGTTTAATACATCTTTTCTAATTTCTTTCTTTCTTGACATAATACCAACATTTAAAATTGTATATTACATAGGTTATTATATTTATTGAGGGCACTTCCTTTAGTTCTCTCAATAACCTACTTCTTGGATATACAGTAAATGCTGCTCTCATTGAACGAACACTATAGGCACCACGACCATGTCAGCTCATTGGCTTGGTTTTAAACCAAGCTGGGTTTTCTTGTTCTTTTGGATCAGTAGTGGTGTACGTCTATGAGTTCTGGCATGGAAACTGTGGCGAACAGAACCTTGCCACGGGCTTTTGGAGGGGCCTGCTTGCCAGCCTCCTGCCAAAAGACTATGGGCCAGGTCAGCGACTGTAAAGACCCATATTGTATTTCCCCTGGTTCGGCACTTTCCATAGAACCTAATTTTAGCTCACTGATGGCCATTCGCATGGACCAAAACTGCAAATAGACTTCAGGGGGACTTAGCCGCGATTGCCCTGGAACTATTTCGGCATGAAATCTTTGCGGTTCCCAATCTGTCCCCAGAGGCACTTAGTCACGATTCTATTGAACTGTTTTGGGCATGGGACCATGCATGCGGTCGGCCAAAACTATGACTTATTTTTATGATTTGCTAATTGCAAACAGCTGAGAGTCTGTTCATTTTGACAATAAACCTGATTTTCAATAGGGGTTGAATAATTTTGATTTCAACTGTATGTAACTCCTTTTTCCTGATAGGTTCACTCGTGTCCATCAAAAACTTTTTTAAATATCATTGCCAGATAACAAATTGCTCCCTCATCCCCGTCCAATTATTCTGAGGTTAAATCCATTAACACAAATTTAATTTATTTAATTTTACTCCTATTGATACTCACAATTAAGTGTTTCAGCATGGGACAGATATAGTGTACCTGTATTTGTGCAATAAACTACAGTATATAAGGCAACTGATAGATGCTGGTATTTTATAATTGTACTTTGCTGCTGTTTGGATGCTTAACACGTTATGTGTAATGTTATGTTCGGTGATCCTTTCTTATTATCACCTTTTTTTTATAATTTATGACTCTCCCTTTTGATACATCATTACAATGAAAATCTGAATGTTAAAAAACTGTGTCAATATAATTTAACCTTTGTCTGTACATATTCTTGCATGTTAGAACTGAACAAAAGAGAAGCAGAAAGAAAGCTTCTAGTTTCTAGTGACTGCATCTATTAAATCACTGTAAGATATGCTGTATTTGGCTTATACAAGCAGTAGAAATGAATATTGTTAAATTTTAACTGCATAACAAGGTTGGGAATGTGGTGCCATGGTAACTGCAATAAGGATGTTAAGCAAAAAGAAAAAAAATGGTCCAATTAACCCATAGTACTTGCCAAGATAAGGCTGCACTAATGATTTGTAATGCCTTCAGAAAACAGGTTTCGAAGCCCTGCTTGCAAAAATCTTGATCATTCTATCAGTATTTTCCTTTTAAAAGGCCTATGATTATAAAAAACGGAAAAGAAACCAGGAATGCAGTAGAAATAATTATCGTATAAATAAAATAATTTGTGACTCTTTAATGGTCACAAAAATAATAACCAGGGTCCATAGAATTCC
>OW240912.1:136105554-136134447 GCA_933207985.1 Pelobates cultripes
AATTTGAGGGGGGGAGAGGAAGGAAATTTGAGGGAGGGAAGGGAGAGGAAGGAAATTTGAGGGAGGGGGGAAGAGGAAGGTAATTTGAGGGAGGGGGGAGAGGGAGAGGAAGGAAATTTGAGGGGAGGAGAGGAAGGGAATTTGAGGGGGGGAGGGAGGAAGGAAATTTGAGGGAACGGAGGGAGAGGAAGGAAAGTTGAGGGGAGGGAGAGGAAGGAAATTTGAGGGGAGGAGAGAGGAAGGAAATTTGAGGGAGGGGGAGAGGAAGGAAATTTGAGGGGGGGGAGAGGAAGGAAATTTGAGGGAGGGAGGGAAGGAAATTGGAGGGGGGAAGAAGGAAATGAGAGGGAGGGGGAGAAGAAGGAAATTGGAGAGAGGGGGGAGAAGGAAATTGACGGGGGTAGGGGGAGAGATTGACATCCATACACACACAATGCACCCCTTGCACACAGAAAAACACACAATGCATTACACACAGACACACATACACAAGCAATGCATCCCTTACACACAGCAACACACAATGCACCCCTTACACACACTCAGTGCATCCCTTACAGACGCACACACTGCATCCCATACATACACAAACTCACCTTGCAGCTCTTACACATACAAACACAGATTCACACAATGCATTCCTTACACACATCAGGACATCCCCCCCACACACACACACCCCTGTGAACAAACTCATTGGTGGAACATAAAGGTGGACCCTGGGACCCAGACCTTGAGCTGTGTAAAGGGCCCTCAAAAAATGGAGCTGCTTCCCGTTCTCCCAGAACATTGATTTTTGTGACCACAGTTACAAACCGCCTCCAGAGAGCCTGTTCTACACCAGACCAGTGGAGCCAGACGGCAGCTAGAGCCCATCATCATCCTCATCTGGTTGTAAGTAGGCAATCTAGTATATTATTCGTGGCACTAATCTCTAATTTACCTCACATTAAAGGGACACTATAGTCCCCAGAACCACTGCAGCTTAATGTAGTGGTTCTGGTGTCTATAGCCTGTCCCTGCAGGCCTTTTATTGTAAACACGGCAGCACTGTGTTAGTTAACATGGCAGATCATATTGGTGGGGCATTGTGATGTCACATGGGGGGCGGCAAACTTTACTTTTGCCTAGGGTGGCAAAAATCCTTGCACCGGCCCTGCAGATACTGCATCCCTGTGGGCGGACTCAGGAGGGGGGGGGGACACGGACGGATTTGGGTGCAGGCACCGGGGGGCCCAGACCTTGAGCTCTGTCAGGGGCCCCAAAATTTCTGATGGCAGCCCTGCTAAAATGCATCCAAACATTCAGTATCTCCTCCCTCTGCATGCAGACACTGAACTTTCCTCATAGAGATACATTGATTTAATTAATCTTTATGAGGAGATGCTGACTGGCCATAGCTGTGTTCATAGGCGTGCGCACTGGGTGTGCCCGGTGTGCCTGGGCACACCCTAATCCCGCGCCACGCCTATGGAGTGAGACCGGCAGGGGAGATCTCAGCATAGCGCCGGCTCTGCTCTCAGCCTCCCTCCCCACCGGCCCACATGCAGGGAGGGAGGCAGGAGAGGACCCAAGAGCTCTAGCCAGCAGATCACACACAGCACCCTCACACACAGCACACCCACAGTACACTAACAGAACCCTCACAAACACACAACACCCACAAACAGCACCCTCACACACACAGCACCCTCACACACACAGCACCCTCACACAGCACACTAACAGAATCCTAACAAACACACACACAGCACACTACCAGTACCCTCACACACACAACACACAAACAGCACCCTCACAAACACACACATAAACACCCTCACCCACATAGCATACTACCAGCACCCTCACACACACATCACACAGCACACACACACCAGTTTATGTATGTGTGTGTGTGTGTATATATATATATATATGTATGTATGTATATATATATATATATATATACATATATATATATATATATATATATATATATATATACACACATATACACGCAGCGTGTTGTAACGGCACCCTCAGCATTAAATAGACAAACCGCTGTTTAGTGAATCCTCCCCTCTCACCATAACGCAAGCTTCATTCGTATCAACTGCACTCATACGAATTGCAAGCAGGGGAATGTTCCAATCTCCCGAACGGGACCCGTACTGGTACTTCACTTCCCGATCTCCAAACCCACGAATCGCCGCTAGTAGCCGAACGCATATATCTCCCAAGCAGCTAATATTCTCATCCAGCAGTCTCTATTTGTCGGTAATAAATCCCCCCAATAACGAGACCAAGCTCCGCATTGAGGGTAAAACATGAACTGGGTTTACTGTGGGCTACCCGCCCGTATTTATGCAGGTCTCCCACTTGGTGGACACTCCCCATGGGACCAAATGGGAGACTGTAATGGCAGATGGAAATACAGCATTTCAGGACACACAGGCACATAATATTCCCAGCATGCATCATGGTTTCCTCCCCTCTGCCCTGGAGATAATTGAGAAGTAATTCAATTATCTCCCAGGACAGAGGCAAATCGCCATTTTAGATACAACCCAAAAAACACATAAAAATACATAACTTTACAATTGCTGAACATTTCTCATTCGTGTAACACATCCCCAGATAGCCTGGATCTGAGTGCATATTATTGGCGAATAGCGCTCAGATCTCATACGCATAGTTCAATCGCCATGGAGTCAAAGTCTATTACAGTCTTTCGAGAAGGTAGGTCGGTGGCTTTAGCGGTGTTCGGCGGAAAAAGTTTCCGTTTTCAGTTCCATAGAATCTGGGCCGAACACCTTTGGTCTTTCGCCTGTTTAAAATGGCCGCCGCCTCGTGGTCGACATGCGAACGACGACCACCCTTTGTTTTTAATTGAGAGGTGTCTGCGGTTAACCACAACGTTCTAATTGGGATCAAGAGGTTAACCAGCAGCACACTTCTCTTCTGGGTGGCCGTCCGTTCGGTAGTTTTGTTCGGTAGAAAAGTCAAATAAACAAACAGGGGCATACGGACAGGTAATTCCACGAAAAGAGGCAAAACAGATGAACCAGCAATTCCAGTCTATACAGATGGATCTGTCACACGTGTGTTTGTGCTTTAGGGTGCACACTCTAATACAATAGGCTGCGCATGCCTATGGCTGTGTTTGAATCATGCTGGGTCTGCCCCTGATCTGCCTCTTTGTCAGCCAATCCTATGGAGAAGAACTGTGATTGGATCAGGCTACCACTTCTGATGACGCCAGAAGACAGATTGTTTTTCGGACTCTAACAGCATTTGGAGTTACAGCTTCAGGCTTGAATACAGTAAGATTTTTTACTATATTTATGGAGGCATGAGGGGCACAGGGGGGCTAGATGGTGGTTTTAACCCTATAGGGTCAGGAATACATGTTTGTGTTCCTGGCCCTATAGTGATCCATAAGTTTATTACTCACCTCTGCTGCTCTGTACAAGTAAACACTGGAAATGTTTTTACTGAGTTGGAGGAACAAGAAATTGCCACTTCTCTAAAGTGACATGTATGTACGTAGTGGGGAATTTTCCGATGCTACATTATACATAAATTAACCCCATTAAACCCTCCCAATAATGACAGACAACTTAGTATGGATGAAACAGGCCACAGCATTTATTATAACATAAATAAATAAATACTGCATAACACATCCACAACTTTATTTATTCAAAATCTTCTTTCTGTAACCAAAATTGTTAAACATAAATAAGCATAAATTAACATATATATACATATATAACAACACACAGTGTTATACAGTAACCCAACCGTCCTTGCCAATAAACATACCGTGGTCCCTAATCACCACTTCCTCTCACCTCCCCCCTCGTCATAAATAATACCATTCCAATGGCCGCCATCAGCCGACCTTATCCACGCTCAATAGGCACGATACCTCAGGCAACCTAAAGTTAACCATTTAAAGCAGGGGAGGTTGAGACTTGCCAACTTATTAACTCACTCCAACCATAAAACATAACCCCACAAACTTAATTGGCAAGGACATACCCCCACCACCAGACCCGCTGTTTTACCCCCTAAAATCAGCGGGACACCCCACCAATACCACCTATGGCCTGTTCCACCGCATCCTGCAGGGCGAGATTGAAAAGGTCGAGCTCGACCTCCGTGAGGTGAACACCATCCGCCGAAAAAAATTGGCTGCCTCAAGTTCAAAAGCCCTGTAGCGGACCGAGATCCCCCAGAACAAACTGGGAAACCCGCATGTTTAACTTGCGGCGGCACCGCTCCATAGCACTCTGGCTCCGGGCACCCCGCCAGTAGTTACGTGCAATGACCTCAGACCATACCAACCGCACTCCCCCCAAAGATGGATCACCAGGACACTCGGCACCCCCAGGAGACGGGACAGCTGCACCAACTCCGGGAGTAGCCGAACCCACCTCATACCTTTCGAACCAAGCCATCTGACCTCTGCGTCGGAAGGCGTGAAACCCAACCAATCGCCTCCAGGTCGTATCGCAACACGCTGCCCAGCCCAGTAGACATATGAGTGTCCGATGATCCAGATCCTGGGGGGGGGCGAATCTGCGGAAAGAAATTATGTCGGACGAATATAAGAAACATAGCATCTCGAATCCCACCTCCCAATCCTCTGCACCACCTGCGCTGGCATGCCAAGCCTCGAGGCCTCAGTGGCCGCCCCAATACGAAAAGAATGCCCCCTGAACTCCTTGCTGTCCAAACCCAGGGATTCCAAACCCAAACAAAACACCCTGAGAAACTGGAAATGGGAAAGAAAACTACCATCCTCATGCACCAGTAGGCCCCCGAATAGCACCCCCCTACCTGCCGCCAACTGGGGCACACCAGCTCCCCAATACGTATGGCCCCAAAGAACGCCAGGGAGAAAGCCAAGCGAAAGAGGAGAGACTCGAATTCTGAATGGCAAACCCCGGGCAACGCATCACACAGCGTAAGAAGGAGAGAGCCCGAGACAGGCCGCCTCGAGTCCCGGAAAGACACCCTTCCTCGCTTCAAACCTTTTAGCGCCTGGCGGACTATAAATGCCTTGGTTGTATCTTCCCAACCCCGCAACTTGAACAGGAAGCTTATCCCTGCCAAGCGTGCAGCAACGGCCGAGGGGGACAACCCCGCAGTGTCCCAGTCACTCAGGAGGAGCACCAGCCCCTGCAGGTGAGCAGCCGAGTCCCGGAAGCCCCCATGGGACAGTTCCCACCCGTCCCATGCCCTCCACACCTGGTTATAGCGGGTCCATGTGACAACTGCCACCGATCCCTGGACCAACTCCATCAGTCTGCCAGACCCAACGACCCCATCCCCGGCCGGCATCGGACACCCTCCAAGTCTGTTTGCGGGGCTACCTCCCAAAACACGTCTCACTGTGAACGAGAGAGAGAATTGGCCATTACATTGCGAATCCCTCGGGATGTGCACAGCCCTATAAGACACATTAAGCTCCAAACAGCTCAGAACCAAGCGCCGTAACAAGCGTACCATGGGGGGGGGAGGCGGTCAGCTGGTTAGCACCCTGCACCACCCACAAATTGTCGCAATGGAAAACCACCCTTCTGTCCTTCAGCAGGGAGCCCCACACCTCCAAAGCCACCAGAATAGGGAAGAGCTCCAGAAAAGCCAAGTTCCGAGTTAGCTCTGTCGTATGCCAGGCCTCCGGCCACGAGTCCGCACACCACTTTGAGCCCAGAATGGCCCCAAAACCCACGAGCCAGCCGCATCGGTAAACAAGTGGAGGTCCGCATTAGAGACCTCCGGGGCTTGCCAGTATGACCTCCCATCATACGAAGCCAGAAAGGAATCCAAGACGGCCAAATCAGCCCGCAAAGGCCGCGTGAGCCGGATGAAATGCTGAGGGCGAACAACTCCAGATGTCGCAGCCGCCAAGCACCTGTTAAAGATACGCCCCATAGGCAAAACTGAACTTCCTCAGCATAGACTGCAGGCAGCGCAGCTGGATCTTCCGCCGCCCCATGGCCCGTGACATTCCCTGGCCACTGAATCAATTTCGATGCCCAAGAAACTAAGGTACTTGACCGGACCCACCGTTTTGTCGTGGGCCAGCGGAACCCCGAACCGCTGGAACATGTCCCCGAGGACTCACAGCAATTGGGCACAGACGTGCAACTTTGCAGGCCCTACACACAAGAACTCATCCAAGTAATGCAGGAGGGAAGCGACCCCAGCCTCCCTCTGCACCAACAGGCTAGAAAAGAGCTAAAGCACTCAAAATAAAAACATGAAAGAGAGCATGCACATATCCACAAAGAACTGTCCTTCGAAAGTACAGCCCAGCAGATGGTGGCATTCCGGATGTACCGGGAGCATACATCCGTCTTCGCAAGCAACGCCCCCGTGCCAGCAGCTCATACCATGTGCATCGCCGCATCAAAGGATGCATAGGAAACCCTGCAAAGCTCCACCGAGATGTCATCATTCACCGACACCCCCCCCAAGAGGGTACGATAAGTGATGAATCAGGCGATACTTACCGGGAATCTAAAAGGGGTTATAGGTCGCAGCAAAAAATAGATATAGCAAGATAAAAAATTGTAATACAGCAATCAATAAAAACTGGAGTCTTTACATATAAAACAGGTGAAATACATATAGAAGATGTGGTGAGTACTTACAAATAGCAGGACATACAAAGAAAATAGATGAAAAGTCCTAAAATAAGCAGGGAATAATCAAGTCTGCTTGAGGGAAGGAAACAGTCCTTATAGGATTAGGGAAATGGATGGGACGTCTTGTTCCAGGTGCCAATATGCAAAAGAAAACAAGATAAAAACACCAATGGTATAGATAGTCTTTTCCGCTTCTTTATAGAAATGCAGAGTGAAAAGGTATCACACTCACCTATATTAGAGCTAAAACTAGCTCGGGTGTGCTTCGCATTACCCGGCACCTTCTTGGGCACGACGCCCAACGGAGAAAACCTGCAAATTAGGCAAGGGTGGGGAGGAAAATGGGCCAGCCATCCAGCCCAGGGAGACCTCCTTACCCAGTTTATCCCGTACCACCTGCGGGTAATCCCGTATGGACTTAAGGTTCCGAACAGAGTGCCGTGGAGGGCGCTCTGAGAAAGGGATCCAAAACTCATTCTCAAACCCATCCAACAGGAGCCGTGCCGCAGCCCAGTTCCTATAAAGGTTGAGCCACGGGCGCATCGCGTTTACGAGCACCAGGGTCGTCACCCTTAGGCCCCATATCCCCCATTTCGTCCGTTTTGCCACGCTTGAAACAGCAAGAGGCAGAATGCGCCCCCCCCCGCAACCAGAGCATTCGTGCTTGAACTGGCATGAGGAACCCCACTTGCAGTGGCTGTCGTTGAATTTCCAACAACAACAAACCAGCCTTTGAGTGAGGGCCGATGGGGACGCGGAGGAACCCCCACAAGCCCCCCAAGAAAGGACGAAAAGGCACCTTGTGTACGCTGGAATCCAATAGAGAACGCTCGAATCCAATTCCCAAAATTTTTGGGAATCTTTCGGTAACTAACTTTCTCCTTATCCGACTCCTTGCTGTCTTTCTCCGCCACAGGAGGGGCGTCCTCCAGCGGCAGGAGAGAGAAAATCTCAACGAACTCCCCCCTCCAAATCTTGTCCCTTGTTTCCTGTTTCAAGTGGAGCCCTAGAGGGCCCAACCAGCACATCAAGGGGGGCAGATGGGGAAGGAGACTGAACTGCCGGGGGGAGCAGCGCGGGCGACCAAACTGACTGCAGCTTACTGTCTAAAGAGGTGTCCCCACTACCTGCCGCCCCCCACTCCCAGTGATCCAAAAAACCCTGAAGATCTAAAAGGAACCCCCCCAGCCCAAGCACTGAAGCATTAAAAGAAGAGGGAAAACACTACTCACCGGTCGCAGTTCGGCGATCCGAACCCAGAACTGCACATAAAGAAGGCAGAGGAACCAAAAGTTGAGATCCAGCATCCACAGAATGCATCTGCTGTGTTCCAGGCGCCATCTGCTGGACAGAGCCATGAACTGCCACCAGTTCCTGAGAAGAGGCCCCATCTGTGATCCAGGCGCCACCTGCTGGACGGAGCAATGAACTGCAGACAGGACCTGAGAAGAAAGCGGTGGAGAAGCTGAGAGCCCACGCCCTGAAGGAGGTGGCCGAGGTAAGTGAACTGCAGGGGGCCCAGGCAAGGTAGAGAGAGGGGGAGAAAACAGGGGGGGACTAGACAGAGTAGGACAGGGACCTAGAAAGGGGGGGTAGGAAAAAGGGGCGACAAGAAAGAAGGGGAAAGGGGGTCAGGGAGGGCACAGAGGGAGATAGACACAGGGGGCCCAGCCAGAGACAAACTGGGCCCCCCAAGAGACCCCACAGCGGGAGACAGGGGAAAGAGACGCCACAGCGGGAGACAGGAGAAAGGGGGGAGGAGCACGGGACCCAGCATACCAGGAGCCTTCCTCACTGGCAGAGAAGGCTCCCGACCCATGTGGTACCCCCCTGCCCCCGAGACAGTGCAGTGCACGAGGCCTCACCTCAGGCCTCCCAGTAGTAGGCCGCGCCACGTGCGCTGTTGCTCCCAGTCCTCAACCGGGCCCGAGGAGTATTATCAGGGGAGAGAGCCTGGCAGGCAGGCGGGAACGCCTGCCAGTGCTGGTGCGGCCCCCAAGGGAGACCGCAGGGGGTGCTCCAGTTGCGGGTATGCCGCGGGGGGGGGCCCCACCTGCAGCTATACCTCCAGTAATGTGCCCAAATTGCTCCCTCAATTGCCGGCCACCATCCAGTACTTCAGTAGCCCTGAGGGATGCCAGGATCGCTTCAACACCCATCACCTCAAGCTGTGAAGACTACAGGCCCAGGCAAACAGAAGCAGGAGGACGAGAAGAAGCTGTCTGCTGGCCCGGTTCCCAAGTGGCACTGAGGTTAGACTACTCCCCCCCACTAACTACATAGAAACTTAATCCCACCTACACATACTTCCTAAACCACTCCCCTGCATCTATCCCCATACTCCTACATGTGCCCTTGTCCACTTAGCTGCACTATCTCCCCAGGGCCTGTTCTACTTTAAAGTGGAGTGGGCTAAATATTGTATGTTGTTTATGAATGTGTGCATATACAGTATGCTTCTTAGTGATTGATCTTAGTGACCAATCTATACACACAACTGCTTTGCTTTCTTACTCCATATGCTAGTTATGTGTTCCCAGGGCCGGATTAAGAGCACAGTGGGCCTGGTGCTGACAATTATGATGGGCCTAATTACGGAATCTTATCGACCAAAAACACTAAAACAGTCATACCTCCCAAGCGTCATGTATCTGATGGAGATGGTGCTGGAGGGAAACTCACAGAATGCAGCTATAAGAAAACACATACTCTATGCTAATTTCTCTCTCATTTATGCTATCATCTTTCAAGTAAATCCATAACCCCTAACAGCAGTGTCCAGTGAAGCAGGAAGTCAATGGGCGGGGTAAAAGGGTGTGCCACTGGCGCGAATCACGTGACAAAACCTGCCAAAAGGGTTGAACATGCCCAAAAAGGGGGCATGTTTGTCCAAAGAATTGGAAGGTCAGCCTGGCATGAATGCATGTCAGGCTGCCTGCCAATCTTGCAGGCTGTCTAACTAAGGGCATACTATGCAGGCAGAACCTTGAGCTTGACATAAATGCGTCTAATAATGCGCTCACTCCATGCTTTCTAAGGACTTTCCCCTAGCACTCGCTGGTCCACTTGTCTCCTTACCTTCTTACTAGCAGGCAGAAGTTCCTGGTATGTAGTCTGAGACAGAGAAAAGGTGTATGTAGTGAGTGTAGAAGAAAGGGGACATGCCACAGTGTTAGAAAGACCAATGCCTGCATTACCTAAACTAATTTTAATGTCAGCCAGTCCACACAGGTTTTGTTCCCATACATCCCTCTTCCAAACTTAAAGGGACACTATAGTCACCAGAACAACTACAGCTTATTGTATTTGTTCTGGTAAGTAGAATCATTCCATTCAGGCTTTTTGCAGTAAACACTGTCTTTTCAGAGAAAATAACTCCACTGGCCGCTCCTTAGATGGCTGCTAGAGGTGCTTCCTGGGGCAGTACTGCCTAGTGTGCAGCACTGCCATTCAGTGTCTCCACACTCTGCATGCAGACACTGAACTTTCCTCATAGAGATGTATTGATTCAATTTATCTTTATGGAGAGATGCTGATTGGCCAGGGCTAAGTTGGACTTGTGCTGGCTCTGCCCCTGATCTGCCTAGTTAACAGTCTCAGCCAATCCTATGGGGAAGTATTGTAATTTGCTCAGACCACCACTTCTGATCCAGCAGCTGCAGACTTGAATACAAGTAATATTTTACTATATTTAGGGAGGCAAAGGGGCCAGAGGGGCTAGATGGTGGTTTTAACACAATAGGGTCAGGAATACATGATTGTGTTACTGATCCTATAGTGCTCCTTTAAGCAAGAGTATGTGAAGAGTAGTTAAGGTTGCCACCTTTCTTGGAAAAAAATACCAGCCTTAATCATTTGTATAATTAATTAGTTATGCGTGACATCACATGATTTAAATCACAAGGAGTGACAGCAGAGAAAATTCTGTAAAATCACCAACAAACTACTCACAGTTTGATTCTGCTGTATAGATGGATTGTTCCCAGTGTCTCCCTGTCTCCCAGTGTCTCAGTCTCGCAAGTCACCCAGTGTCTGTGTCCCTATGTATCACAGTGTCAGTGTCCCCATGTTGCCCAGTCCCCTAGTCTCCCAGTGTCTGTGTCCCCATTTCTCCCAGTGTCCCAATGTCTCAGTGTGTCCCCATGTCACTAGGATACTGGGGACACTGAGAGACATGGGGACACAGGGAGACATGGGAACACAGGGAGACATGGGGACACATGGGGACACTGGGAGACATTTAGGGAAACTGGGAGATATGGGGACACAGATACATGGGAACACAGACACTGGGAGACTAGGGGACACTGGCTGGGAGACAGACACTTGGGGACACATGGGGACAGTTGTGGACATAGACATGGGGACACTGGGACATATAGGGACACTGGGAGACTTGGGGACACAAGGCACACTGAGACACTAGGAACAAAGAAACTGGGAGACATGGGAACTGAAATGGAAAAATCAATCAATGAATTGATTATTTCTTTGTGTATCTGCCCCTGGCCAAATCAGTGAAACAATGCGTGCACCCTCCCTGAAGTAATTCACACCAGACACAGGTTCCAGGTTGTTGAATAACTTGAGGAAAGTTTATTCAGAGGGGACGGCAGGTCCCTTTTAAAGCAGAATTACATCATAAGCATTGTCAGAGATAACATAGAATAATACATCAATAATTGGTTAGGTGTTAAGTGGTCTTACTAATGCTCTGCCTACTAAGGGTGATGTCACCAGGACCATGAGGGTCTCCCACGGTTTCCTGGCGCCATCTTGCTGCACGAGGTAGTTAGTCGGTGTTATTGGGGGAGGAGGGGTTAGAAGCTTCTAGCAGCCATCTTGATTAAAATATGCGTGTATAGCTTTATACTGTATATCGTGGGATGAGTAAATAGACATATTACTAACTAGGAAATATGTGCAGACCTTATTTCCACAACAGTCCCCCCTAAAATGGCTATTTACCATGACAACTGCCACTGTCCCTAGTGTATCCCTAGCTGCCTGCAGCTCATCTGTCTTAACCAGCATCGAACTCTTCACTCCGTGGGTAACCCGCAGTAGCTAGTCCACCACATCTCCGCACGTGAGACTCACCCATAAAGACAGACGCTTTCCCTACACTATCCCTACAGGAATGCAGTTGTCTGTTTGAACTGATGTGACTGGAGGGGTGTGTGTGGAGTGTCACTTTCGAGGTCTGTGATATCTTGGTGTAGGAAGGTAGGAGTCACGTCATCTATAGTCTTCCCTACAGCTTTCTGTAAGTACTTTTGTATGCAAGGGAGCACACAACAGGTTAGGAATAAGAAGATGATAATCATTATGAGAACAGCCGTTCCTACCTGGAACAGGGTCCTTTGCCAACCATTCATCCACCCAAACCATCTGTCCCAAGTGTCAGTGGCTCCTGAGTTCTTCTTTAGCTCGTCAGAGAGACTATCTAGCTTCTCTATGGCCATAGTCACCTTACCATTGGGCCCAGTGTTGTCTGGAATGAATGTGCAGCATGTCATAGTTTCAGGGAGGATCTTACATACACCCCCTTTCTCTGCTAAGATCATATCTAGTGCCATTCTGTTCTGAAATGTCATTTGTGTGGTGGCTTGTAATTGTTCTGCCAGGCCCTGTAGGGCATCCCTAGTGTAGTTAACAAAGCGCTGTTGATTATAATAAATGTAATTAATCCAATTGACATTCTTGTTAGCAGTTATCATTGGAATCAAGGATTCAAATCCTGCTGCCACCTCATCTCTTGCTTTGAATTCGCTAGGCACCCCCCTTGGCACACCAATAGCATACATGGGGGTCGAAGCTCCCTCGGATAGGGGCTTCACGTCTAGTTCTGGGATGTGTGTGTGTGTGTGGTCTAGCGTGTTATGGCTACCGTCTGGGATAATGTGGATGGGCATTATAGCTTTGGTCAAGGCGCACTCCCCCCACCATTGCCCCACCAGTTGGGACCTCAATTGTCTGTCGCCACATAACCAACAGATGTCTCCAACTGTCTTTGCATGGTTCATTAGCAGTGATACAGGCGGGCTATGGTAGGTTGAGCAATATCCAGATGGGAATTTACCCAGATACACACCAGTATTTTTAGATATTGAATAACACGTGTAATTACCTGGATATACTGTGACTCCATCGGGTGGCCTAACGTATCCATGAGTGATTGGGTAAACCCTTTTCCATGATTCACGTTAAGGAATTTGTGGTGGATTGTTCATAAAGACTTAAAACACATAATTCTACTTCAGGAGGTAAACTTAGAGGAACTGTACCCAGATGGGGCCTGGCTCCTCCACATACATAACAATTAGTCTTATTGTGTGAGTTAGCGTTGTACCTCATCCACTCTAGCCATAAATTGGTGTCTGAGAACCCAGTCTCTACTGCCATAGTATCTTCAAAGGTGGGGTTGGCTATAGCTACCATGTCATGTAGAGTCTTAATATGTGGTTTTAACGGGTTAATAGTCATGTGAGTGGTTCCTACCCAGTCTGGTGAGGTAAGCATGTCCTGTAGATAAAATGTCCCCAGTTTATTATATGAGCCGCCTCCCCTCCAGTACATTCCCATTACATATTCCCCTGCGTCTTTTGGGCTGGGGTGCTCTATGTTCAAGGTAAGTTTGATGGGGGTTGACCCAATAGGCTTACTTAGGGTCATTCTGGAGAGTAAAGGTTTTCCATCTCTGTCAATTCTGTCTAATGCACTCTGGGGTCTGTAACCCCATGGTCTACCCGTGTTCCACCCGGCGGCCTTCCATGAACTACAGTGATGTCCCCAAGTTCCTTCAGTCACACAAATGTATGGATCCTTTTTGTTAGGTATGTCCTTGTATATGGCTGCATATTGTGCTTGTGGAAAGATGCAAACAACTATATCACAGTAGTCAAAAGTGTATGTGGCTACATCTGTGTTAGAAGAATTGTACCAGAAAGTGTAAACATGATTATCTTTGGTTATGGCCACCTGTTGGGCCCAGGCAAATTGTAGCAGCGTAAGGAAACACAAAATACATAACAAATTCATATTTCAGTAGGAGTAGCCTCTTCTGGAGTAGGCACTTTCTTGCAATGTGAAGCGTGTATCCAAGAACTCTTTCCGGCTAGCTTAACTGACGTTGCTGTGATCAGGAGCACTTGATAAGGGCCATCAAATCTTGGCTCTAGGGTGTGTTTCCTGAGGAATTTCTTGACCATAACCCAATCACCAGGGAGCAGCTTGTGTGTACCTGTATTCGACTCAGGATCTGGAATAGAAGAAAACACTTGGGCATGGATTTTGGTCAAGGCATGTGAGAGGGCAGTCACATAATCTACCATAGCATCTGGTTTTTGCAGGCCACGGTTAAGGCTGTTAGCTCGGCTTCTTGGGCTGACTTAGTTGGCAGCTGCTTGTAATACTTGACATCCTGTGGTGACTGCATACCCAGTGTGATATTGACCCTGTTCATCAGCAAATCTAGAGCCATCCACAAACAGTGTTTGGTCTGGGTTAAGTAACGCAGCTTCGTACACAGTCGGCAGGTGGGTAGTTTCCATTTTCATTTGTTCAAAACAATCATGAGGAATATCAAGGTCACAGTCTATGGTGAGTAAGTCCTCACAGGCGTCTGTGTGGTACCTAGGGTACCCTGCTGCACAGTAGTTAATAGTCTTCCTGTTGACCCCCATAGAGGTCAGTTGTTCCTGGGTTGTTTGATTCCATGCCTTGGCCATCGGGCCTAAATCTCTCCATGAAATGTCAGGGGATTTAGTGAGAGATATGTGTGGGACAGCCGTTTCCCAATGATGTTAGAAATGTGTCACATTCTCTGGGAGATGAACTAATATGATCATGTTACCTGTGGAATCCCATAATAAGTCAGTCAGAGTGATTTGAACTTCCTTGAGTTGGAACAGTTCTTCCTCATAATTCATATCAGGGCCTGGACTGCCCTTAAACCACAGGGTGCAGTGGAGTAAGTTCTCTGAATGTTCATCATGTGGGGGTGCAAGGGCAGGCAGCTGCAAATCTGCTTTAACCTCCGGGTTGCCCAGCATCCTGTTGGGCCCCCGTGGAGAGACCTCGGTCCCATCTCCACCTGCCTGTTGTGGTTCCTCACAGGACCAGTCTATAAGGACAACTACTTCGGGTTCCTCTGGCTGCCTCAGGGGGAAACGGTTAACCTCCTCGAATGAAGCCTCTCTTTGGCTGCTGTAACACTCCTTCCGCTGAGCATATTCTCTTTCTTTCGCCAGCCGGAATTTTCAGTCCATCCTTGTGTTTCGCTCGGCTGTGACCTGGTTCCAGATCGCCTGGAATATATCCATGGGCACATTATAACCATACTGGGCCACTCGCTGCCTCACCTCAGCCAGCCAATCATCGCCAGAGCCTTCCATACTTGTCTGCTCCAAGTCGCTGGATACCTCTGCTCCCAGGGGCGCTGCACGTATACTAGCGTTGCCCTCAATTTGTAACTCCACAAACTGTGTCTCTGAGCTGCTTTACCTCGCACTAGGACGCCATCCCACCACTTGCCACCAATGTAACAGATCACCTGGCACCCCGACTGAGTACCTCCGTTGAAGGATGCTCCTAGCGCTTCCTGAGGACTCCAAGCACTGCAGCAGACACCACAACCACCGAACCGGAGAAGCATACTAATGCTCTCAAGCATTTGAATGCGGTAAGCAGCTGAACAGAAAAAGCATACAATCAGCTTACACTCCTGGCAATCAGCATACAATCCAATTCCTCCAATAACGAGACGACACTTCGTTTTGAGGTCAAACAGAACTGACTGTTCTGGCACATACAGCCTCTTTTATTCCCAATCCACTAACTTAGTACTGCCCACAGGATTTTACAGAACAACCAATAACACACGTACATTACAGAAAACACTCCCAGCAATTATACACAAAATCCTCCCCTCTGCTTGTGATCTAATTATGGCACACAATGGGTTAACATAATTATCACCAGCAGGAAAAATACAGTATCATAAAACACATCACAGGGACCCCAAATTATGCAACAAGCCGGGGGATCTGGGTGAACCACATATCCAAAGTTCACCCAGATCCGTTCAGTAGTTTGGAAGATACAGTTTAATGCAGATTCCGCAGAACATATACAGGCTATATGAAAAATAATAACTGTATAATGTGTCCCCTGTTGTATAGTTTAAAACTACTGAACGATGTCTTTGTGCACCAAATACTGGCGAGATGGCACCGTGTAGAAAAGTCCAAACAGTGTCTGTGATTTAAAATGGCCGCCATCCATTGTTCTCACCATGTGCCTCTGATACATGAAATGGTGTCTTTAAAGGGTAATACATCCCAGGGGCCATAGTCACATGGCAGGAGGCTGGCAATCAGTCTTCTCCAATGCCCAGTGGCGAGGTCGGTTTCGCCACACCAACCAAATTGTACCGGGTTGGAATTGGGGATCGAAACATTTAGTCTCTCCTGATATTGGCTTGCACACACTATAATCAATATCCAAATATCTACATTAAGATACAGATCCCTTACATTCATACTGTGAGTGCCAGATGAGAGTTTGGGATATTTGGTTACCTGTTTTAGTAGTCTTAATACAACTATCGCAATTCGGTATGTCTGTACTCCTACCTTCCTGACAAATCATAAAAATACTAAGACACATAATAAAACACATTATTCCTGAAATCCTCATTTTTCTTCGACCGTGCGATGGCCCCTCAGCTTCCCGATTGTGAGGGCTGCAAGGATGTTGTTCTTCTGATCCTCACTTTCCTTCACAGAGATCCCTTCGAGCCACTCTGGCTATGACACCTACTTTGCTGATCTCTATAGTTATTCTAGATGTCCCAATATCTCCTCGTCACTCCGACTGAGTTGCACGCTTCAACCGGATCTTTTTGGAACTCACAAATTCATCCCTGGTGTTATACCTGGATAGGATTGGCCATGCAGAAGGCGGGAACTTATGGCTTTTGAATTTAAAAGACGGACAGAGGAGACTGCAATACATACCTTCACTTGCCCCTGAGGAAGTCCAGTTTGGGACGAAACGCGTAGGGCGGAGGGACCACGACAGCACTTTGATATTTATATTTTATTTTTATTTTTATATTTTAAACGTTTATAGGTTGTTATATTTAGTTTTTATGTTACTACTTGCTATGGGAAGAAGGACGCCGGCACTGTGATTCCTTGAGTATTGTGACAAGCTGGATTTCAACTTTTTTCGTGTGAGTGCAATTCAATAAATACATTACTTTTTATCATATTGGTGCACTATGGTTTGTGTGTCTCTCCTGAAGAAGACTTCAGCTGTCTGTCAAGTCCAAAGATCGTTACATGCCTATACTGCTCTTTCATCTTGTGAGTGCAATTTCAATCAGCGCATTATTTGGTGTTTGAATTTACTACACTATATACTTTCCATGTTCATTCCTTTTTGTAGATTGTATTTTCTTTGTTTGCATTAAGAAGATCAGAGGGCTCTTCTTACAATCATACAGTTGGTAAAATAGTTTTATATATTTTTACCTTTTGGGGAGCACACGTGTTCTATATTTATATATATTCTTTGTTCAACCGGATCTTGCAAGGATTCTCAGGATCTGGGATAGCTTGCCCTAGAATGATGAATCCATGGAGTCACCTCTGCCACCTTTACAGCTGTTGGGGTAGATAAAAGAACAACATAAGGACCCCTCCACTTTTGACCTAATGGAACAATATTCAATTCTTTTAGCCACACTTGATCTCCTGGTTGATAGGAATGATATATGTTCACAGGTAACCTATCTTGCACCCATTTCTGCACCTTCTCCATAGTTTTACCCAACTCTACAACCTGCTGCCAAGTAATTCCTTCACCCAAGTGATTTAAGTTCCCCCTTAGATTACTTAATATGGGAGGTGGACGCCCATACATAATTTCAAAGGGAGACAAACCCATCCTTCTGGTAGGCGTACTACGTATTCGCAACAAAGCTATTGGCAAAAGGACATTCCACTTGAGCTGAGTTTCCTGACACATTTTAGCCAACTGGGTTTGTATTGTTCAGTTCATCCTTTCCACCTTTCCAGAACTCTGAGGTCTATAGGCTGTATGAAGTTTCCACTTGATACCAAGCACGAGTTAGTTGTTGCAAACACTGATGAATAAAGGCTGGGCCATTATCTGATCCTATAGAACACGGAAGTCCATATCTGGGTATAACTTCTCGCAACAGAAATCGTAGAACTTCTCCTGCCTTTTCTGTACGAGTTGGACAAGCTTCTACCCAGCCTGAGTAGGTGCACACAGCTACCAACAAATAACGATATCCCCCAGATTTAGGCATCACAGTGTAATCTATTGGCAAATCTGACATTGGGAGTCCTCCCATATACTGAACTCCAGGGGGTTTGACAGGGCCTTGTCTTGCATTATTTTGGGCACACAAAACACATCTCCGAACTATGGCTTGATTCAGACTAGATAACCTTGGTATATAGAAATGTTTCCTAAGAGATTCTTCCATACTATCTCTTCCAGTATGTGTACCATTATGAAAGTTTTGAACAATCTCTATAGCCAGAGATGTCGGAATAACTATTCTTCCATCTTCTAACTGATACCAGTTATTCTCCAGATATTTCCCAGCTTCAGTTTTCAACCACTCCATCTCTTGGGTTGCATATATTGGAGTCCATTGAGACAGAGGTGCCAGTACAAGGGCTGCGACATATCCCACATATTCCTCTTGCCCAGATTCAGCGACATATTTTGCTGCGTTGTCGGCCGTGCGATTTCCTTTGATGACATCACTATCACCCATCAGATGTGCTCTACAGTGTATAATACTGACTTCCTTCGGTTCCCATACCGCCTCTAACAGTTGGAGTATTTCAGCCGCATACTTGATCTCTTTTCCTTCTGAATTCAGCAATCCCCTTTCTTTATACAATGTTCCATGTGCATGGGTGGTTAGAAAAGCATACTTCGAATCAGTGTAGATATTCAATCTCAGCCCTTCAGCTAATTGCAAAGCCCTGGTTAATGCAATCAGTTCCGCCTTCTGTGCTGAATTCCCTTTTGACAGTGGCCATGCTTCTATCACCTTATCTATAGTCGTTACCGCATATCCTGCATAACGTACACCTTCCTTCACATAACTACTACCATCAGTAAAATACTGTATGTCTGGATTCTGGATGGGAAAATCATGAAGATCAGGCCTGCTTGAAAACACTTCATCCATTATCTCCAAACAATCATGTTGACTTTCAGTAGTCTGAGGCAAAAGGGTAGCTGGATTCAAATTGTTGACAGTTTCGATGTGTACTCTTGGATTTTCACACAACATAGCCTGATATTTGGTCATTCGACTGTTGCTAAACCAATGATTTCCCTTATAATCCAAGAGGGTCTGTACTGCATGAGGTACTCTCACATAGAGTTCATGACCCAAGGTGAGCTTGTCAGCTTCTGCTACCAGTAAGGCAGCAGCAGCCACTGCTCACAGACAAGGTGGAAGACCACTGGCCACTGCATCCAACTGTTTGGACATGTAAGTTACAGGTCTTTGCCATGATCCCAAGTATTGAGTTAATACTCCCACAGCCATTCTTCTTTGCTCATGTACGTACAGATAGAAAGGACGTGTATGATCTGGTGGACCTAGGGCTGGTGCACTCATTAGTGCTTTCTTAACATCTTCGAATGCCTTCTGTTGTTCAGAGGTCCACAAAAAGGGATCATGTTTTGTTTGTTTCACAGCTTCGTATAGAGGTTTCGCCAATATTGCATAATTAGGAATCCATATCCTGCAGAATCCTGCCGCTCCTAAGAATTCTCGCACTTGTCTTCTATTCTTTGGTATAGATATCCGACACACTGCTTCTTTTCTTTCAGGTCCCATCATTCTTTGACCTTCGGATATATGGAATCCTAAATATTTAACATTTGGCTGGCACAATTGTGCTTTCTTCCTCGATACCTTGTATCCTGCTCTCCATAGAATATGAAGCAAATCATAAGTGGCTTGTTGGCATATCTCTTTAGTAACAGCTGCTATCAATAGATCATCCACATATTGAAGTAGTACACATTCTCCTGGGATGGACTTGAAATCTTGCAAATCCTGGCTTAATGCGGATCCAAATAGGGTAGGTGAATTCTTGAACCCTTGAGGTAGTCTGGTCCAGGTCATCTGACGCTTTGAACCTGTAACAGCATCTTCCCATTGGAAAGCAAAGATATGTTGACTCTCACCAGCAATTCGAAGACAAAAGAAAGCTTTCTAAAGATCTAACACTGTGAAGTAGGTTGCCCCACCTGGTATCAAGGCAAGTAGATTGTAAGGATTGGGTACAACTGGGTGTATATTAACTACTGCATCATTAACTGCTCTCAAATCCTGTACAGGACGATATTCGTCCGATCCTGGTTTTTGAACAGGTAATAATGGAGTGTTCCAGGAGGAAGTACAGAATTTTAGGATGCCATACCTTACGAACTTATCCAAGTAGGTTTGCATGTTTTCCTTAGCCTTTTGGGGTATGTGATATTGACGTAGGCTCACAGGATAGGCCCCAAGCTTTAGTTCAATATGTATGGGTGGGATATTACAAGCAAGTCCTGGTGGATTATTCTCTGCCCATACTCGTGGAATGTCAAATAAGGATTCATCACTCTTAGGGTTAACACTTGTCACTATGGAATAGAAGCGCCATTCTTCTTCCCTTGGCACCGATATCGCCATTACGCCATTATGCCTGGTAATCCCTTAAACTTCAGAGATGTTGATCCATTAGGTAAAAAGGTTATCTGGGCTTGAAGCTTTGATAAAAGATCTTGTCCTAGAAGTTGAATCGGACACTCTGGCATATATAGGAACTGATGCTTCACCACATGGCCTTCCAGAATACAAGTGCGACTCTTAAGAACTGGTCTAGCTGCGCTTCTCCCAGTACCATCTTAGTCACCACAGAATGTTCAGCACCTGTGTCGATCATGAAAGAACTTCTCTTTCCCCCTATTGCTACATCGACCATAGGCTCCACTTGACCAAGGGGGATGGAGCCCGGTCGGTATCAATAGTCTTCCATGATAGTGTCAGCCAGACCCACAAAATCTCTATCCTCTCTTTCTCTAGGTCTCTGCATGGGTGGATAGTATCTGTCTCCTTGAACACTTCCTCTACTATTCCCACCATTCCCTCTAAAACTTCCTCTTCCTCTATAACTACCACTATAACCTCCTCGTACCCTTCTCTCTCCTTGTCTATCACCTTCATACTGCTCTCTCTGTGGACACTCACTCTTCCAATGTCCCTCCTTTCTACAATACGCACATTGATTCCTACTTAAAGGTCCCTTGCTCAGCCTATTCTCGTCTCCTCTATTCACTTCCCTTCCCTTCCCTGTCTTTCTACACTTGAGATAGGTACCGCTAGCATATCTGCCTTATTCCTCATCTTACGTTCTTCCTCCCGCTTTACCTCCGTCTCCCTATTCATATATACTTTATTTGCAATCTCCATTAGCTGTAATATGGACATCCCTACAAAGCCCTCTAATTTCTGTAATTTCCTTTTAATATCACCTTGGGCCTGGCTGACAAATGCTGAATTAATCATCCTAGAATTCTCAGGAGCCTCTGGATTAAAAGGAGTATACAACCTATATGACTCCAATAATCTCTCATAAAAGGTACTAGGCGACTCATCAACCTTTTGCAACACCTCAGCCATCTTTGACATATTAATTGCCTTTTTCTATCCTGCCTTTATGCCAGCAATTATGGCTTCCCGATAAGCCCTTAGTTGGGGCATGTCAGCACCATTCACGTTCCAATTTGGATCGACATTTGGATAATGGGCTACAGCCAATGCAACTGGATTGGCCTGATTTTGAGTACGGGACGTTTCCTCAAACGCTTTAATAGCCGCTTAATTAATCCGGGTCCTTTCCTCACAATTAAATAAAGTTAATAATAATTGCTGGCAATCCGCCCAGGTGGGATTATGTGTTTGGATATAGAAGTAACCAAATCTGTCATAACTTGAGGTTTGTCAGTATATGAAGAGTTATGAGTCTTCCAGTTAACCCCTTAAGACCGGAGGGCGTACTATTACGCCCTATTCTAAGCGGCTCTAAACGCCGCCGGGCGTAATAGTACGCCCTCCGGTCTTTCGGTACTTACCCAGTCGCCGGCGATCCCACGCCGGCGATCACGGTGGTGGGGACTCCCAGGGAGCCCCCCGCGGCACGTCCGTCCTCCTCGAGCCCCCCGGCCATGTGAGAGTGGGGTCCTTGTGAGGACCCCACAATCACATGGCCGGGGGTAGCTGCCTCTTGCATTGCCAGCAGGGGGGCTGCCTGTAATGACAGGTGGTCCCCCTGCTGGCTGAAAATAAAATTAAAATAAATAGTGTAAAAAAAAAATAATATATACTTAGATCATATATATATATGATCTAAGTATATATATATTTCCTGGCCATATCCATGGCAGCACAACAATGGGTAGCTCCTCCCCTATCCCTAGTTAGACAGGAACCAATTAAAATAAGGGTACAAATACCCCCTCCTACCTCCTCCTCCCTCAGTCTTTTTGTTCCTGTCCTATCCCTGTAGGACCAAATTAGTCTATTTTAGGACTATAAACACTTTTCTTTTATGGCTTACCTGAGGGTTTTTACCTTCTACCCCCAAGGAAGTTCAGCCTCTCTTCCTTGGGAAGCTTCAGTATCCGGCCCTGTGCAAAGGTGTCCCCCTGAAGATACCCCCTTAGTGACCGGGGGTCCTACTTGCAGTGACCCTAGGGGTAGCAAGAGAAAATAAATGCCAAATAATTCTGATTCCCTGCAGTGACCAAGAGGTAGCAGGAAGTGGCGAGAAGACCCTATTCTGGATGGATTTCTACATTGAAGTACAAAACCCCACATGTATGTATAAAAACAGTGAGATCATCCAAACAAATACTTTCTGCATATATTCTGTTAATTACATATGTGTGGGGTTCCCCCCCCTACCTATGATTGCTTTGTACCTTTCTTCTTTAACTTTTTGCACTAGCCTTCCCGGCGTCCTGTAACTCCTGGGGCGCATGTGCGCCGTTTTCGCGCGTGCTCGCTCGTTCACGGGCACACTAGCTTCGCGTGCACGCCAGTTTCGCGTGCACGCTATGTCCTTGCGCGCGCCTAAGCCGGCGCCTGGGTTCCGGCTGCAGCAAGGGTGCCTCCTGCTATGAGGTTGCTTCCGGGTTGGTGCCGCGCATGCGCAGTTGGCGAGCGGTGAATTCGCTCGTTCTGAGCATGCGCGGATAGGCGGTGACGTCAGATATGACGTCACACGCCTATTTAAGCGCCAAAAGTGTATATAGAGTGTACCTGAGGTTCTTATTAAGACTCTAGAAGTCCTGTTTTCATACATTTTCTACTTTGAATAGCATTTCCTTTGCAAGAAATATTTGAAGGTAAGTTTTACTTCTTAAAGGTATATACACATAATTATTTTTTTTTTTCCATTCCCATTTTCTTTTCTTTCTATACTAATTAAATTACTTTTCTAGACTATTTCGTAATCATCTCCACAATGGAGAAAGACAAAAGGAGATCAATTTCTTCTGATTCGGACTCTTCTGGATATAAAAATAGGTCACACTCTAGGAGTTATAGGTAAGCCATATCATATCATTAATTTTTCTTCTGGATACATAAAGTAAAAGAGTGCTAATATGAGATATTTCCCTATCATGATAGTTCTACGGGAAAGAAAACAGTGAGATCATCCAAAGGAAAATCTCCAAAGAAAAATCAATGCGAAGCTTGTAATAAAAAACCGCTGGAGGGCAAACGGTTATGTGCAGAATGTTTATCTGAAGCAGCTGGAACATCTAATCCTTCAATGGAATTTGTACAATTCATAAAACAAGCGGTGGCTCACGGTATCAAAGAAGCAGGGGCAAGTCACAAAAGACCCCGGTTACATGAACCTTCGGATTACCAACATCATGATTCGTCAGATGAATCCATGGATATGGAATCATACCAGGGGAATTTCTTATCTTCAGACGAAGAAGAAACTCAGGCCCCTGCAGATTTTCTAGAACCTGCTCAGATAGACCACCTCATTTACAAAGTCCGTAAATCTTTGAGCTTAAGAGAGGCAGTTGCAGAACAGTCAACCTCTTATCGTTATTTCTCAGACTTGAGAAAGAAAAGAGCAACCTTTCCAGTGCATGATACTATTAAGGAATTAATTAAAGACGAATGGTCTAATACAGATAAGAAGCTTTCAGCACAAGGCAGAATTTCTCGCCTCTACCCTGTTGACAAGTCTGATTCATACCATTGGGATAATGCCCCTAATGTGGATGCGGCAGTAGTTCGACTTGCAAAACATACCACATTACCAGTAGATGATGCAGGCTCATTTAGACACCCAATGGACAAGAAGATGGATCTGCATCTCTCAAAGGCTTATGTTGCAGCAGGGACTGGTTTTCACCCTGCTATAGCTCTTACTTCAGTATCCAGGGCCTTGAAAATCTGGATCGAAAACTTGGAAGAGGATATCAGAGATGGGAGAAACAGATCTTCTCTTCTGGAAAGATTAAATGATATTAAACTGGCCGTTGACTTTACGTCAGAATCTTCGGTAGACATGGTGAAAGCCTTAGCAAGGAACATGGCTCTTTCAATTTCAGCTAGAAGAGCTTTATGGTTGAGATCCTGGTCCGCAGATTCATCATCAAAGTCTAGTCTATGCGCCCTTCCTTTTCATGGTGAGATGTTGTTTGGTAAAAACCTAGACGAGTGCATCAAAAGAGCTGCAGAAGGTAAAAAAGCTTTTCTTCCACAAGACCGGAAAACCCGTGGATCCTTTCGAGCCAGAAGATACTCTGAGTACCCCTCTTTTCGCGATACCAGATCTTATAAACCGGGAAGAGAATATGGAAGGTCTATTCCATGGAGAGGTGGACATTCATCCAACAGAGGAGGAAAGTCTAGAGGTTCCTCATTTCACAAGAAGCCTTTATGACAAACCCACTTACCATTCTGGAGGAGTAGGTGCCCGTCTACTACTTTTCCAGAATATGTGGAAAAATTCAACTCAAGACAGATGGGTGCTGGATATCATACAAAGAGGATATCTTATAGAATTCTCCACAAGGCCGCCACCTCGCTCCTTCCAGAAGACTATCTGGCCAAGAGATGTAGAAAAAAGAGATTCCCTAAAAAAGTTTATCTCATCCCTTCAAGACGATGGAGTTATCGTTCAAGTTCCAAGAGCTCAGCAAACATACGGGTTTTACTCCCATATCTTTCTCACCAGAAAATCCACAGGGGGATGGAGACCTATATTAGACCTAAGCAGACTAAACAAGTTCCTAAACATAAGGAAATTCAAGATGGAGTCTCTTCAATCCATCGTAAAAGCAGTTTTTCCAAATCAATGGCTCATGTCAATAGACCTGGCAGATGCGTATTTCCATATTCCCATAGCACCCCAGCATCAAAGATTCCTCAGATTCGCTGTGGAAGAGGGGCATTTTCAGTTCCGTGCTCTCCCCTTTGGGCTAAGCACTGCTCCACGTACTTTCTCAAAAGTTCTGGTGGTACTCATCGCAGAACTCAGGAAGAAAGGCATTGCAGTGTATCATTACCTCGACAACATCTTGATTCTGGCAGAAAACAGAGAAATATTAGAAGATCACGGCCTGATATGTATACAGTATCTTCAACAACACGGATGGAAGATCAATTTCGCCAAAAGCAACTTAAAACCATCCCAGAACATGATATATCTAGGAGCAGCATTCAACACTGCAGAAGGGTCCGTCCAACTATCCCCAGAAAGGGGTATGAAAATTCGGGAAAAGGTCAAAGACATGTTAGCATCCAGTGTTTCCTCAGCAGAGAAAATCATGAGCCTCCTGGGATCAATGTCCTCCACTATAGGACTTACAAGATGGGCTCAATGGAGAATGAGGCCTTTCCAAAGGAATTTCCTTTCTCAATTCAAGGGCAATCTGTCTCAACCTATAATGATCCCTCCTCACGTACAAGAATCCCTGAAGTGGTGGACCCAGAAAGAGTCTCTCTTCAGAGGTTATCCCTTAGGAAACATTCCATGGATCATCATCACCACAGATGCCAGTCAATGGGGCTGGGGAGCCCACCTTCAAGACAACTATGTTCAGGGGAAATGGGCATTTTCAACCTCCGACACCCCTTCAAATCTTCTAGAACTTCTGGCAGTTTTCAAGGCTCTAATGCACTTCCAGCAACTTTTACTTCACAAATGGGTCAAGATCAGGACAGACAATGCCACAGTTGTGGCATATATAAATCACCAAGGAGGGACAAGAAGTTGCAGAATGATGAAACTTATGAAACCTTTGATGGCCTGGGCTCAAATGAATTTGGAGAATATCTCTGCAATACATCTCCCAGGAACTCAGAACTCTGTGGCAGACTTTCTCAGCAGGGTGAGATTAGACCCGGGAGAATGGAGTCTATCAGACATAATATTTCTACAGATCGTAGAAAAATGGGGCCTTCCCCAGATAGATCTAATGGCTACAAGCAACAACAGAAAAGTCAAGAACTTATTTTCGAGAATTCCAGATCCTCAGGCCATAGGAAGAGACGCATTGACATGCAGTTGGAACTTCGACCTAGCTTATGCCTTTCCTCCGAAACCCCTCATCTTCCCTCTGCTAAGGAGACTACGACAAGAGAAGACATCACTGATTCTAATAGCCCCTTTTTGGCCTTGCAGACCTTGGTTTCCGCTCCTACTAAGTCTGTGCAAGAAGGATCCATGGCGCCTTCCAGTTGTCCCATTCCTGTTACATCAGGGTCCAATTCACCATCCAAACCCAGCATCCCTTCGTCTGATGGCATGGTACTTGAAAGGGATGGGTTAAAGAACAAGGGATTTTCGAGATCAGTTATCGAGACACTTCTTCAAGCAAGGAAGAAGTCTACTTCATCCACTTACTACAGAATATGGGATGTATTTTCTTCATGGGCCAGTTCAAGGCCCTTTGATATGTTGAACCCTTCGACTACTGACATTCTTGATTTTTTACAATCAGGTCTAGAGAAGGGATTAAGTTATAACACTCTAAAAGTGCATGTTTCTGCCCTCTCTGCTTTAATTAATCATAGATGGGCACTGGATCCGGACATAGCTAGATTTCTGACTGCAGTCCTCAAGATCAAGCCACCCATTAAGTCTATTACTCCGCCATGGGATCTCCCTCTGGTCCTGAAGGCTCTTAAAGCAGATCCTTTTGAACCTATGACATCAATTTCCTGTCATCTTCTCACGATCAAGACAGTTCTACTAGTAGCCCTAGCCTCTGGTAGAAGGGTTTCTGATCTCCAGGCTCTTTCGGCTCGAGAACCTTTTACGATATTTCATAAGGACAGAGTCATCCTGAGAACGGTTCCAGAATTCCGCCCAAAGGTGACTTCAGAGTTCCATATGAATGAAGAGATAATCCTTCCAGCATTAAGTACAGAAGAATCTAATAACAGGGAAAACGCTGATGATGATGCTATCGACCTAGTAAGATGCCTTAAGATATATATACAGAGATCCTCACAATGGCGCATTTCGGAAAGGCTCTTTGTTATTCCTAATGGCCCTAGGAAGGGTCTGCAAGCTTCGAAAGCCACTATCAGCAGATGGATAGTTTCGGCCATTATCCAATCTTATAGGTCATCTAAAACTAGTGTTCCTGAAGGTTTGAAGGCTCACTCTAAACGTTCCCTTTCTTCATCCTGGGCAGCTGCAGCAAAGGTTTCTACAGAACTGATTTGCAAAGCAGCCACTTGGTCATCTTCTAATACATTTATTAGACATTATCGTTTAGATGTAAGAGCTGGCCAATACGATGGATTTGGCAGATCAGTTCTTTCTGCCTCATAGGACTAACTACTATTCTTTTTGTTCATCACATTGAGTTGTTTGTGACAATACACTTGCATTATTTAATAATGTGTCTGAGTTTTTCTTTCCCTCCCTTGGTTTTAGCTTGGGTATTACCCATTGTTGTGCTGCCATGGATATGGCCAGGAAAGAGATAAATTTACTCATACTTACCGTAATTTTATTTTCCTGGTCATAGGCCATGGCAGCACAAAGGTCCCACCCAGGGATATTGCTGTTAACTAGACTGAGGGAGGAGGAGGTAGGAGGGGGTATTTGTACCCTTATTTTAATTGGTTCCTGTCTAACTAGGGATAGGGGAGGAGCTACCCATTGTTGTGCTGCCATGGCCTATGACCAGGAAAAGAAAATTACGGTAAGTATGAGTAAATTTATCTCTCTCTCTCTCTCTCTTCTCTATATATATATATATATATATATATATATATATATATACACAATATATACACATATACATACACACACATACATCAGGTGTATTTTACTATTAATATATATATAATTATATATATATATATATATATATATATCAAATACACGATTGATACTGATTAAATATATATAATTATTGTTATATATATATTTATATATAATATAAAAATAAAAATTTAAATAATGCTAAAAATAAAATTAAAAAAATAATTAAAAATAAATAATTAAAAATATATAGATGTGTGTTATTTCGTTCTAACTGTATTGTGAAATTAATATATATATATATATATATATATATATATATATCAAAATACACGTAGAACGAAATAATATATACATCTATATACATAAATATATACGTATATATCACTATATATATATATATACCTATATATAAATAAAAATATTTAAACAAAATTATATAGATATATACATATATATACACAAAAAACTGTATCTGCTTGGCACTCTCCTTACATGAAAGGTTAAATAAACCACAATATTTTTGTGCCTAGGTGCAACCCGCGTTATATATATATATGAGCAAATAGGGGTGCACTCACAGGTCTTGAATAAGGACGACAATCACATTCTTAAGGTGCAAAAGTCTTCATTATATCCGTGAATACATCAACGTTTCGACCCCTAAGGGTCTTGAAAAAGACCCTTAGGGGTCGAAACGTTGATGTATTCACGGATATAATGAAGACTTTTGCACCTTAAGAATTTGATTGTCGTCCTTATTCAAGACCTGTGAGTGCACCCCTATTTGCTCATATATATATATATATACACATACGTATATATATATATACATATATTAATTCTACATATATATTTATGTAATATTTTTACATAATTAGGTC
>OW240912.1:136140927-136217181 GCA_933207985.1 Pelobates cultripes
AATATTTTTTTCAGTTAATAAAAGCATATCACCGATTGATATAAACATATCTCCTATTGCTATTATCATGTCTGTGGTTGCTATTAACACACTCCTGTTGCTATAAACATAGCTCTGGTTGCTATAAACATTAAGCCGGTTGTTATAAAAATTTCACTAGGTGTTAAAAACATTTCCTCAGTTACTAAATGGATATCACCGGTTAATATAAACATATATACTATTAATATTATCATGTGTCTGGTTGCTATAAACATATATCTGGTTGCTATAAACACACTCCTGTTGCTATAAACATACCTCTGGTTGCTATAAACATTAAGCCAGTTGCAATCAACATTTCACTGGGTATTATACACATTTCTTCAGATACTAAAAGCATATCACCGGTTGCTAGAAACATATCTCCTATTGCTATCATCATGTCTTTGTTTGATATAAACATCTATCTGGTTGCTATAAACAAACTCCTGTTGCTATAAACATACCTCTAGTTGCTATAAACATAAAGCCGGTTGCTAAAAACATTTCACTTAGTATTATACACATTTCTGCAGTTACTTAAAGCATATCACCAGTTGCTATAAAAATATCTCCTATTGCAATCATCATGTCTTTGTTTGATATAAACATGTATCTGGTTGCTATAAACAAACTCCTGTTGCTATAAACATACCTCTGGTTGCTATAAACATTAAGCCGGTTGCTAAAAACATTTCACTTGGTATTATACACATCTCTGTAGTTACTTAAGGCATGTCACCTGTTGAAATTAACATATCTCCTATTGCTATTATCATGTCTCTGGTTGCTATAAAAATATATCTGGTTGCTATAAACACACTCCTGTTGCTATAAACATACCTCTGGTTGCTATAAACATTACGCCAGTTGCTATAAACATTTCACTAGGTGTTAAAAACATTTCCTCAGTTACTAAATGCATATCACCAGTTAATATAAACATATTTCGTATTGCTATCATCATGTCTTTGTTTGATATAAACATCTATCTGGTTGCTATAAACAAACTCCTGTTGCTTTAAACATTAATCCAGTTGCTATAAACATTTCACTGGTTGTTATAAATATTTTTTCAGTTAATAAAAGCATATCACCGATTGATATAAACATATCTCCTATTGCTATTATCATGTCTGTGGTTGCTATAAACACACTCCTGTTGCTATAAACATACCTCTGTTGGCTATAAACATTACGCCGGTTGCTATAAACATTTCACTAGGTGATAAAAACATTTCCTCAGTTACTAAATGCATATCACCGGTTAATATAAACATATGTCCTATTAATATTATCATGTGTCTGGTTGCTATAAACATATATCTGGTTGCTATAAACACACTCCTGTTGCTATAAACATACCTCTGGTTGCTATAAACATTAAGCCGGTTGCTATAAACAATTCACTAGGTGTTAAAAACATTTCCTCAGTTACTAAATGCATATCACCGGTTCATATAAACATATGTCCTATTAATATTATCATGTGTCTGGTTGCTATAAACATATATCTGGTTGTTATAAACACACTCCTGTTGCTATAAACATACCTCCTATTGCTATCATCATGTCGTTGTTTGATATAAACATCTATCTGGTTGCTATAAACAAACTCCTGTTGCTATAAACATTAAGCCGGTTGCAAAAAACATTTCACTTGGTATTATACACATTTCTGCAGTTACTTAAAGCATATCACCTGTTGAAATAAACAAATCTCCTATTGCTATTATCATGTCTCTGGTTGCTATAAAAATATATCTGGTTGCTATAAACACACTCCTGTTGCTATAAACATACCTCTGGTTGCTATAAACATTAAGCCGGGTGCTATAAACATTTCACTGGGTATTATACACATTTCTGCAGTTACTTAAAGCATATCACCGGTTGCTATAAAAATATCTCCTATTGCAATCATCATGTCTTTGTTTGATATAAACATCTATCTGGTTGTTATAAACAAACTCATGTTGATATAAACATACCTCTGGTTGCTATAAACATTAACCCCTTAAATCCGGAGGGCGTACTATTACGCCCTGCAGGAGCCGGCTCTAAACGCCGGCGGGCGTAATAGTACGCCCTCACTTTAATGGCCGCCCACGTGGCCGGCGCTATTCGCCCGCTGCAGATCGCGGTTGGGGGGGATGCCCGGCCCCGCAGGCAACCCCCCCTGTGGCCGGTGACCGCGATCTGCAGTCACTGATCGCATTGACAGGCTGTCACTGCGATCAGTATTTAAGGTGTGTCAGCCGATTTCAAATCGGCTGACACACGTGGCCAGCGGCTACCCCGTGCAGATCGCGGTCGGGGGACTTACCTGGCCCCCCAGGCAGTCCCCCTGGGGTCAGTGACCGCGATCTGCTAACTCTGAGATCGCAGTGACAGGCTGTCACTGCGATCTCAGAGCGCTCTGATCGCAGTGACAGCCTGTCACTGCGATCAGTGTTACATGTGTCAGCCTATTGGCTGACACATGTAACTGGCACACAGATCCCCCTGCAGATTGGAAGGGGGGAGTGCTTGTACCACCCAGGCACTCCCCCCTGTGGCCAATTACCCAATCTGCAGGAGGTGATCACAGTGACAGGCAGTCACTGTGATCACTGATCCTGTGTGTCAGCCAGTGATGTAAAATCACTGGCTGACACTGTCTCTGCCCCCTGTCCTGTAAAAAAAATTAAATATGAGTAAAAAAAAAAAATTACAGTTAAATATAAAATATACTTAGATCATATATATTATATATATATGATCTAAGTATATATATACACATACACACACACACACACACACACATTTACACATACACGAAGTGTATTTAAATATTAATATATATAATTTATATATATATTACTATCAAATTACACGTAGACTAATACTGATTAAATATATATATATATATATAATTATTGTTATATATATATATATATTTATATATAATATAAAAAAATGTAAATACGTAAAAAAAATAAAATTAAAAAAATAATTAAAAATAAATAATAAAAAAATATATAGATGTTTGTTATTTCGTTCTAACTGTATTGTGATATTAATATATATATATTTATATCAAAATACACGTAGAACGAAATAATATATATATCTATATACATAAATATATACATATATATCACTAAATATATACACCTATATATAAATAATAATATTTTAAAAAATTATATATATATATGTATATATACACACATATGTATATATATACATATATTAATTCTACACATATATTTATGTAATATTTTTACATAATTAGGTATCCTAATTAATTACAATTAGCGGGACCTGCCTGACAACCCATGCCGAAAGTATAGGGAATTTAATTTGCTAGCACTATATTTAACCCTATAACTTTTCAAGACACCATAAAACCTGTAAATTGGGGGTACTGTTTTACTCGGGAGACTTCGCTGAACACAAATATTAGTGTTTCAAAACAGTAAAATGTATTACAACAATGATATCGCCAGTAAAAGCGAAGTTTTTTGCATTTTTCACGCACAAACAGCACTTACACGGATGATATTATTGCTGCAATACTTTTTACTGTTTTGAAACACAAATATTTGTGTTCAGCGAAGTCTCCTGAGTACAACAGTACCCCTCATGTACAGGTTTTATGGTGTTTTCAAAAGTTACAGCGTCAAATATAAGGCTTGCATTTCATTTTTTTCACATTAAAATTCGCCAGATTGGTTACGGTGCCTTTGAGACCCTATGGTAGCCCGAGAATGAAAATTACCCTTATGATGGCATACCATTTGCAATAGTAGACAACCCAAGGTATTGCAAACGGGGTATGTCCAGTCTTTTTTAGTAGCCACTTAGTCACAAACACTGGCCAAAATTGTTTTTTTTTGCATTTTTCACACAAACAAATACTAACGCTAACTTTGGCCAGTGTTTGTGACCAAATGGCTACTAAAAAAGACTGGACATACCCCATTTTCAATACCTTGGGTTGTCTACTACTGCAAATGGTATGCCATTATGGGTGTAAATTTCATTCCTGGCTACTATAAAGTCCCAAAGGCAATGGCGAATTTCAATTTCAAATGTAACGTGCTATATTTGACCCTGTAACTTCCCAAAACGCCATAAAACCTGTACATAGGGGGTACTGTTTTACATGTGAGACTTTGCTGAATACAAATATGTGTATTTTATTGCAGTAAAAGCAAACAGTATTATGACACTGACCGTTAAAATGTCATGTAGAACTAAAAAAATCCAAAAAAAATCTTATTTTCTCCCATTTTTTCATATTAAATTATGTTTCATAGCTAAATATTTGATATTAAATGAAAGCCCTGTTTCCCCTGAATAAAATGATATATAATAAGGGTGGGTGCATTTACTATGAAAGAGGTGTATTACGGTTGGACAGACATGTAGCGCAAATGCCAGGTTTTGTTTACATTTTGTTTCGTTCACACTGTGTACATTTGGCTCCGTCCTTAAGGGGTAAAGCCGGTTGCTAAAAACATTTCACTTGGTATTATACACATTTCTGCAGTAACTTAAAGCATATCACCTGTTGAAATAAACATATCTCCTATTGCTATTATCATGTGTCTGGTTGCTATAAACATATATCTGGTTGCTATAAACACACTCCTGTTGCTATAAACATACCTCTGGTTGCTATAAACATTACGCCGGTTGCTATAAACATTTCACTAGGTGTTAAAAACATTTCCTCAGTTACTAAATGCATATCACCGGTTAATATAAACATATGTCCTATTAATATTATCATGTGTCTGGTTGCTATAAACATATATCTGGTTGTTATAAACACACTCCTGTTGCTATAAACATACCTCTGGTTGCTATAAACATTAAGCCAGTGTGCTATCAACATTTCACTGAGTATTATACACATTTCTTCAGTTGCTATCAACATTTCACTGGGTATTATACACATTTCTTCAGTTACTAAAAGCATATCACCGGTTGCTATAAACATATCTCCTATTGCTATCATCATGTCGTTGTTTGATATAAACATCTATCTGGTTGCTATAAACAAACTCCTGTTGCTATAAACATTCCTCTGGTTGCTATAAACATTAAGCCGGTTGCAAAAAACATTTCACTTGGTATTATACACATTTCTGCAGTTACTTAAAGCATATCACCGGTTGCTATAAAAATATCTCCTATTGCTATTATCATGTCTCTGGTTGCTATAAAAATATATCTGGTTGCTATAAACACACTCCTGTTGCTATAAACATACCTCTGGTTGCTATAAACATTAAGCTGGTTGCTATAAACATTTCACTAGGTGTTAAAAACATTTCCTCAGTTACTAAATGCATATCACCGGTTAATATAAACATATGTCCTATTAATATTATCATGTGTCTGGTTGCTATAATCATATATCTGGTTGCTATAATCATATATCTGGTTGCTATAAACACATTCCTGTTGCTATAAACATACCTCTGGTTGCTATAAACATTAAGCCGGTTGCTAAAAACATTTCACTTGGTATTATACACATCTCTGTAGTTACTTAAGGCATGTCACCCGTTGAAATTAACATATCTCCTATTGCTATTATCATGTCTCTGGTTGCTATAAACATATATCTGGTTGCTATAAACACACTCCTGATGATATAAACATACCTCTGGTTGCTATAAACATTAAGCCGGTTGCTATAAACATTTCACTAGGTGTTAAAAACATTTCCTCAGTTACTAAATGCATATCACCGGTTCATATAAACATATGTCCTATTAATATTATCATGTCTTTGTTTGATATAAACATCTATCTGGTTGCTATAAACAAACTCATGTTGCTATAAACATACCTCTGGTTGCTATAAACATTAAGCCGGTTGCTAAAAACATTTCTCTTGGTATTATACACATTTCTGCAGTTACTTAAAGCATATCACCTGTTGATAAACATATCTCCTATTGTTATTATCATGTCTCTGGTTGCTATAAAAATACATCTGGTTGCTATAAACACACTCCTGTTGCTATAAACATACCTCTGGTTGCTATAAACATTAAGCCGGTTGCTAAAAACATTTCACTTGGTATTATACACATTTCTGCAGTAACTTAAAGCATATCACCTGTTGAAATAAACATATCTCCTATTGCTATTATCATGTCTTTGGTTGCTATAAAAATACATCTGGTTGCTATAAACACACTCCTGTTGCTATAAACATACCTCTGGTTGCTATAAACATTAAGCCGGTTGCTATAAACATTTCACTAGGTGTTAAAAACATTTCCTCAGTTACTAAATGCATATCACCGTTTAATATAAACATATGTCCTATTAATATTATCATGTGTCTGGTTGCTATAATCATATATCTGGTTGCTATAAACACACTCCTGTTGCTATAAACATACCTCTGGTTGCTATAAACATTAAGCCAGTTGCTATCAACATTTCACTGAGTATTATACACATTTCTTCAGTTGCTATCAACATTTCACTGGGTATTATACACATTTCTTCAGTTACTAAAAGCATATCACCGGTTGCTATAAACATATCTCCTATTTCTATCATCATGTCGTTGTTTGTTATAAACATCTATCTGGTTGCTATAAACACACTCCGGTTGCTATAAACATACCTCTGGTTGCTATAAACATTAAGCCAGTTGCTATCAACATTTCACTGAGTATTATAGACATTTCTTCAGTTGCTATCAACATTTCACTGGGTATTATACACATTTCTTCAGTTACTAAAAGCATATCACCGGTTGCTATAAGCATATCTCCTATTTCTATCATCATGTCGTTGTTTGATATAAACATCTATCTGGTTGCTATAAACAAACTCCTGTTGCTATAAACACACCTCTGGTTGCTATAAACATTAAGCCGGTTGCAAAAAACATTTCACTTGGTATTATACACATTTCTGCAGTTACTTAAAGCATATCACCGGTTGCTATAAAAATATCTCCTATTGCTATTATCATGTCTCTGGTTGCTATAAAAATATATCTGGTTGCTATAAACACACTCCTGTTGCTATAAACATACCTCTGGTTGCTATAAACATTACGCCGGTTGCTATAAACATTTCACTAGGTGTTAAAAACATTTCCTCAGTTACTAAATGCATATCACCAGTTAATATAAACATATGTCCTATTAATATTATCATGTGTCTGGTTGCTATAAACATATATCTGGTTGTTATAAACACACTCCTGTTGCTATAAACATACCTCTGGTTGCTATAAACATTAAGCCAGTTGCTATCAACATTTCACTGGTTGTTATAAATATTTTTTCAGTTACTAAAAGCATATCACCGGTTGCTATAAACATATTTCTTATTGCTATCATCATGTCTTTGTTTGATATAAACATCTATCTGGTTGCTATAAACAAACTCCTGTTGCTATAAACATTAATCTGGTTGCTATAAACATTTCACTGGTTGTTATAAATATTTTTTCAGTTAATAAAAGCATATCACCGATTGATATAAACATATCTCCTATTGCTATTATCATGTCTGTGGTTGCTATAAACACACTCCTGTTGCTATAAACATAGCTCTGGTTGCTATAAACATTAAGCCAGTTGCTATCAATATTTCACTGGGTATTATACACATTTCTTCAGTTACTTAAAGCATATCACTGGTTGCTAGAAACATATCTCCTATTGCTATCATCATGTCTTTGTTTGAAATAAACATCTATCTGGTTGCTATAAACAAACTCCTGTTGCTATAAACATATCTGGTTGCTATAAACACACTCCTGTTGCTATAAACATACCTCTGGTTGCTATAAACATTAAGCCGGTTGCTATAAACATTTCACTAGGTGTTAAAAACATTTCCTCAGTCACTAAATGCATATCACCGGTTAATATAAACATATGTCCTATTAATATTATCATGTGTCTGGTTGCTATAATCATATATCTGGTTGCTATAAACACACTCCTCTTGCTATAAACATACCTCTGGTTGCTATAAACATTAAGCCAGGTGCTATAAACATTTCACTGGGTATTATACACATTTCTGCAGTTACTTAAAGCATATTACCGGTTGCTAAAAAAATATCTCCTATTGCAATCATCATGTCTTTGTTTGATATAAACATGTATCTGGTTGCTATAAACAACTCCTGTTGCTATAAACATACCTCTGGTTGCTATAAACATTAAGCGGTTGCTAAAAACATTTCACTTGGTATTATACACATCTCTGTAGTTACTTAAGGCATGTCACCCGTTGAAATTACATATCACCTATTGCTATTATAATGTCTCTGGTTGCTATAAAAATATATCTGGTTGCTATAAACACACTCCTGTTGCTATAAACATACCTCTGATTGCTATAAACATTACGCCGGTTGCTATAAACATTTCACTAGGTGTTAAAAACATTTCCTCAGTTACTAAATGCATATCACCGGTTAATATAAACATATGTCCTATTAATATTATCATGTGTCTGGTTGCTATAAACATATATCTGGTTGCTATAAACACACTCCTGTTGCTATAAACATACCTCTGGTTGCTATAAACATTAAGCTGGTTGCTATAAACATTTCACTAGGTGTTAAAAACATTTCCTCAGTTACTAAATGCATATCACCGGTTCATATAAACATATGTCCTATTAATATTATCATGGGTCTGGTTGCTATAAACATATATCTGATTGTTATAAACACACTCCTGTTGCTATAAACATACCTCGGGTTGCTATAAACATTAATCCGGTTGCTATAAACATTTCACTGGTTGTTATAAATATTTTTTTCAGTTAATAAAAGCATATCACCGATTGATATAAACATATCTCCTATTGCTATTATCATGTCTGTGGTTGCTATTAACACACTCCTGTTGCTATAAACATAGCTCTGGTTGCTATAAACATTAAGCCGGTTGTTATAAAAATTTCACTAGGTGTTAAAAACATTTCCTCAGTTACTAAATGGATATCACCGGTTAATATAAACATATATACTATTAATATTATCATGTGTCTGGTTGCTATAAACATATATCTGGTTGCTATAAACACACTCCTGTTGCTATAAACATACCTCTGGTTGCTATAAACATTAAGCCAGTTGCAATCAACATTTCACTGGGTATTATACACATTTCTTCAGATACTAAAAGCATATCACCGGTTGCTAGAAACATATCTCCTATTGCTATCATCATGTCTTTGTTTGATATAAACATCTATCTGGTTGCTATAAACAAACTCCTGTTGCTATAAACATACCTCTAGTTGCTATAAACATAAAGCCGGTTGCTAAAAACATTTCACTTAGTATTATACACATTTCTGCAGTTACTTAAAGCATATCACCGGTTGCTATAAAAATATCTCCTATTGCAATCATCATGTCTTTGTTTGATATAAACATGTATCTGGTTGCTATAAACAAACTCCTGTTGCTATAAACATTAAGCCGGTTGCTAAAAACATTTCACTTGGTATTATACACATCTCTGTAGTTACTTAAGGCATGTCACCTGTTGAAATTAACATATCTCCTATTGCTATTATCATGTCTCTGGTTGCTATAAAAATATATCTGGTTGCTATAAACACACTCCTGTTGCTATAAACATACCTCTGGTTGCTATAAACATTAAGCCGGTTGCTGTAAACATTTCACTAGGTGTTAAAAACATTTCCTCAGTTACTTAAAGCATATCACCGGTTGCTATAAACATATCTCCTATTGCTATCATCATGTCTTTGTTTGATATAAACATCTATCTGGTTGCTATAAACAAACTCCTGTTGCTATAATCATACCTCTGGTTGCTATAAACATTAAGCCTGTTGCTAAAAACATTTCACTTGGTATTATACACATCTCTGTAGTTACTTAAGGCATATCACCCGTTGAAATTAACATATCTCCTATTGCTATTATCATGTCTCTGGATGCCATAAAAATATATCTGGTTACTATAAACACACTCCTGTTGCTATAAACATTTCACTGGGTATTATACACATTTTTTCAGTTACTTAAAGCATATCACCCGTTGAAATTAACATATCTCCTATTGCTATTATCATGTCTCTGGATGCCATAAAAATATATCTGGTTGCTATAAACACACTCCTGTTGCTATAAACATACCTCTGGTTGCTATAAACATTAAGCCGGTTGCTATAAACATTTCACTAGGTGTTAAAAACATTTCCTCAGTTACTAAATGCATATCACCGGTTCATATAAACATATGTCCTATTAATATTATCATGTGTCTGGTTGCTATAAACATATATCTGGTTGTTATAAACACACTCCTGTTGCTATAAACATACCTCCTATTGCTATCATCATGTCGTTGTTTGATATAAACATCTATCTGGTTGCTATAAACAAACTCCTGTTGCTATAAACATACCTCTAGTTGCTATAAACATTAAGCCGGTTGCAAAAAACATTTCACTTGGTATTATACACATTTCTGTAGTTACTTAAAGCATATCACCCGTTGAAATTAACATATCTCCTATTGCTATTATCATGTCTCTGGTTGCTATAAAATATATCTGGTTGCTATAAACACACTCCTGTTGCTATAAACATACCTCTGGTTGCTATAAACATTAAGCCGGGTGCTATAAACATTTCACTGGGTATTATACACATTTCTGCAGTTACTTAAAGCATATCACCGGTTGCTATAAAAATATCTCCTATTGCAATCATCATGTCTTTGTTTGATATAAACATCAGGTTGTTATAAACAAACTCATGTTGATATAAACATACCTCTGGTTGCTATAAACATTAACCCCTTAAATCCGGAGGGCGTACTATTACGCCCTGCAGGAGCCGGCTCTAAACGCCGGCGGGCGTAATAGTACGCCCTCACTTTAATGGCCGCCCACGTGGCCGGCGCTATTCGCCCGCTGCAGATCGCGGTTGGGGGGGATGCCCGGCCCCGCAGGCAACCCCCCCTGTGGCCGGTGACCGCGATCTGCAGTCACTGATCGCATTGACAGGCTGTCACTGCGATCAGTATTTAAGGTGTGTCAGCCGATTTCAAATCGGCTGACACACGTGGCCAGCGGCTACCCCGTGCAGATCGCGGTCGGGGGACTTACCTGGCCCCCCAGGCAGTCCCCCTGGGGTCAGTGACCGCGATCTGCTAACTCTGATATCGCAGTGACAGGCTGTCACTGCGATCTCAGAGCGCTCTGATTGCAGTGACATCCTGTCACTGCGATCATTGTTACATGTGTCAGCCTATTGGCTGACACATGTAACTGGCACACAGATCCCCCTGCAGATTGGAAGGGGGGAGTGCTTGTACCACCCAGGCACTCCCCCCTGTGGCCAATTACCTAATCTGCAGGAGGTGATCACAGTGACAGGCAGTCACTGTGATCACTGATCCTGTGTGTCAGCCAGTGATGTAAAATCACTGGCTGACACTGTCTCTGCCCCCTCTCCTGTAAAAAAAAATAAAATATTAGTTAAAAAAAAAAATTGGTTACATATAAAATATACTTAGATCATATATATATATATATATATATATATATATATATATATATATATATATATATATATATATATATATATATATATTTGTGTAAGGGGCAAATTATCCATACCGATACGGTAGGCCTGTAAATAAAGAGGGCCCACCAAGGAGAAGAAAGTAAAGTAAATGGAAAGAAAAGAGAAAGTGTTGAAATGAGGAGTGGGTGGGAGGGTCATTCTGATGCTGACCTCAAGCGATATGAGTCAGGTAAGGGGTGTCCCTTATATAGGGGAGTGAATTAATTTAAGCCCCTCCCACAAATACAGGCAAAACTGCCTTAATACTTGTGTAAGGGGCAAAATAGCCGTATATGGAGTAAGGATCCAGCATAAGCTTAGGATAGTGTAAAGGGAGCAAGTCGGTTGTGGTGTGCCGATACCGACGATACGGTAGGCCTGTAAATAAAGAGGGCAAAAATGAATAATCAAAGATTTAATACAGTCAACAAATATATACAAATTAACCAGACATTTCCTTAAATGCATTACAGTATTTAATTCCTGAAAGGATTTTGAAGGTAGGAATCTAGGACCGAAAGTGGGCACCATTTGTTGTGGGTAGGATAGTATGTTATCCCTACTGTTGGTGCATGTTGACTCATTTCGGAATGTGGTAGAGCCAATAGGTAATGATATATGTGTTTACGTACGTGGGATCGTTGAAGACAATGATCTGTCTGAGTGGTGGTGATGGTAGTGGATTCTCTGGCCTGAGAAAGGCATAAAAGGCAATGTGCATGGCTGGTAATGGCCGACTTGGTAGTATAATTGAATGGTTGTAGATCTAATAGGTCCGATAAGGATGAACAGTTGGATGGCTATTGGTAATCTCTGAGAGGAACGGGGGGAATGGATTCCTGAAAACCTCTGAGTATATTCTTTTCTGGTATGATAGCATGAAGTTTATGGTAGTTTTGGCCATAGGTTATCATGTGTTGTTGAATGCCTGTAAAATATATAATTAATGGTGTATGAGATAGTTTAAGGTGGCAAAAATAAGCAAAACTTAGGAAAAATGTTGTGACACAGGTTGAGCTATGTCGTGTTCCAATGAGATTCTTTAAGCCAGGTGAAAAGCTGTGTTATGCGTTCTACAAGTATGGGACGAAAGTGCTAGGTGGGATAGTGCATGCTATGCTGCATGAGTATGTCTAATCCATGATTTTGTCTCTGGAACGAAAGAGTGGACGTGACTGTATGGGCGGCTGTAGGAAGCGTATGATGAACATGCCTGGAATATAAATGAGACAGTTGTCGGCAGGGATGTATACCCCCGTCTGGTACATGAAAGTGAAATGTGATAAGTGGCCAACCAAGTGAGTTCCCCAGAAACATCATGAACTTATGGATGAGTAGTGGCGTTTGTTGATGATATGGTATGTGCTTAGTTGTCTGAGTAACAACGGATTGATGACCCTGACCATGATTTACCCCATGCCACAGCAGCTGCTACAATGGGGTAGATCTCCCAAAGGGGCTGAAGTGGTGGAAAAATTTCCAAACCTGGATGCCATGGCCAACAGCCCCAAAGCAATTGTTCCCGGTAGATCGCTGCCAAACCCGTGGTATACGCTGCGTCTGACCATCTGGTTGGAGAAGTGTCAGACAATCCTGGAAGGAACATGCGTTTACCATGCCAAGTGGTTAAGAAATCCCCCCCCCATGTGCAGGTCTGCTGTTGCTGAGGTGTCTAGGCACCTCCTCTGATTGTCATGTTGGAAGTGTGGAAAAAAGGGGAAAGTACTCTGGATGTGAAAGCATGGCAAAATTAAGGAACCTGGTAGGGATCGTAGTTCCTTGCAGTTGTAAGTACTAAGCAGGAGGTAGTGATTGATGTAGTTGAGAATGTTCCCTATTTGTCTTGTGGTAACTTGCGTGTATGGATGCCGACTCAAGTCATATGCCCAGTAATGTGAAGATAGTGTCTGGGCCTTCTGTTTCTTATGGGGTACTGGGACGCCCAAGTGGTCAACCAGACTAAGCTGCCATGAGGCTTCTAGTGAAAAATATGCTTTCTTGATTAACAAGAAGTCTTCTAGATAGTGTATGACTGTAAGGCCTCTGGATATGTTATCATAACCAGCACAGAGTATCTCCGAATATCGATAGTAGGCTAATCTGTAGCTCGAAAGTTGAGCGGGGAAAGGATTGCCCAATTTATGCCATGTAACTGCCAGTGTGTAGGGTAGATGGTAGCCGTTTACTGCGTTGATGATATTGGTCTTACTTAATCAAGCTTCAACCCATGCTTGAGTGATAGCTGTAAAGGTAGATCAATGGTGTTGTATAGTAAGAAAAATCCTCGGAGGGTATGAGGGAGTTGAGACTTGGGGTAGCGAAGGTGTGTGTTACCAATAAGTCCATGGTTAGTCTTTGTTTAAGGGAAGATTCCTTGTGACAATACCAATGTGTGTGTTTGGTGCCATGCTGTAAATGGTGGAGATTGGAAGACCCCTCTGCAAATCTTGGCTATGAGTGTGTTTACAGCCAATGGTTTTGTTGTGCTGACTGTAAGTGAGGGCATGCTATATTCCTTGAAGGTGTGTTTATGATACCTGTATGGGAGCCCTTTGAAGCTCCAGAGCTTTAGTAAATCTACTACAAGTCTGGAAGGGTGATGAGTCAGTAGTGTTGAAAATGCATTGGTGTGTACAGATGGTGAATACGTTATTTGTAAGTTGTATTGGGACACATGGTTTGTCATGTGCCCTGAACTATTTGAACATATATGCAACAGTCTGTATGCAATGCAACTACTCATATCAGTGGTCTCTGGTAGTTCAGAGGTGCTGGTACCTGGAGCCTGAGAGTGCTCGTCCATTTGTTTGGGACAAAATCCCTTCTGTATGGGTACCTGCACAAATAAACATCTCCACATATTCCAAATGCCAACCCAACCAAGGGATGGTCAGTTCCCGATTTACCTGGAATCCCTGGATCTGACCATCACAGATACATCATCATACATATATATGCCTTGCTTCCCCAATGTGCTGGGATCATACGTGCAGGTTTAACATCTTGTGTGTCATAAGAATTGATTGTACCAGGTAACCGAGTTTCGGTTGGTGCTGGTTGTACAGTAGCGTGAGGCCCAGCCTTGTGAGGACTGTGGTGACCAACTCGAGATTGCCAGTCTGTCATAAATTTTTTGGCTCATGAGTTTATGAGTGAAGCTAACATAGCCTGGGTGTCACCTGAGTTGATGTAGCTGGGCCTTCCCCTGCCTCCGTGTTGTCCGTTGATGTATGGAGGAGTTTGAATAACTGCTTTCCTTGCTGTAGCAGGGTAGGTCGGTGGTAATGTGTGGGATCGTCCAGGATCTGATTGCTGCTGGACTAGCAACATCTCCTCTGCTTGAAGGTGTATCAATTTTAGCCGGGGTGCTAGGAAGAGGTGATTCTTCACCATCTTTTTGAGAAATACTTAAATAACAATAAAGATTGCAATTATATTTGTACCCAGGGTTCTTGTACTGGCTTGCTAGCTAAGCCGTAAGGCGAAACGATTAGGCTTGGTGTTTTTTGGTGACTGGTGAGGCCCTGCTAGTTGCCAAGTGGCTTGAGAGGCTCTATCTATGCTTGGCGCGAGGGGATTTTGTGTGGCCACCGAACGCTGTGGCAGGATGTTGGCCTCTCGGTGACAGTAACCAGAAAATAGGAAGGGGAGTGACAGGTGAGGTCCTCTCTATGATACAATGCGAGGCGACTAGCTCACGAGTGGCCCGAGGGGTGTATGCCTCTGAGTGTGAGGCGGGGTGTTGGCCTCGCGGGACCACTAACCGAAGCATAATGCAGAGAAAAAAGGGGGTAATACCTATTGGGCCCTAGAACCCTAATTGCCAGTACACTATTACTATTCCAGGGAAGGTAAGAGATGGATAACTACGTGAGCAGGTGTATGTACCTGGTAGTATGGTATTGAACCTGACAATCCGTATAGGTTTTTTAGTAGTAACTGTAACCTGAATGGATAAAACCGTATGGCATAAGGAAATATGGCATAGACCAAGCTTATCTTAATACGTACAGTATATGTGAAAAGTAAAGTGCCATGATGTGTAAATATTAAACATCGTAGCCATACTGGTTAAATATGTATCAATCTTAACCCATTAAGTGCCGTATGTACAAGTGAAAATGTGGTCTGTCCCCACCTTGTATGTTGTATGTCCCCTTGCTAGGGGAAGTCTGTTGCGGGAGCAGCGTGCTGTGAAAAATGTATGTGAACTATATTACCAGTTACATATATACAGATGCGTCTGCTACTGTGTAATAATATATGTATTTATACCAGATGTTGATATAGTGCTTGCTATGTGAATTGTTGTATGTCTTATTGAATGGTAGGGGTCAGTGAACATGGTGTTGCAAAATGCAAGTGCACTGGAGATCTGCCGAGTGCCCTATAGGTGGCAGTGTAGTTGGATACTGATTGGTATGTGAAATGTTGTTTGTCTGTTGACCTATAGGTGTCAGTGTTTTGGTGTTTGTAAAACCCCATGAAAATTGTCAATGTACTTGACAGACCTGTAGGTGGCAGTGTTGATAGAACCACTGTTGGTCTTGATGTGAAATGTAAATTATTGTGAATTAAACCTGAAGTTGAGCCCGTGCTGGAGTTTAATTTATGGTCTATAGTTATGTTTAAAACAATCTTATGTGTAATTTATATTGGCTGGTAAATTGTATATGACATGTGAAGACAGTTTGCTGTTGACCAGTAGGGGTCAGAAATGCTGATTGTATGTTAAAATACCCTTTAACCCCTTAAGGACCAAACTTCTGGAATAAAAGGGGATCATTACACGTCACACATGTCATGTGTCCTTAAGGGGTTAATGCTACCATTTGACAGATAGGAGTCAGTATAAAAGCGAAAATGCTGTAGTTCGTTTGTTTGCTTATGAAGTGGAATAAAATCTGAGAAGCCTGTAGTATACTGATTGACCGGTAGGGATCAGCATGTAGGCGAAAATGCCGTGGTTAGTTGGTTTGTACACGAAATGCAATAATGTCTGAGAAGCCTGTAGTACACTGAATGACCTGTAGGGGTCAGTGTGTAGGCGCAAATGCAGTGGTTCGTTGGTTTGTACATGAAATGCAATAATGTCTGAGAAGCCTGTAGTACACTGAATGACTGGTAAGAGTCAGTGTGTAGGTGAAAATGCAGTGGTTTATGGTTTTGTACATGAAAAGCAAAAACGTCTAAGAAGCCTGTAGTACACCGAATGACTGATAGGGGTCAGTGTGTAGGTGAAAATTGCAGTGGTTTGTTGGTTTATACATGAAATGTAATAATGTCTGAGAAGCCCGTAGTACACCGAATGACCGGTAGGGGTCAGTGTGTAGGCGCAAATGCAGTGGTTCGTTGATTTGTACATGAAATGCGATAATATCTAAGAAGCCTGTAGTACACTAAATGACCAGTAGGGGTCAGTGTGTAGGCGTAAATGCAGTGATTCGCTGATTTGTACATGAAATGCAATAATGTCTGAGAAGCCTGTAGTACACCAAATGACCAGTAGGGGTCAGTGTGTAGGCGCAAATGCAGTGATTCGTTTATTTGTACATGAAATGCGATAATGTCTAAGAAGCCTGTAGTACACCAAAAACCGGTAGGGGTCAGTGTGTAGGTGAAAATGCGGTGTTTGGTTGGTTTTTACATGAAATGCAATAATGTCTGAGAAGCCGGTAGTACACCGAATGACCGGTAGGGGTCAGTGTGTAGGCAAAAATGCAGTGGTTCGTTGGTTTGTACATGAAATGCAATAATGTCTAAGAAGCCTGTAGTACACCCAAAGACCGGTAGGGGTCAGTGTGTAGGCGAAAATGCAGTGGTTCGCTGGTTTGTACATGAAATGCAATAATGTCTAAGAAGCCTGTAGTACACCCAAAGACCGGTAGGGGGTTTAAACGAATGATATGCATGAACATGCAATGGTTTTAGAACAGACATAGACAAAATGCAGCCGTAAAGTGAGGACCTGACCCGTGCATGGTGCCGTGGGACTGATGCCTGGCGTAACGGGTAGGTCGACTTACTGTTTGTGAGTCACTTGGACACCATCCACGGCAATGGATTGAAGAAAGAAGGTGGTAGGCCGGAAAAGCCTGTGGCTGGATTCCTGACACAGCTCTGCTTAGAAAACCTCATGGAGTAATCAGGTAAAATGGCGTCTGGATGACCCGGAAGTGGAAATCATTCTGATGCTGACCTCAAGCGATATGAGTCAGGTAAGGGGTGTCCCTTATATAGGTGAGTGAATTAATTTAAGCCCCTCCCACAAATACAGGCAAAACTGCCTTAATACATATGATCTAAGTATATATATACACATACACACACACACACACACACATTTACACATACACGAAGTGTATTTAAATATTAATATATATAATTTATATATATATTACTATCAAATTACACGTAGACTAATACTGATTAAATATATATATATATAATTATTGTTATATATATATATATTTATACATAATATAAAAAAATTTAAATACGTAAAAAAAATAAAATTAAAAAAATAATTAAAAATAAATAATAAAAAAATATATAGATGTTTGTTATTTCGTTCTAACTGTATTGTGATATTAATATATATATATTTATATCAAAATACACGTAGAACGAAATAATATATATATATCTATATACATAAATATATACATATATATCACTAAATATATACACCTATATATAAATACAAATATTTAAAAAAATTATATATATATATGTATATATACACATATGTATATATATACATATATTAATTCTACACATATATTTATGTAATATTTTTACATAATTAGGTATCCTAATTAATTACAATTAGTGGGACCTGCCTGACAACCCATGCCGAAAGTATAGGGAATTTAATTTGCTAGCACTATATTTAACCCTATAACTTTCCAAGACACCATAAAACCTGTAAATTGGGGGTACTGTTTTACTCGGGAGACTTCGCTGAACACAAATATTAGTGTTTCAAAACAGTAAAATGTATTACAACAATGATATCGCCAGTAAAAGTGAAGTTTTTTGTATTTTTCACGCACAAACAGCACTTACACGGATGATATTATTGCTGCAATACTTTTTACTGTTTTGAAACACAAATATTTGTGTTCAGCGAAGTCTCCCGAGTACAACAGTACCCCTCATGTACAGGTTTTATGGTGTTTTCAAAAGTTACAGCGTCAAATATAAGGCTTGTGTTTCATTTTTTCACATTACTAAAATTGTGATTGGTTACGTTGCCTTATTCCCTATGGTAGCCCAAGAATGAAAATTACTCCCCATGATGGCATACCATTTGCAATAGTAGACAACCCAAGGTATTACAAACAGGGTATGTCAGTCTTTTAGTAGTAGCCACTTAGTCACAAACACTGGCCAAAATTGGTTTTTTGCATTTTCACACAAAACAGATACTAACGCTAACTTTGGCCAGTGTTTGTGACCAAATGGCTACTAAAAAAAGACTGGACATACCCCATTTGCAATACCTTGTGTTGTCTACTATTGCAAATGGTATGCCATTATGGGTGTAAATTTCATTCCCGGGCTACTATACAGTCTCAAAGGCAACGTAACCAATCTGGCGAATTTCAATTTCAAATGTAACGTGCTATATTTGACCCTGTAACTTCCCAAAACGCCATAAAACCTGTACATAGGGGGTACTGTTTTACACGTGAGACTTTGCTGAATACAAATATGTGTATTTTATTGCAGTAAAAGCAAACAGTATTATGACACTGACCGTTAAAATGTCATGTAGAACTAAAAAAATCAAAAAAAATCTTTTCTCCCATTTTTTTCATATTAAATTATGTTTCATAGCTAAATATTTGATATTAAATGAAAGCCCTGTTTCCCCTGAATAAAATGATATATAATAAGGGTGGGTGCATTTACTATGAAAGAGGTGTATTACGGTTGGACAGACATGTAGCGCAAATGCCAGGTTTTGTTTACATTTTGTTTCGTTCACACTGTGTACATTTGGCTCCGTCCTTAAGGGGTTAAGCCGGTTGCTAAAAACATTTCACTTGGTATTATACACATTTCTGCAGTAACTTAAAGCATATCACCTGTTGAAATAAACATATCTCCTATTGCTATTATCATGTGTCTGGTTGCTATAAACATATATCTGGTTGCTATAAACACACTCCTGTTGCTATAAACATACCTCTGGTTGCTATAAACATTAAGCCGGTTGCTATAAACATTTCACTAGGTGTTAAAAACATTTCCTCAGTTACTAAATGCATATCACCGGTTCATATAAACATATGTCCTATTAATATTATCATGTGTCTGGTTGCTATAAACATATATCTGGTTGTTATAAACACACTCCTGTTGCTATAAACATACCTCTGGTTGCTATAAACATTAAGCCAGGTGCTATAAACATTTCACTGGGTATTATACACATTTCTGCAGTTACTTAAAGCATATCACCGGTTGCTAGAAACATATCTCCTATTGCTATCATCGTGTCTTTGTTTGATATAAACATCTATCTGGTTGTTATAAACAAACTCATGTTGATATAAACATACCTCTGGTTGCTATAAACATTTCACTTTGTATTATACACATTTCTGCAGTAACTTAAAGCATATCACCTGTTGAAATAAACATATCTCCTATTGCTATTATCATGTCTTTGGTTGCTATAAAAATACATCTGGTTGCTATAAACACACTCCTGTTGCTATAAACATACCTCTGGTTGCTATAAACATTAAGCCAGTTGCTATCAACATTTCACTGAGTATTATACACATTTCTTCAGTTGCTATCAACATTTCACTGGGTATTATACACATTTCTTCAGTTACTAAAAGCATATCACCGGTTGCTATAAACATATCTCCTATTGCTATCATCATGTCGTTGTTTGATATAAACATCTATCTGGTTGCTATAAACAAACTCCTGTTGCTATAAACATTCCTCTGGTTGCTATAAACATTAAGCCGGTTGCAAAAAACATTTCACTTGGTATTATACACATTTCTGCAGTTACTTAAAGCATATCACCGGTTGCTATAAAAATATCTCCTTTTGCTATTATCATGTCTCTGGTTGCTATAAAAATATATCTGGTTGCTATAAACACACTCCTGTTGCTCTAAACATACCTCTGGTTGCTAAAAACATTAAGCCGGGTGCTATAAACATTTCACTGGGTATTATACACATTTCTGCAGTTACTTAAAGCATATCACCGGTTGCTATAAAAATATCTCCTATTGCAATCATCATGTCTTTGTTTGATATAAACATCTATCTGGTTGTTATAAACAAACTCATGTTGATATAAACATACCTCTGGTTGCTATAAACATTAACCCCTTAAATCCGGAGGGCGTACTATTACGCCCTGCAGGAGCCGGCTCTAAACGCCGGCGGGCGTAATAGTACGCCCTCACTTTAATGGCCGCCCACGTGGCCGGCGCTATTCGCCCGCTGCAGATCGCGGTTGGGGGGGATGCCCGGCCCCCCAGGCAACCCCCCCTGTGGCCGGTGACCGCGATCTGCAGTCACTGATCGCATTGACAGGCTGTCACTGCGATCAGTATTTAAGGTGTGTCAGCCGATTTCAAATCGGCTGACACACGTGGCCAGCGGCTACCCCGTGCAGATCGCGGTCGGGGGACTTACCTGGCCCCCCAGGCAGTCCCCCTGGGGTCAGTGACCGCGATCTGCTAACTCTGAGATCACAGTGACAGGCTGTCACTGCGATCTCAGAGCGCTCTGATCGCAGTGACAGCCTGTCACTGCGATCAGTGTTACATGTGTCAGCCTATTGGCTGACACATGTAACTGGCACACAGATCCCCCTGCAGATTGGAAGGGGGGAGTGCTTGTTTTAAATATTTTTATTGTTTTCACAATATAAGTGCATATTGCGAACTGGTTCGTAATAAAGCCAGAGGTTGCCCACGCAGGGGCTTAAGCAGTAAGTTATAGCATTCATTAAGGTGAACGGTCGCCTACGTAGAGGCTTAAATGTTAGCACATAGGAATAGATGCAGATTATCGCTTGCGCAGAGGCGTAATGATCAGAACATATAGGCGTACTTGAACTTTGCAGGAATACATTTCTAAGCATTACAGCATAAAAGGTAACAACATCCTATAATGCGTCTATCTGAGGTAAACTGTAGCTGATCATGCAATACATGTAATGAAGTATATAGGCAAACTAATGCAGTGTTAAAAGAAATAAACTAAGGTGTCTATATGTGAGCCTGTTCCTTAAGCGTCTTCTCAGAATGAGTTAACACATGATATATGTGACTAGATGAGCGCGGTCATTTCTGTGTTAAGATATAAGCATATTAATATACATCGTATAATACAACATTCTGGCTATTCAAGTAGGCATTAATAAGTGGCGTCAAGCTTTTGCCCGTGGGGGCACTACAACATTACATATCCATTCTGAAGCTGATGTGTATAAGTCACATTGTATAGTCTAGTGCTAGACTATCAGTAATTCCTTGCACTCTGAGCAATCACATAATGTACGCATAATGAGGGCTAAGATGTATAACGTGCATATGTTTAACTTATCCTGATGTAAAGCCCAGTGCAGCTTTGTAGTATTTTGACTAACAGCAATGCCCAGATTATGTGCCCCTTAAACGTATTTGTTATCTAGTCACGTGAGCCGGATAATAAACATCTTAGTTGCTATATGCAGGTGCATGTGTCGTTTAGGCTAGACCCATAAAGTTAAGGCTCAAAGGTACACCTCATAACTCCTAGTATAACCATATTAACTATAACAGTGTAAGAGCAGAGCTGTTCGTAATGTTAATCCGATAAGGGCCCACCATGGCATGGCCGTGGCGCGTCTCCCGGGGCGCCAAGTCTCCGTCAGTCTCCCCCCGCGATAGTTCCAGCCCAGCACCTGAGTCCTCCACGATGCTGTGGGCACTCGGGGGCAGAAATTATCCGCTAGACCCCCACACCTAGAATCCGCGGGTCTCCCGTTCCCTGCACCTCCTCAGCACCGCCTCAGACCCAGTGAAGATTGTGTCCCATTGTCTCTCCTGGTGCCGGCCTCACACTTGGGACCGGTGCACGCCGCTCCCGGCTACCGGTCTGCCGGGGGGGCTGCGCAAACCCACCCCACAGGGCTCTCAGCTTCAGGGACACGGCTCTCTGGGGACCTCCCAGACCCAGAGGCCCGGACACTCACTTTTCCTGCAGGCTGGCCGGCATCGCGTGGGGTCCCTCAGGGGCGCGGCGGCACCGGAGTCCACCCCTGCCTTCCAGGTCGTCTCCCCTCGGTAAGTTATCTCCTTTAATGACTCTGCACTCCTCTTTCAACGGTGCCTTTGAGGGGAAGCCATTTCAGTAATTTGGCTCAGCTGCGTCAGATCCCCAACCTCCTGAGCTTCTGTGTCTTCTCTGTCCCTGCCAGGGTGCTTTCATCACTAAAAGTATTTCCCCTCAGTGTAGATGTCCAGTACAGCTGGCTGGCCGTCTTTGCCATTGCCAGTTTAGGCAGTCGGCATAATGTCCACGCGGGGGCTCCCGTCGTGGTTCCTGTCGCCGCCATGTGGCCAGGATAACCCCCACCGGCCGGGGGGGGGGAGACGGGGCCGTGCCCCGGGCCGAGGGTCTCCCCATGCCGGGAATGCTTGCCTTATAACGGGCTGGCTCTATGCTGCGCCAGTTTGCGGCAATGGCGGCCGGTGCTCAGAGGCCGCGTGTAGGCCTGACCCAGTCCTCGCTGCCCGCCCGTCCCGCGGTCGACTTCATGTAGGCACCGATTGAAAGTCAGGGTTTTCCCCCTGTCAGGTGCGGCTGGTTTTACTTGTTTTGTGCGGCTTTTAATTGTATTGGTGCTGTTTCATGCATTTTGTTGCTGGAGCTCATGTAGATGGCGTCCAGTCGGCCCGGCGGCCTGGCCCCGCCCCCGGGGGGAGTGCTTGTACCACCCAGGCACTCCCCCCTGTGGCCAATTACCCAATCTGCAGGAGGTCACTGTGATCACTGTCACTGTGACTGCCTGTCACTGTGATCACTGATCCTGTGTGTCAGCCAGTGATGTAAAATCACTGGCTGACACTGTCTCTGCCCCCTGTCCTGTAAAAAAAATAAAATATTAGTAAAAAAAAAAAATTACAGTTAAATATAAAATATACTTATATCATATATATTATATATATATGATCTAAGTATATATATACACATACACACACACACACACATTTACACATACACGAAGTGTATTTAAATATTAATATATATAATTTATATATATATTACTATCAAATTACACGTAGACTAATACTGATTAAATATATATATATATAATTATTGTTATATATATATATATTTATATATATATAAAAATGTAAATACGTAAAAAAAATAAAATTACAAAAATAATTAAAAATAAATAATAAAAAATTATATAGATGTTTGTTATTTCGTTCTAACTGTATTGTGATATTAATATATATATATTTATATCAAAATACACGTAGAACGAAATAATATATATATCTATATACATAAATATATACATATATATCACTAAATATATACACCTATATAAATAATAATATTTTAAAAAATTATATATATATATGTATATATACACACATATGTATATATATACATATATTAATTCTACACATATATTTATGTAATATTTTTACATAATTAGGTATCCTAATTAATTACAATTAGCGGGACCTGCCTGACAACCCATGCCGAAAGTATAGGGAATTTAATTTGCTAGCACTATATTTAACCTTATAACTTTCCAAGACACCATAAAACCTGTAAATTGGGGGTACTGTTTTACTCGGGAGACTACGCTGAACACAAATATTAGTGTTTCAAAACAGTAAAATATATTACAACAATGATATCGCCAGTAAAAGTGAAGTTTTTTGCATTTTTCACGCACAAACAGCACTTACACGGATGATATTATTGCTGCAATACTTTTTACTGTTTTGAAACACAAATAATTGTGTTCAGCGAAGTCTCCCGAGTACAACAGTACCCCTCATGTACAGGTTTTATGGTGTTTTCAAAAGTTACAGCATCAAATATAAGGCTTGTGTTTCATTTTTTTCACATTAAAATTTACCAGATTGGGTACGTTGCCTTTGAGACCCTAGGGTAGCCCAAGAATGAAAATTACCCCTATGATGGCATACCATTTGCAATAGTAGACAACCCAAGGTATTGTAAACGGGGTATGTCCAGTCTCTTTTAGTAGCCACTTAGTCACAAACACTGGCCAAAATTGGCGTTTTTTGCATTTTTCACACAAACAAATACTAACGCTAACTTTGGCCAGTGTTTGTGACCAAATGGCTACTAAAAAGACTGGACATACCCCATTTGCAATACCTTGGGTTGTCTACTATTGCAAATGGTATGCCATTATGGGTGTAAATTTCATTCCTGGGCTACTATAAAGTCCCAAATGCAACGTAACCAATCTGGCGAATTTCAATTTCAAATGTAACGTGCTATATTTGACCCTGTACTTCCCAAAACGCCATAAAACCTGTACATAGGGGGTACTGTTTTACACGTGAGACTTTGCTGAATACAAATATGTGTATTTTATTGCAGTAAAAGCAAACAGTATTATGACACTGACCGTTAAAATGTCATGTAGAACTAAAAAAAATCAAAAAAAATCTTATTTTCTCCCATTTTTTCATATTAAATTATGTTTCATAGCTAAATATTTGATATTAAATGAAAGCCCTGTTTCCCCGGAATAAAATGATATATAATAAGGGTGGGTGCATTTAATATGAAAGAGGTGAATTACGGTTGGACAGACATGTAGCGCAAATGCCAGGTTTTGTTTACATTTTGTTTCGTTCACACTGTGTACATTTGGCTCCGTCCTTAAGGGGTTAATGGCTATAGGCACATTGCGTGGGGCACATTGTACTGGTGGAATGGTAGGATCCAGTTCAAAATGAACCACACCTGGAACAGATACTACTGGGCCAGTAAACACATCATTATAGACATTGAGGATTTGCAGTTTTGTCAGTGGCCTAGTCAAGGCCCTTGCAAGCTAATTATCAACATTGTGCAGCTCCGCAGGAATTGTGAATTGCATCAGTTCCAGGCGCTCACATGTTGAACCAGACAATAGCGGTTTCTGATTGGCTTCAACAATCTCAAATTCAAGTTTGTGTATATTTTCACGTATGCTGCACTCTGTTTGGAAAAGTCCCAATGATTCCATTAGTTCCCCTGAATATAGCTTCAGCTTGGTGCTGCTGGGCTGAAGTGGTGCCCTAGATGCCAGTTTCATCTTGTCTTTCAAACTCATGACATCACATGTTGCACCAGAATCCAGCTGGCAGGGTTGGCATATATTATTCAGTCTGAGATTTACAAACCATTTTTTGCCCTTAGACTTTACAGTACCAATGCATTCCTTGGAGTAAATCACATCATTGCTAAGCAGGAGTGCATCCTCAGAATCAGACATGTGTTCAATTGTGTTTAGCTTCCTTACTTCTTGACAGACATACTCCAGCAAAGTGATTTAGCCTACCACATGATCTACAGGTTTTTCCATATGCAGGACACTGTTCTTTCTCTCTCACATGTATACAGCCACTGTACTTACATGATGTAGGCTTGCTCACAGGTGAGGTGCATTGGTGATTATTGTGTTGATGCTTGTGCTGGTGGTTCTTCAAGCATAGCTGTTGCTTAAAGGCTGCATGGATGCTGTCAGTTTGTTTATCCTGCTCCATAGCTCTCATATGTTTGTCAGTAAGTTCTGCAGTGCGACATATCTCAATTGCTGCATGTAGGTTTAAATCATGTTCCCTCAATAGACGGTGGCGGGTACTCTCAGTATTAATACCTAGAACTATTTTGTCACAAATAAGTTCATCTCTCAAGGAGCCATACTCACAGCTTGCAGCTTTTTCTCTCAGCCTTGTGACAAACCTGTCTATTGATTCACATTCTTCTTGCTTGCAGCTGCCAAATATATATCTTTCATATATTACATTTTTTGCAGGTCTGAAGAAAGCTTCCAATGCATCAAGGATGGCTTTAGTGTCATTCTTTTGCTCCTCTGTGAGGTTCAAATTATGCTTGTAAACATGATAGCACTCACTGCCCATCATCCTCCTCAGTGTGGCTGCTTGCACTGCTGCAGGCTTTTTTATTCAGCCCTGTAGCTAGGGAGTAATCCTCAAACTCATCTCTGAAGTTAATTCTGCAATCCCCACTCACCCTCATTGTCTCAGGTAGTGGAATGCTATGAGCAGCTGCCATGATGCTGGTTTTCTTGCTTCCAATGCTCAGCTTGCAGGACAGTAGTAGCCATAACTGCTACAGGAGGCACAGTCACTTCCAAAAAGTCTCTCACTGCAAGCTCCTGGCATCAAATGTGTGAGAACAGACCAGGTTCAGATACTTCTGACACCATGTTTCAGGAGATATAAATAAAGAGATTGCAAGCTATCAGTGTACAGCAGCCATGTTTTAGGAGATACAGGAAAGAAGTACACACCCCAACAGGAAACTCATGCAATAGAGAATAAACCATAGAGTTAGTTGCATGTAAACAAAACATAACATCCACAACAACTGCTCACTATGGCAATTACCTAAGTTGGATTTAGTTACAAATGGGAACACACATTTAAATTGACAATTGAGGGAGACAACGCAACCCATATACTTACAGTGGTCTCTAGAATGGAAGCCTTTGCTAAAACGTTGGGCATCTCTCTGCTTGCCCCCCGAATCTGAACCCTTTGACCACCCGAGAGCAGCAATCACTCCTTTATGGGATAAACTTGTCCTCCTAGACAACATACCAGGAAGAGACTCTATTCTCACACCAAGGATGACCATCAAATATGGACCTGAACAATACTAAGGGCTTTTATTTGGCAAGTTGCGAAGTTTATTCAACCTCAGTTTGGACAGATCTGTCTTTTATCCATGAGGCGATGGGACTGTTTACAGTTCGCCCTATAACCTGAATGACCCGCAACACAGTTAAATAACTGATATCCTTTTCTTTTTCTAAAGTTCTCCTACTGTATTGTTGAATGTATGCAAAATTGGGGGGAAGGGTGCCGAAGAGGGAGAAGGTTAGGTGGGAACATGTAAATAATTGAGTTCCTACAGTGAGAAGGAAGAGCAGTTTGGAGGGGAGGAACAACAAACACAAAAACAACCTAAAATGTGTTATATATATCAAAAATAAATAAATAAAAATTCATATATATATCTATGTACCATAGCATTGGAGAAATTGTCTTTCAAGTTAGACTAGTTCATGTTGGTGGCATTTGCACTGTGGCAGATTTGTGCTACTTCCACTAATAAGCTAACTAGGCAGACCACAGGGTCGACATACTTCAGCTCATAACCATAAACTTAAATATGACATTTTGACACTTTACAAATGCCATTGCTTTATTCTTCTATTCCCCATAATAATGGGATTAATCACATTAAATACTTTCAAGCACAGAGAGGCTAACATTTCAGCCATCACACCAGCTTCTGTGTGAAACTCCTCGAATTTATCTTGACGCATAATTATTTCATTTAAAAACAAATTTTACCACCAGGTGAGGGGGACGGCGATGGGGACGGCATGTGCCCCGTCATATGGCAACCTTCACCTGGGGTGGTGGGAGGAGAATATGATTAAATCTGAAACCATCGCAAAGTACCTCCCATCTATCTTTTTATGGCGTCGTTATATTGACGATGTCCTGCTGATTTGGCTGGGTAATGAAGACTTCAGTTTGTTTGTGGGGATCCTTAATGTGAATGAAGAAAATCTGAGATTCACGAGTGAATTTGGGGGCACAAGCCTTAACTTTCTGGATATAACAATTTCTATCACTGATCAAAATACCATACAAACAACTCTATACAAGAAACAATCTGCTTCTAACAATCTTCTTAGGTGGGACAGTTTTCATCCCCAACCTTTAAGACAAGGTATCCCTGTAGGTCAATATCTCCGAGTCAGGCAAAATTGTAGTTCAATCGAACAATTCAAAATTAAAGCGAAGGATTTGAAAATACACTTCAGGGAAAAAGGGTATCCCAACAAGTGTTTGAAACGTGCTTATAAAAGAGCCTTAGAATCAGATCGAAACATACTTATCGAAGATACCTTCCCGACCAAGGCATCAAAAGATGCAAACATCATTTGACTTATAGCTACTTATGATGCTGGTTGGGATAGGGTAAAAGATTCCCTTCAACGTTTTTGGCCCATACTCACTGGTGACGAACATCTAAAGAGAGACTGACCCCCATCGCAGCTATTACAGCACGCAGAGGGAGAAATTTGCGGGACATTTTGTCCCCTAGTCATCTACAGCTGAGACAACCCACCACATGGCTTCAGAGCCCTGTAATGGGTAGTTTTGCCTGTGGGAGATGCACCACCTGTAAATTTATAAAGAAAGATTCTAAAAAAGTGAAAGACATTGATGAAATTGAAGAATTTACGATCTCTTCATTTTTTAACTGTAATACAGCTGGCCTTGTATACTTACATACTTGTCAATGTAAGTTAAAATATGTTGGAAAGACATTCAGGCCATTTAAGAAACATATCCAGGAGCATGTGCGATCCCCCAGGAACCCATTGGATAATCCTATCTCTAAGCATTTTAGAGAATACCATAATGGAGAATCCAATGGGCTACGCTTTTGTGGTCTTAAATTAGTGAAAAAAAGCCCCAGGAGAGGGAACTACGACAAATTTCTGAGAGAACGAGAATCCTTTTGGATATATAGATTGAAAACTTTGAGCCCAAAAGGTCTCAACTAAGGTTTCTCGTTTTCTCCTTTTTTTATAATTAACGGTGTATATATTAACATGCGTGTAATTTAGACAAATTGGTATTTTGTGCAATTGCGTCTCAGAGAGACGATGGATTTGAAAAATTCTGTTTCAGAATTTTTTAGTGACAACAATTTTTATTTTTGGTAACTTAAAAATGGAACAGTATTCTGCTCCCATCTATAATACTATACTACTGGTTAATCTCAAGTTAGAACTCTTAAAGGACCACTCTAGGCACCCAGACCACTTCAGCTTAATGAAGTGGTCTGGGTGCCAGGTCCAGCTAGGGTTAACCCATTTTTTTTTATAAACATAGCAGTTTCAGAGAAACTGCTATGTTTATAAATAGGTTAATCCAGCCTCTAGTGGCTGTCTCATTGACAGCCGCTAGAGGCGTTTGCGTGCTTCTCACTGTAAAAATCACAATGAGAGAACGCAAGCGTCCATAGGAAAAAGAGGTAAGTTTAACCCCTTCCTCTCCCCAGAGCCTGGCGGGAGGGGGACCCTGAGGGTGGGGGCAACCTCAGGGCAGGAAAACAAGTATGTTTTCCTGGCACTATAGTGGTCCTTTAAGGGCTACACATATATCTTTTCTTTGTCCTATTAAGATTATATCATTACAACATTTTAAGTTGCAGGATACAGAGTTACTTTATCATTTCGTATTAAACTTTAATTTATCAAGCCCCGGTAAGAATCTGAATATCAACTTTTTAGTGAATGTAATGCCCATGTTTTCTGAATTAAGAATGTGGATATAACCTAGAATATATATATACATAGAAAAATGTTTTATATTGGAGATGTTAAATATCTATAATTTATGTCATTTTAAACATTTATATGGGCACTATTTACTATACATATTTTTCCTTATTACTCTCCTTAGCTAAGGGATTTATCTGACTTTTGATTTGCAGAACCACAGAGAGTAGCTCTGGTAACATTACATTAAATCCTGGCTCTCATTTTCTTCCCTGGGATTTTTTTCTGCAAACTAATTTTGACTGGTTTTACTAGCAGATAGCTAGCACTATGTGGTTGTATAATAAGATTTAAATTATTTTGATCTGTCAACCATAATAGTTTGGTAAGTTTTAGGAGTTATTCTACAGAGCTTCTAACAAACCAATTATAATAAATTACATTGTATCCATCTTACTGTACACTATTTTGTGTCTTTTGGAAATTATGATAGAGACATAGTAACTCTGTATACTGTTGCTTCATATAGACGTTTCCATTTTCACTGTGTAACATTATTTATTATTTAAACCCCAAGGGTTAACTGGATGCCAGATGCCAACATTAAGATAGTATATCGCCTATATGTTTCATTGGCGATCTTTTGTTTTGATTTCGGATTCTAAAATTGCATCTGTGCAGCCTCCGTCCTTCTGACATCATGAATTCAGGCGTGGCTTAGTGACGCATCATTTTGGAGGCGTGTCCCAGCCCTTTAAAAAACCAGACGGGCACCCGGCATGGAAATCCTCTTGACAAAGGCGCCTTAGAGCGCCGAAACGCGCATCAATGTGACGTTTTCTTTTTATCAGGTTAGGTCTCGGATGCAGCCTTAGACCCTTCTGATATGTAGAGAATTACTTTAGACTACTAATTTAACTTCAGGATTGGCTTAACCGTTAACAGCAGCTTTTTAGATAGGAAGATCACTACCTTATTTTTCATCAATTTGTGCTAATATCTATTCAGGCATTTTTAGTTTGGTAATGATCTATAGCATTTATTAAGGCAGATTAGGTGTGTCAACTAGTTATCTGGGTAGACTACTGCAGTTTGGGAACTACACTTTAAACATTTACTCTACCTGAGATGAGTGCAGATTTGGACCAATTAAGGCAGCATGTTAGTTTTTGTCTGCCTGTAAGCTGTTTCTGAACAATATACTTTGAGAATCTGTTGTTTTAGGATTACAATTTGGGTTTACCGTATGCATTAATACTGAGGTACATATTTAATATTATCATATTAGGTTCACTATAGGTATTAATACTGAAGAATATACTCAAAATTATTGCAAGCGACTCTGCTTTATCCTCGTATGTATGTAGCTAGGATTGCCCTAGTAACCTATCCTCTAAATAGCACTACCGACACTAGTATTAAGAAACAGCAATTAGCTTTATCCCTCCCGTTACAATCCTCTATTTTGAACCACAAGCAAGGAGTGATTATTCTAACATGGTCCTAATCTATCGATTATGAGCTGAACACATCCAGGTTATAGCGTCCTGTTTTTTTACTTTGTACTTGGAGTCTATTATTCAGACAAAGTGCTGTCTACTATTAGCTATTTAACTTTTGATAGGATGTCTTCCAACAGATTACATCTTTTGCTAATGCATTGACTGTATAAGTCAACCTATTATGATTGACTAAACAGTGACTCTGGTATATACATATAAGAGACTATTTACAGGCTGCATCGAGCCTTTCCTTTTTAACATCACTAGCACGTTTGGTTTTGTGTTTCACTATCATTATATATTTAAAAAATCTTTTTTTCTTTTCTTTATTTATTTTTACTTTTGGTTTAGATATGTTCAAATAAAATTTAATAAAGATATACTAAAGAATTGTAACTTATATTCTAAACCTTGGGCCCCATGAGTAATTTCTATTGCTGTGGGTATACCTGGGGGCACTCCTAGAGGAACGGCAGTTTGCCCTTTACTCTTTCAGTCCTCTGAGGAATTTTTTTCTTTTGTAAGCAATTTAGGGTTTAGGACCGTCAGTACCCACTAAGTCCATCTTTTTGTCGACTTTTGGGTCAATATTTGACTGACCCTTAAGCCTTCATTTCTGTCTTTTTTCAAGAACTGAAAATTGTCATTTGTTGTGTTTGCAGCATATTTACTGAAATCGAAAACTATTTCAATCAAACTTATAACAACATTTTAACAGGTCACGTTACATTTTAACATAGGACCCCTTATTTGATAGCAGCTTCACAAGTCTTGTATCCATTGAACTTGTGAGTTTTTGGACAGTTTCTGCTTGAATTTGTTTGCAAGATGTCAGAATAGCCTCCTAGAGCTGCTGTTTGGATGTAAACTGCCTCCCACCCTCATAGACCTTTTGCTTGTGGATGCTCCAAAAGTTCTCAATAGGATTGAGGTCAGGGGTGGATGGAGGCCACACCATGACTTTCCCTCCTTTTATCCCCATAGCAGCCATTGATGCAGAGGTATTCTTTGCAGCATGAGATGGTGCATTGTCATGCATGAAGATGATTTTATTACGGAAAGCTTAGTTCTTCCTTCTTTACCAGGGAAGAAAGTGGTCAGTCAGAAACTCCACATTCTTTGCAGAGGTCATCTTTACACCTTCGGGGACCCTAAAGGGGCCGACCAGCTCTCTTCCCATGATTCCGGCCCAAAACATGACTCCACCATCGCCTTGCTGACGTCGCAGCCTTGTTTGAACAGGGTGGCCATCCACTTCTCCATCCATCTGGACAGTGGTGTATCCTGGTTTTGTGCTGCCCTAGGCAGGACAAAACTCAGGCACCCTCCTCCCCCCGCGCCATCCCCACCCAACCCTTCCCCCCGCCCCACCTTCTAAACACACACACACAGTCAGACACAAACACACACATACTCAGACACACACACAGTCAGACAAACACACACACAGTCAGACACAAACACACACAGTCAGACACAAACACACACACAAACAAACACACACACACAGTCACACACACAAACACACACAGTCAGACACACACACAGACACACACAGTCACAGGACAAACACACACAGTCACACACACACAGGTCAAACACACACACAAACAGTCAGACACACACAGTCAGACACACACACACACAGTCAGACACACACACACAGTCAGACACAAACACACACAGTCAGACACAAACACACAGTCAGACACACACACAGTCAGACACACACACACACACACACACACAGTCAGACACAAACACACAATCAGACACACACACACACACACACAGTCACTCACACAGTCAGACACAAACACACAGTCACACACACACAGTCAGACACACACACAGTCAGACACAAGCACACACACACACACAGTCAAACACACACACAGTCAGACACAATAACACACAGTCAGACACAAACATACACACAAGCAGTCAGACACAAACACACACAATCAGACATAAACACACACACACACACACAGTCAGACACAAACACACACACACACACAGTCAGACACACACACACAGTCAGACACACACCCAATCACTCACTTTAACACTTTTTTTTTAATTTAACCCCCCCCCCCCAGCCTCCTTACCTTTGGGAATGCTGGGGGGGTGGGTCCTCTCTCTTCCTGGAGGTCCAGTGGCTGATGGGCTGGCTACTGGGCGGGCGAGGGAGCTCTTCCTCTGAGCTGTGTGCTCAGCTCCCTCGCGCGCCGCAGAGTGAGGCTGGGAGCTGGAAAATGTGGTCATATTCCGGCTCCCAGCCTCACTCTGCGGCGCGAGGGAGCTGAGCAGACCGCTCAGAGGAAGAGCTCCCTCGCCAGCCGCCCGCTCGGCATGTCAGTTAGCCGCGAGACTAACAAGGCATTTGCCCTGGACATTTGGGGGCGTTGTTTTTTGCTGCCCCCTGAAAAATGCCGCCCAAGGCAAATGCCTTGTTAGCCTCGCGGCTAATACGTCCCTGCATCTGGACCATCCAAGGTTGCACGGCACTCATCAGTGAACAGAACTGTTTGAAAATTAGTCTTCATGTATTTTTCTGCCCAATGCAGCCATTTCTGCTTGTAAGCATTGGTTAGTGATGGCCGAATAGAAGGTTTATGCACAGTTGCAAGACTCTGGAGGACTCTACACCTTGATGTCCGTGGCACTCCAGGGGCACCAGCAGCTTCAAATATCTTTTTGCTGCTATGTAATGGTATTTTAGCAGCTGCTCTCCTGATCCGATGCATGGATCTGGCAGAAATCTTCCTCAATGTGCCTTTATCTGCACGAACCCGTCTGTGCTCTGAATCAGCCACAAATCTCTTAATAGTGCGATGATCACGCTTAAGTTTTAGTGAAATATCTAATGTTTTCATACCTCGTCCAAGGCATTGAACTATTTCACTCTTTTTGGCAGCAGAGAAATCCTTTTTCTTCCCCATATTGCATGAAAATGGTGCTCTGCTTAATAATGTGGAACTTTAGTAGTTTTTCCTTAAATTGGGCTCACCTGGCAATCTAATTATCACAGGTGTCCGAGATTGTTTTCAGTGATCAAAAGAGCCCTGAGACACAATGCCATCCATGAGTTAAAAGGAAAAACAAAATATTTAATCTTTGTGACACTTAAATAGAATTTGAATAATAATTTGGAACAGGGTGGATATATATATTTATATCAAAATACAGTGAGAATTAAATGACATTTATATACACAATTTAAAAAAAAATGTTTTTACAGTTAATTTTTAATTATCTCCATTAGTTTAAAGGGTAATCCAGATGTGGACCCCTTGCTCACGGTGCCTAGAGAGACATCAGCTATGCCTCACTGACGATGCCTAACAAGGCTGAAACGATCGTCTGGGGTTGCTGTATCTCTCGTGCAGAGAGAACTTGCTGGCATTTCGGATCTGGACTGCCCGTATGGGTGGGACCAGTCTGATATGCTTCAGATATGTTCTCTCTGTAATGGTACAAGATGAGCTAAAACCAGCTTGAGTTCTGAGCGGGGACCCACCGAAGGGCAGGCTATTTCAGCTGCTGTCCGTTCTCAGAATACTCTTGCGACCCATTTTTTGCTCTCCATTATTTTTAATTATTATTTGTCATAATATATATACATAATATATAAAATTATATATATTTATATATATATATATATACACGTGTGTAATTTTACAGTGTGTTTTTCTATTAATATAACATATGTGTGTGTGTGTATATATATATATATATCTTATAATGTTATGACGATATATATACACGTATTATATATAGATACATATATATCTCATATATACATATATGTTAAGGTGGAGCCTGTAGTTGTGGGAGGGTTTAACTTTATTAATCCAGAACAAGAATTAAAAAACTGTGCAAAAAAATCAAGTGCTAAAAACCAATAAAATCGGTTCCAATGAATAAAATCAAATAGTGGGGCTCAATCAGTCCTGAATAGAGTCATGCCAATTGGCTATAATGTACAAAAGTGTCCGAAACGTGTTTTGCCCCATGCCAGGGGCTTCTTCAGTCGGTATAAAGTGTCTGTGTCCTGCTCGGCGTCCTTTTAAATTCACTAGCATGTATACTTCCGGGTTTGGCATGTCGGAACGCACTCTGCGTTCCCAGACGCCATGCGTTCCAGATTGCATTCCTTGGAACGCCGGTCGGCCCATAGCTGACGTCACTGGAACGCATGTCGAGTGATGTGTGCGTTCCATTTCGGAATTCTTTTCGTAGCTTTGAGATCGCTAGCGGCGATCTCAACCTTTAAAAGCATTTTTTTTTTTTTTACAATTCTTTTTATTTCAAATTTTTCAAGATATTGTACAAAAAGTATTAAACATACATTAAGATTCATACACATTACTACAAGGACAGAAAAAAAAAACCACAATAAATACCCATCCCCTCACGAGAGTTCTACTGACTTCCAACTTCTCTATCTCTTTTCACATGATATTAAAGTTACAATTGTAATAATTTTTTTCCCAGTTTTCCCATAGGCTCAAATTATCATCCAGAAACCTGCATTGATCCTTTTCCATTTTAAGTTGGTAAATCAGCTGAATTGTTATTGATTTTATATTAAAAGGGATATCTCCCTTCCAATTCCTTGCTATTATTATTTTGCAGGCCATTAAACAGTGAATAATTAAAAATTGATTTATTTTATTTAATCTTGGCCATTTATAATGTAACAACATCATTTCTGGTTTTAAAGACATTTTAACACCGCATAGCCTATGGATGACAAGCTGAGCCCACTGCCATACAACAATCACTTGTTTACAAGACCACCACATATGAACATAATTTCCTTTTTCCTCTTTACATTTCCAACACTTTGTGTCTCTAGAAACATCAAATTTCGCTATTTTCGTTGGCGTCATATACCATTGGTTAACAAGCTTAAAGTGAGTTTCTATCAACACAAAGGAGTGGACATATTTATTAAATTTTTGTAGGGTAGATATCCATTCAGATAGTTCTATGTTTAGTTTTAGTTCACTATTCCATTTTTTAATAGCATTAGGCAGATCAGAATCATCCAATAAATCTAACATCCTAACACATCTAGAGAATAACTGCTTTGTCTTATTCTGGTATAATATTGATTTTAATATATCGTACATCTTACCCTCTTTTACTAACTCAACTTTCTCCAAATAATGTTTCACTCTAAAATAAGTATATACATCTTTAACAGAGATCTTAAACTCCTCTACCAGCATTTTATAAGTTTTAATTTTATCCTCTTTAATATATGAATTCCTTTTTCTTTCTATAGTTTTAAGGAGATACTCTCCATGTTTAATTCTAATATTTCTAATTTTTGAAAATCGAATATTTTATTATCCAAATCAATTTTTTTCCTTATTTTTTGCCATATTGGAGTAATCTGTCCTAAAATGTACGATCTGGATAAGTTGTATTTTATTGAACTCCAAAATAAGTCTAAGGTATCACTGTGTTGGCTAGATTCTGATTCTGACCGCCACCAGACTTCCTCTTTATTTTGTTTTATTTGACTAGCCATTACATGCATAATAATTCCTGCTTCATAATATTTTCTTATGTTTGGATATCCTAGGCCTCCCTTCTTCATTCCTCTTGCTAATGTTCCAATTTTAATTCTGGGTTTTTTCCCTTGCCATACAAAATTAGAGAAGGCCTTATTGATCATTTTCAACCATGCATTCGGGATTTCTAATGGAAGCATTCTGAACATATAAATCCATTTTGGCAAGACATATGATTTTAGAATATTTATTCTTCCTCCCCAAGATACTTCTAATTTTCTCCATTCTTTCAGATTCTTATTCGTTTCTTTTAGAAGATCCATAAAATTAATTCGCATGGTACTATCTACCTTTCTACAAATTTTAATTCCTAAATATAAAAGCACTTTAGCTTTAGTAAAGCCATATGTTTCTTGATAGGAATTTATTTCTTGCTTTGATATATTGATATATATAGCACTTGATTTTGTTTTATTTAATTTATAGTTTGATACTACACTATATGTATCAATTTCTGACATTGCATTTAATAATGATGTAGAATTACTCAAAAATAGAATAGTATATAGAGATATTTTCAATTCTTTCTGTTTTGCTTTAAATCCCTTAATATTTTCATTATTTCTAATTCTGTTAGCTAAAACCTCTAATGTTAATATAAACAATAAGGGAGACAAAGGGCAGCCTTGTCTGGTCCCATTACTCAATTTAAACCAGTCGGAGCAAATGCCCGGACCGATTGTTCTCGCCGTTGGATCTATGTATAGAGCCAAAATTGCATTAAGCAACCATCCCTGTATACCAACTTCTTCTAGGGTAAGCTTCATAAAGTCCCAGCTGACCCTGTCAAAGGCTTTTTCAGCGTCTAAAGACAGGATCAGCATGGGACTTTCTTTCTTTTGTGATATATCTAATACGTCAATCAAGCGTCTAATATTATTACTTGACATTCTGTCTGAAACGAAACCTGTTTGATCAGGATGGATTAACTGTTTTATAACTTCTTTTAATCTGCTGGCTATGATAGAAGAAAATATCTTAATAACTACATTTATTAATGATATTGGGCGATAGCTTTGTACTTTAGTTGGATCTTTCCCTGGTTTCAAAATAGGTAAAATATTTGCTTTAAGCATTTCATCTGGGAATCTGCCCTTTTTAACAGCAGAATTAAAAGTATTTTTTAAATGTTTTGTCAAATGAGATTTCATTGTCTTATAGAATTTATTTCCAAATCCATCCGGACCTGGCGTTTTATAAGCTTCTAATCTGTCTATCATGATATTAATCTCTTCTTCCGTAATCTCTTTATTTAGTTTATTTACCTGTGACTCTGTTATTTTATTCAATTTTGCTGATCTAATATATTTTTTTATTATTTCTGAAGGAGTGATAACTGAAAGACTATATAGATTGGCATAGTACTCATTGAATGCTTTCCCTATCTGTTCTGGTAGAAGGGAGATGTTGTCGTTAAAGATTATTTTATCGACCTTATTGGTCGTATTTCTTTTTTTCAACCTATTAGACATTATTTTATCAGCTCTGTTAGATTTATGGTAATATTTAACTTTAAGTTTATGCATATTTATTTTAATTTTTTCATAAGTTTTTTCCTGAATCTCAGATTTAATTTTCTCTATTTTTAACTGAGTATCCTTAGTTCGATTTTCGTTATTTTTTTTATTTTTATTTTTTATTTAGTTTATATAATTCAATATAAAGATCTTGTATATTTGCACCTTTTTTTTTTTTTTTTAAAAGCATTTTAACCCCATAAATGATTTAGGGGACAATTAGGCTTTTCTTTTGTGCTCTAAATTCAGAATAGTGAACAATAAGTCGCCATAAGTTTACATGGACAGTAACCATTAATGTTATATTAACAGTAATCATTAATGTTATATTAAAGGACCACTATAGTGCCAGGAAAACATACTCGTTTTCCTGGCACTATAGTGCCCTGAGGGTGCCCCCACCCTCAGGGTCCCCCTCCCGCCCGGCTCTGGAAGGGGGAAAGGGGTAAAAACTTACCTTTTTCCAGCACTGGGCGGAGAGCTCTCCTCCTCCTCTCCGCCTCCGTTACGCCCCGCCGGCTGAATGCGCACGCGCGGCAAGAGCTGCGCGCGCATTCAGCCCGTCGCATAGGAAAGCATTTACAATGCTTTCCTATGGACGCTGGCGTGCTCTCACTGTGAAAATCACAGTGAGAAGCACGCAAGCGCCTCTAGTGGCTGTCAATGAGACAGCCACTAGAGGATTAGGGGGAAGGTTTAACCCATTCATAATTATAGCAGTTTCTCTGAAACTGCTATAATTATGAAAAAATGGGTTAACCCTAGAAGGACCTGGCACCCAGACCACTTCATTAAGCTGAAGTGGTCTGGGTGCCTAGAGTGGTCCTTTAATAATAAACATCATTTTAATAGACACCATTCCATTTCTTGAGAGCATATTAATAATAAACATAATTCCATTTATTGTTTCTTAAGAGCAGAGTGAGATATCCTTCTAGTGATGAAGGCTAATATACTGAAAATTATATTTATCTATTAGAACTTTATTTTAATGATTTCAATAACAATGTTAAGAAAACTCCAAGATTTTATTGTCTCTCAAGATATCATTCTGATAATGAGTGCTGTTTCTCATTTGAGTCTCAGTAAAAGATACAATGAATAATTCAATTCATTCAGTTAACCTTTTTCTAAAGGGGTGATATTTAAAGTGACAGAATGTGTTATAATATTAATAACAAGATCTAAAAAACTGTTATTTTTTCTATCATTTTTTTCTAGAAATCTTGTATAAAATAGCTTAAAAGACTAAGTTTAACAATAAAAAAGGGAGTGGAAGGGAAAGAAAAAGAAAGTGCATTTAGTGCTGATAAAAATGTGTTACTATTTTGATTTAAAAGAAATGACAGATCTCAAACTCTGAGTTCAAACCATGAGGCATAAGGATATTAAAATTATAAATAAACCTAATTTCTTCTGTTCCTATTTTTTTGTTAAAGTCGCCCCCTCTCCAATCTTTTTTTATGAGTTTTAATGGGCAGTAAAACAGGTTGTCGGCATTTTGATTATGGTGGGTCTTAAAGTGGTTGGAGACACTATGGGTCTCCAATCCTTTTTTAATGTTCCGTATATGTTCTGAGACCCTTATGTGCAAACATCTTATAGTTCTGCCCAAATAAAGCAGATTACAAGGGCATTTTAACACAAGGATAACTCCTTTTGAAAAGCATGCTAATTTGTCTCTAATAGTGTAGACCTGATTAATGTGTTCCTGAATGTTGGTTAAATGCCTTTTTTTACTTTTAGTGGACCTGCATGCCAGGCAGGTACCACAGCCATAAAAACCTCCTTTCTGGTTTAAAAAATGTTTGGTTGTCACTGGGCCTTCACTACTCCGTTCTAGGGTTCTCTTAAGATTTGTTGCGCCCCTATGTATTATTTGTGGTTGGGTTGGTAAGATATTTTTTAGGACTGGGTCGTCTTGTAGGACATGCCAATGTCGCTCCCACCAGACTCCAGTATAGTATTTGGCAATTTAAGCCAGTCATGTTGAAAGAAGGTGAAAAACCATAGTGCAATATGATTTAAAATTAAAAATACACTAATGGTTACACTTACAATATAGAAATTCAAAGCAAGCTCATCAGTCAACTCCTTAGTCCCTTGTCCAGATTGTAGAAACACAATTGTCTGGGATAGTCAGGAACCAGGAACAAAACAAACATAAACAGCAGCAAAACACAATAAAATAAAAACTAACTCAACGCGTTTCGTCCAGTTAAACTGGACTTCCTCAGGAGTTAAAATAAAATGCTTTCATGTGCATGAACAAAATGCTATAACCTAACAACATAGAACAAACGCTTTTAAATGCCCGTCTTCTTGATATCAACCAATCGTTTTTTGGTTCTTCATTTGTTCCAATTCGTCTGCTGATGCAATCCATATATGGAGATCTGGTAAATCTCCGTGGAACACATATGCGTTCCAATAACCCGAAAGTTCTGGTACGTCTCGCCGGCATGAATGATGACATCATGGCGTCTGGAACACACGCCTGCATTCCAGCGTATCGGTCTGCATGGAGGGGCTCTCCGGAAGAAGTGGACATGCATATATAAAGAAAGAGGGATTTAGGGAGACACCTCCAAATACATTCGCAATTATTTTTTTATACAATGATGAAAAATAAAATTCACATGTGTCTATATGGCATGATAATGAATAAAACATGCAATATGTACAAAGGGCTATAAGTTTTCTCTCGTGATTGCATAACTTTATTAATACACCACATCAAACTGCAATAACAGAAGCATCCTTAATTGATGAGATTTCTGAGAGGGTCTGGATACACAGTAAAAACAAAAAATAAAATGATCATAATTAAGGGAAAAGAAAAAGTATATATATAAGTAAATATCCAAGCTAAAAATACTATGTTTACATTGAAAAGTAAAAAACATAAAGGTAATCAAATAAAAATGAAAATAATAATAATAATAATAAATATAAAAAAGAAATAAAAATAATATAAAACATGTAAATATAAATACTAATAATAAAAATAAATATGAAAATGAAAATCAATATAAAGATAAAAATAAAATAAAAATGAATGAAATAAAAAATAATAATAAAAAAAAAAGAATTCCAGGGAGCTTTGGATATGCCCTCAAGGATGATATCATTGACTCGCAGGTATACCAGTTTTTATACCAGGAATCCCCAAGGTCCACAAGTCTAGGGAACATCCACCGGGTCGACCCATCATTAGTAGGATTGACTCCTTGACGTCCAGACTTTCCCAGTTCATAGACCATTTCCTGCAGAAATATGCCCAATCGAGCTGGATTCTATAGAATGGCATGACAATTATATCTGGGCGTCATTGGACGTCAGTTCCCTATACACGGTCATAGACCACAATTTGGGCCTGCAAGTGGTCAAAGACAACTTAGAGGGAGATAAATCTTTGGATCCTGGGTTCACTGCATTTCTATTGGAATCTATCCAATTCATCCTTACGCATAATTTTTTTGAGTTCAATGAAGAATTCTTCCTGCAGATCAAGGGTACAGCTATGGGCACCAGGTTTGCCCATAGTTATGCCAACACATTTATGGATTGCACACGTCTGTGCTATACAGAAAATATGTGTTGATCATGTGATATAAGTAGGGGAGGGATGGGGGTATGAGACCTGAATATAAGATAGGAAAAACTGCCTAAAGTATAGAGAGCCTAAATATAAGATTAAAGCAGACTAAATAAATAAATAGATTGTAGCTTATTCATCAGAGGTTGGTTTTAGTGTTAGGTAAACTGTATACACTCCCAACGTTAGGCTGAGGGAGCCCCTGAGGTGTCACATACAGAGAAAATATGTATATTTTAGATTCCACTGAAAAAGCACGATGTGCTATGAAGAGGCACCTACAGCTCGTCTCCTTAACAAAAATAACAAGTATGGAAGGAGGAAGAAAAAGAAACAAATTGTACAAAACAAGATAAAAAGTATATCAGGTAAACGGACTAAATAGCCCTCCCGTGCCTTCAAGGGCACCTACATCCAACCCCCCTCATAGATAAAGAGAATAAAGTGCAATAGAAGAGTGTGTAGAATTGATATTGCTAATAGCGTGGTAAATCCCTTGACGCGCGCGTTTCACCCGACCAGGCTCGTAAGAAGGGAACCGGTCGGTGTGGAACACTCGGTTTAAAAAAGAGCCAGTGGCTCGTGATTGGTCAAGTCAAATGTTTCTGATTGGTGGATATCTCAACATCATGGGCCATAGAACCACCCAGTTTATGACGTCAGGGGAAGACTGGTTGATTAACCATTTCTGGTCCCAGACAAAGAGCACACTAATGTCGGAAGATGTTATTAATATCTCGGCTAAAAAACGAGGATGATAATAATAAAAAGAGGACAAAAGAAGATATTTAAACAATGTAGTCCAATTCTTTTAGTGTAAATAATATATGCCCATTAATACCACATTAAGTGGTAAGAATATATCTGTATAGGAAATGTATAATTAACACTATTTATATCATGGTCAGAAGGACCAAAGGTAATAAAGGCTAGACCTTATAAATGTAAATTATACAAGAGGATTATATGGATGCACGTAAAACTAAAGAATAAATATAAACAAAAAATCGCCTAGAAGTGTGCTCAATTATAGAGCAGTAGAAGATCGACATACAGGGAGTGCAGAATTATTAGGCAAATGAGTATTTTGACCACATCATCCTCTTTATGCATGTTGTCTTACTCCAAGCTGTATAGGCTCGAAAGCCTACTACCAATTAAGCATATTAGGTGATGTGCATCTCTGTAATGAGAAGGGGTGTGGTCTAATGACATCAACACCCTATATCAGGTGTGCATAATTATTAGGCAACTTCCTTTCCTTTGGCAAAATGGGTCAAAAGAAGGACTTGACAGGCTCAGAAAAGTCAAAAATAGTGAGATATCTTGCAGAGGGATGCAGCACTCTTAAAATTGCAAAGCTTCTGAAGCGTGATCATCGAACAATCAAGCGTTTCATTCAAAATAGTCAACAGGGTCGCAAGAAGCGTGTGGAAAAACCAAGGCGCAAAATAACTGCCCATGAACTGAGAAAAGTCAAGCGTGCAGCTGCCACGATGCCACTTGCCACCAGTTTGGCCATATTTCAGAGCTGCAACATCACTGGAGTGCCCAAAAGCACAAGGTGTGCAATACTCAGAGACATGGCCAAGGTAAGAAAGGCTGAAAGACGACCACCACTGAACAAGACACACAAGCTGAAACGTCAAGACTGGGCCAAGAAATATCTCAAGACTGATTTTTCTAAGGTTTTATGGACTGATGAAATGAGAGTGAGTCTTGATGGGCCAGATGGATGGGCCCGTGGCTGGATTGGTAAAGGGCAGAGAGCTCCAGTCCGACTCAGACGCCAGCAAGGTGGAGGTGGAGTACTGGTTTGGGCTGGTATCATCAAAGATGAGCTTGTGGGGCCTTTTCGGGTTGAGGATGGAGTCAAGCTCAACTCCCAGTCCTACTGCCAGTTCCTGGAAGACACCTTCTTCAAGCAGTGGTACAGGAAGAAGTCTGCATCCTTCAAGAAAAACATGATTTTCATGCAGGACAATGCTCCATCACACGCGTCCAAGTACTCCACAGCGTGGCTGGCAAGAAAGGGTATAAAAGAAGAAAATCTAATGACATGGCCTCCTTGTTCACCTGATCTGAACCCCATTGAGAACCTGTGGTCCATCATCAAATGTGAGATTTACAAGGAGGGAAAACAGTACACCTCTCTGAACAGTGTCTGGGAGGCTGTGGTTGCTGCTGCACGCAATGTTGATGGTGAACAGATCAAAACACTGACAGAATCCATGGATGGCAGGCTTTTGAGTGTCCTTGCAAAGAAAGGTGGCTATATTGGTCACTGATTTGTTTTTGTTTTGTTTTTGAATGTCAGAAATGTATATTTGTGAATGTTGAGATGTTATATTGGTTTCACTGGTAATAATAAATAATTGAAATGGGTATATATTTGTTTTTTGTTAAGTTGCCTAATAATTATGCACAGTAATAGTCACCTGCACACACAGATATCCCCCTAACATAGCTATAACTAAAAACAAACTAAAAACTACTTCCAAAAATATTCTGCTTTGATATTAATGAGTTTTTTGGGTTCATTGAGAACATGGTTGTTCAATAATAAAATTAATCCTCAAAAATACAACTTGCCTAATAATTCTGCACTCCCTGTATATATACTAAAGTATCTAAAATAAGACTGTGTATTGTCGTTGGATACAAAATAACTAGATAGAAAAGATGTGTATGGTTACTTGATAACAGAGTGTATCTATAAAGGTACACAGAGGCAAATCAAACTGAATAGATGCCGTGCAAAAGAACACCAGAAATTTTTAACGGAATCTGTAATTATACACAGAGTCACTTGATAAAGAAACCTAATCTTATTGTGGAATATGGTAGTAATAGCTTCTTGAATGCACCCAAAATGATTAGGAACATAAGAGGGTCCCCTATAAGTGTGACTGCTTAAAGTTATATAAGAGTCTGGATATATATAATCTGAAGTAATACAATAGTAGGGAGAAGTAGGGAACACATCTTGTTGTACCATATGTAGCTCGCTGAAAAGGGTAAGTGTATGTGTGCTCCGCAAATTATATCGGAGAGCCTGTCTAGAAATGCCTAACTTAAGTATAGATCCAGAGGGATTCCTATGGTTGCCAAAGTGTGGCTGGATAAAGTAAGATAAGGAATCAAAAAATATATGTGTAAAACCTAAAAGAGCTTCAGTAATAGAGGAGAATAAAAAACACATCTTATTGCATCATATATAAGTCACCAAAGAGGTAAGTGTGTGTGCTAAGCAAATTATATCGGAAAACTTATTTAGAGATATCTGACTAAGGTGTAGATCAAGGTGGATAACCTATCGTTCCCAGAGGAAAACTGAAGCCCAGTAGTTGTTACTGCCGTTGGTGTAAGCCATGTTGGATCCTGAGTAATGGGTTCAATATGACTGTGGACCAAAAGGTCCCGAAGATTTCTTGCTCTGCGTGCAGTGATAGTTGGAAAATTGCTGATTTTATCCTTTAGGTCTTTATCATACTGTAATATTGGCCAGTTCTGTGACATAATTTGTAGGACAGGTTCCCAATATTAGTCATAGGTGCCAATGCAGCGGATGTATTCAGAGTCAGTTTTTGATCTCTGACTGCGAAGACTGTCGCTCCTATTAATTGCAGATGCCTGTTGGTATGCCCTTTTAAAGATCTTGTTAGGGTAACCTTTTTGTTTAAACATCATACGTAATTTTTTTGCTTCCTGATTGAAAGTGTCATCATTGGAGCAATTGCGTCTAGCTCGTAAATACTGTCCATATGGGATGCCCGATTTCAGTTTGATTGGATGGTGGCTAGTCCAGTTTAACAGACTGTTGGTTGCAGTACTCTTGCGATATAATTCTGTTTCGATAGTTCCATCAAGTTGGATTTTGATTTTAAGATCTAGAAACACAAGTTGTTCATCATCAAGAACATGTGTCAATTCAAGACCAATATTGTTGACATTAAGTAAATTGACCATTTCTTCAAATTGGGAGACTGAGCCTAACCAAAAGACCACAATATCGTCGATGTATCTATGCCAATTATAAATGTAAGACTGAAATGTGTCTTCAATGGTGAGTGCCAAAATTGTTTCCTCCCACCAGCCCAGGTACAGGTTGGCATAGCTAGGTGCACACGCCGTGCCCATGGCATTGCCCCTGAGCTGGAGGTAATATGTCCCATTAAACACAAAAAAGTTATGTGTCAGGACATATTCTAAAAGTTGGATGATGAACTCACTTTGTGATGGAGTGAATTTATCGCATTTCTGCAGAAAATAGTTTGTGGCTATAAGGCCTTTATCATGAGGTATATTGTTGTACAATGCAACCACATCAAGGCTTCCCAAAAGGCAGTAAGGTGGTACTGTTAGGTTCTCTAATAGGATTAGTGTTTGCTTAGTGTCTTGAAGGTATGATTTCAAGTTGATTACAAGTGGATGTAATAGTTTCTCAAGGAACTGGCTGCTTCTTTCAGTGATAGAGCCATTGCCAGACACTATTGGTCTTCCAGGTGTATTGTTCATGTTTTTGTGTATCTTAGGGAGACAATATAGGGTGGCAATGGTTGGAGTGAGATGCGGTAGTATAAATTAATGCTCGTCACTGGTTATAATATAGTTTTCTAGTGCAGCATCCAAAATGTGTTTAAGCTCACTAAGGTAGAGTGTAGTGGGATCCATGGTTAATTTTCTGTATGCTGATGTGTCTTTTAGATGTTCCATACACATATCAATATAGTGATCTCTGTCCATTATGACCACGTTGCCACCTTTATCAGAAGGTTTTATAATGATATTTCGGTCCGTATTTAGTTCTTTTAATGCTTTGCGTTGTTGTGCAGTAAGATTGTCATGTAGAACTTCAGAAGTGGTAAGAGATTCGATTGCAGAAGTGGTCATTTGAATGAACAGATCTACACTGGATACCTTGCTTAGGTTGGGGGTAAACCAACTTTCAGGTTTCAAATCTGTTAATTTGAAATCAGGATTTTGTTCGTCTAATAGGAAAACGAGCATTTGGTGAGTTTGAAAATCTTCATAAGACATACCTATTTCTTTGGCTGTTTTTTGGTCCCTTCTTTTATGTATCACATTAAGGGCTAATTTGCGGCCAAAAAGGTTCGTATCTTTAACCCAGTTGAATTTATTGGTATTAGGAGTTGGTACAAATGATAGACCTTTATTGAGCAATGAGGTATGATGTTCATTTAAATTGAATTTGGATAAATTGATGATTTGATTTTGATTATCACAGGTTAATATTGGTTCCTTCTCCTGTCCGTTTTGTACCCCCATTTTTTTCGATCCCTTAATTTCTCGCTCTGTGGGAGGGGCCAATCTTCCTCTAAAAAAGGAAGTTCTCCTGTTGAGGTGGAAGCTTGATTTATTTCAGGAGGTAAAGTTTCAGGGAAAGTTATGCTTTTAGTTTTAAGAATAATCCTACCCCTTCTGGCATTCGATTGAGTTCTATGATTCTTCCCTTGCCTAGAATTATTAGAATCAGAATCAGACCAATCAGTACCAGAGGTGGAGTAGTTCCTAGTGTTACTGATTTGTCTCACTCTCTTTTTAGTGCGGAATATGTTGCCCTCCTTGAAGTCTTTATAGTCCCTTAGGTATTTATCAAACTCAGAACACTTCAGCCATTAGGACTGAATGTGGATTTTGATTTGGTTTGTTTTTTATAGTTTCAGAGGTGATCTTATTTTTTATTATTCTTATTTTTTTCATCATATGTTTATCTTTTTTATTATATTTATTTTTTATCTCATTCATTTTTATTTTCATTTTATTTTTATCTTTATATTGATTTTCATATTTATTTTTATTATTTTTAGTATTTATATTTACATTTTTTATATTATTTTTATTTATTTTTTATATTTATTATTATTTTCTTTTTTCTTTTATTACCTTTATGTTTTTTTAGTTTTCAATGTAAACATAGTATTTTTAGCTTGGATATTTACTTATATATATACTTTTTCTTTTCCCTTAATTATGATCATTTTATTTTTTGTTTTTATTGTGTAACCAACTCTCAGAAATCTCATCAATTAAGGATGCTTCTGTTATTGCAGTTTGATGTGGTGTATTAATAAAGTTATTCACTCACGAGAGAAAACTTATAGCCCTTTGTACATATTGCATGTTTTATTCATTATCATGCCATATAGACACATGTGAATTTTATTTTTCATCAATGTATAAAATAATAATTGCGAATGTATTTGGAGGTGTCTCCCTGATTCACTCTTTCTTTATATATGCATGTCCGCTTCTTCCAGAGAGCCCCTCCGTGCAGACCGATACGCTGGAACGCAGGCATTAGTTCCAGACGCCATGATGTCATGATTCATGTCGGCGAGACGTACCAGAACTTCTGAGTTATTGGAACGCATATGCGTTCCATGGAGATTTACCGGCTCTCCATATATGGATTGCATCAGCGGACGAATTTGAAACAGATGAAGAACCAAGAAACGATTGGTTGTTATCAAGAAGAGGGACATTTAAAAGCGTTTTTTCTATGTTGTTAGGTTATAGCATTTTGTTCATGCACATGAAAGCATTTTATTTTAACTCCTGAGGAAGTCCAGTTTAACTGGACAAAACGCGTTGAGTTAGTTTTTATTTTATTGTGTTTTGCTGCTGTTTATGTTTGTTTTGTTCCTGGTTCCTGACTATCCCAGACAATTGTGTTTCCACACTCTGGACAAGGGACTAAGGAATTGACTGATGAGCTTGCTTTGAATTTCTATATTGTAAGTGTAACCATTAAAGTGTATTTTTAATTTTAAATCATATGGCACTATAGTTTTTCACTTTCTTTCCACATGACTGGCTTAAATTGCCAAATACTATACTGGAGTCTGGTGAGAGTGACATTTTTGTGACGAGCCTGAACTCTTGGTCATTTTGTGAGTGCAACTTTTAACCGTGGGGGCTCATTGTATACATGTTGTTACCCTATGAGTGTTTTCTCCATTGTGTATTTTTAGGTATATTTAGATTTTTTTCCTACTTTATACAAGGATTGAGAGGAATCCTTGGTTTATACCATAAAAAGAAAAAGAGATAAGTTCATTTTCTTATTTACTATAAATTTCTGCACCTGGGTGATCTACACAACCAAGGGTCTATATTAGGACGTGCCAATACTTCTTTATAGCTCTATTAATTTTGTTATTATTGCCGTTAAAATTGCATATAAAAGGGACTTCCTTAGTGTGTCTTTGTTGTGTATTTTTTGGTTTATAGGTTAATAATTTCTTTCTTGATGTATTTCTGACCTCCTCTATAGCCGCAATTAATTTCGTCTTTTCATATCCTTTTTCTTGAAACTGCTCTTTTATTCTTCTTGCTTGTAGCATATAATCGCCGTTGTTAGTGCAATTTCACCTTATCCTCAGAAATAGCCCTTTGGGTGCATTGCTGAGCCACGGTTTGTGGTGACAGCTATTTTTCTCAATATACCCGTTCGCGTCTACAGCTTTAAAAAAAAAAAATTGTTTTGATTTGTTCATTCTGTATAAAAATATGAAGATGTAAAAATGGGATATCTGTGTGACTGTGAGTGGTTGTAAGGATAATTCCCCAGTCACTGTCATTCAAAAAAAAAAAAAAATTGTGGACCATTGTCTGGAATCAATGTTTTAGGTCATCCAAATCTTGCAAACAAGCTGGAAAGTACCAACATGGTTTTGTCACAAATGTACCGCTCCGAACTGCAGCTCCTTAATAAAATTATTCCCATGACATCACGCCCCTAAAGGGACTGCATCATTTAGGCGACCCCATGTTGTTTGGGGTCACAGAGATGAAGTGAACCAATGGGAACTCTTCTGGACCTTTTTAGGGCCTGTTCTAGCCTTTACTCATTGCTATATATAATTCTCTCTTGTAGTTTCCCATTATTGACCTTGGCTCATATTTGACTTGTGATTTCTGGTATCCTGACCTCGGTTTTGTATTTTGACTTGTGATTTCTGGTATCCTGACCCAGCTTTGTATATACTCTGTGTATTTCTGTATTCCTGACCTTGGCTTACGCTGACCTTGTTTCTTGCTGTTTTAATGTCTGTCAATTCTAAGGCACAGTAATATGTCTCTCAGATCCACCTTTTGTGGGTTTTCACTTTCCTGTGTGTTGGGGTAAGACAGGTTTGTCCTGATGTAGTACTTGATATTCAAATCACTTTTGGACACGTAGAATGAGCATCATTCATCAAAAATAAATTCATCAGCAACTTAATACATTCGTCCATCCAAAATTTATGTGGATTCTTGTCCAAGGTTCAGTTGGCCATGGACAAGTCTTGGAGAAATCCCTTGTCGGACTCTGCTGAGTAGTTGTAAGCTGCAAGAAGAAGTGCATAATGCTGAAGTTGAGCTACTGTTGTGATCCCTGATAAACGTAAAAGGTGTACCATAAATATAAATGTGAAATTTCTGCATGGCCCAAATTATTGCTTCCCGATTAATCTGTGCATATTTTTTATTTTCTCGCGGTAGAGATCTGGATACAAAAGACACTGGATGTTCAGAATCATAAGGCATAATGTGTGAAAGCACTGGGCACAAGCCATATAGTGAAGCATCACAGGCTAGTATCAAAGGCTAGTATCAAAGTGATCAATGTGAAGTCCAGAAGAAGTTGTTTGGAGCATTCAATTGCCTTTTGCACACAACTCATTCCAGGTCCACTGGATGGTGTAGTGGATATAGTAACATAAAAAAATCCAGCACACTCACTCATTCACTAAACAGCTATTTCAAAGTTCACTGAATGTAATAGTTTTTTTTTTTTTTTTACCTTCTTTATTTTAATGTGCCAGATAGAACATACAATGTATTTCTGACATTTCAGACAGGAGATGTGCATCAAGATTGAGCAGGTAAGGCATGTCAGAAAGTGTCGAGGAGACTGCTCATTTTTTATTTATATACGAGTCGTGCGGAAAGTAAAAGTCAGGGCATAAACACAAAAAAGTAGCCAAACCAGTTAACTGACTTCAATTGAGAAACTGCACATTAAGTAAAATAAAATAAGCTAAATTATGTAGTTCTGTAGAATTAAAATATGTAAATACTGGGTTGATAAGCAAAATTACGACATATGAGAGAATGCAGTATTAAAACCAAGCAACTTAAACATGTCATGTCAGCCATCATAGAAAAGCCTTCCAAGTAACACAATCCGCCAGATGGCCCACCATGATCAGTTCCAGAACAGGGATCATGTCTGCAACCAGAGCTCATGTCTGCAATGTTGTGCAACCCAATATTGACCTAGGTGCACAAAATTTGGAGCTCTGGTTCATGCCAGTCACGCTGGGAGTGAAGGGACTTGTTCCTCTGCAGGCTAGGTAAGCGGTAGTGGGCAGACAAGTGCATCCGGCGAGGTATAGCTATTCGCCACGGCTTCTTGCGTTGTCATTTGTACTGCTTTGTTCTGGGAACACATTATGGAGGTATATGGATGCGGTGGCAATCAGCAGGATGGCTTTGTGGTAACCCTGGTTCATCAGCTGGAGTATAGGTAAGGCCCCTGCCATAAAGCTTTGCCAAAGATCACAGATGCAGTAAAATGCCAGGAGTATAGGTATACTCATGGCAACAGAGCCTGGTGAAGTTGACATTTTGGATTATATACCTCGACTGTCCAACTTGCAGGAAAGTGGCAGAACAAAGCACATGCGGGGACCGGGATATCCCCAACCGAACTAAGGAGGGAGGGGAGGGGGGAGTGGGGCAGGGCTCAGAGCGTTCTCAAAACTGCCAGTCACATGCAGAAAAGAGCCAAAAGAGTGTTTCCCATGGTTTAGATAAAATTGTTGCCCAGAAAAAGGAACTATAAAGTCCAATTTAGGCTCAGTATGAGGATTTCCCTGTGGAGCTCCAGCACACTGCATCCATCTTGGTCAGCTGTCAGGCTACGTCCCCTTTATTTTTTTCAAACACCTAACATAAGCAAAAATAATGAGGGTAAAACCAGAAAAAAGAGTCACTAATAGAGGTGTAACAAATACAAAAGAAATTATGAGGGGTTAGTTACATGATAAGATTGCATAAGCCTGTCACACCACCTATGTACACCATTTTGGCAGGTCCTATTAAAGGCTACTGTACCAATAATTATGTCATTGCATTGTCACGCAGGGAAGACAGAGGGATGCTCCACTATTTAAAGGAATTTGTTTTCTTTGTACACCAGTTCTATCGAAGGGACATTGTTTCCCAAGCGCGCAGCCCAGCATCTGCCTGTCATGTTCGAGTCCAGATCACATACAGCGGGAACAGTGGGGAGCCAAACTTTTTTCTAAATACATGAACAGAAACTACAAGAATTCCCTTACAGTTTACCATGGCTGAAATCAAATTTAGTTTTCTGCAAAAACTGACTTATTTTCTTTTCTTTTTATGATATTTTAGCATTTTTTTCATTTTTATTACTTTTGTATTTTTCTTTGGTTTTTCATTATTATTTTTTTGAACTGCTTATCATACTTTGCTGTGGAACACTTAAAGGACATTTAGTGACACAACTGTTTTTCAGATTCTTGGGTACTATCCTGCAGGAATTAAATCTGGACCAGTAGGACTTCCAATTACTTGTTTTTTTGTCTTATTTTGACAGTTCTATTCTAGTCATACAGGAATTTAATTTTTATATGTAGCACTTTATGCACGATAAATGCACTTGGTATTTGGCACTTGACACTTTATAATAGATTATGCATCTTCACCTGTAGGGTACTGCCTTGCAGGGTTGTATATAGCACTGAGCAGTGTTTGAATCTAAGCATGTTTTTGTATGGAGTATGTGCGGGAATGTAGCAGTGTATATGTTTGTAGTGTTGTCATGGCACACAAGGAGAGGTCTGCTGCTTTCACTCACCAGACGCTACATGGATTTTGTTGTCCTGGGAGTGTGGGGCACGCCAAGCCCTCCTTCTGGCCGCTAGCTCCAACTGACGGTATGAATGGGTATGACAACAATGAAGTGTGTAATCTCTGCCTTAGCTACGCATAGAGAAGGGCCTGGACTGTGGGTGGACTCTTATTTTGTGGCATACTACACGAATGGTGCTACACTGAATGGAGGGACAGTGCCAGGGCACTCCAGGCACTATAACCAATTCAAAGAGATGAAATGGTTATAGTGACTACAGTGTCCCTTTAAGGACTTAAAGGGACACTATAGTCACCTGAACAACTTCGGCTTACTGAGGCTGTTCAGGTGAGAACTATAGCTCTGTCACGGTAGTTTACCCCTACACGCAGGATTTAGTTCAACAGTCAACAGATAGAGCAGATACAACTTACCGGACCTTAGAATGGCCGGACTCGCCATATAGCAGAGAATAGACAGAGTCAAGAACAAGCCGAGGTCAAGGGAACAAAGAGACAGCGAGAACAAAATCTAGCCAAGGTCTGGTACACAGTAGTCAGTAAGCCGGCAAACAAGACAAAACAGGGAGAGTGAGATAAACGGAATCAGATACAAAGCCAAGGTCAAGCACGAAAATCACAACTGAACACAACAAGAGCTAAAGGGAACTGAAACAGAAACCACGATAGGGCAGGGAGTTAAGGGAGAGGTAAGTATAAATACCCTAAACTTTACTTTGATTGGCCCCTGTCATATCCACGCCCCCAAAATGTGAGTGTCTGGGGAATGTGGGATGACAGGGGCCAATGGGAGCACATTTAATTTTTTGGCTCCCACTGCCCCTTTAAGAGCGTGCCCGAGACGCGCAGCATGCTCTTAGAGCTAGGAAGAACACATGACCGCCTGCATTTGGGAGCTGCGCGCGGCGGGAAGTGAGGACCTTGGCCGGCCCCTGGGTAAGGTAAGTACCGCTACAGTACCCCCCCCTGAAGACACGCCCACCGGGCGGGGAGGACCAGGCCTGGCAGGAAAAAGAGAATGGAAGGAATGCACAAGGCGAGGAGCATGAACAGCGTCAGCGGAAAGCCAACTGCGTTCCTCAGGCCCATAACCCTTCCAATGCACCAGGTACTGGAGTCGACCCCTGAGAAAACGAGAGTCAAGTACAGCAGCCACTTCGAACTCCTCATGACCCTCCACAGAAACAGGAGGAGGAGGAGGAACATGCTGGGTATAGCGGTTACACAGGAGGGGCTTCAACAAGGAGGTGTGAAAGATGTTAGGAATACGCAGGTTCTTAGGAAGATCCAAGGCATACGAAACAGGATTAACTTTATGCAAAATATGGAAAGGACCTCTAAAATGGTGGGCCAACTTTAAAGAAGGCACACGAAGGCGCATATTGCGAGTGGAAAGCCAAACCCTGTCCCCCACGACATAGTACGGAGCCGCCCTGCGATGTTTGTCAGCTTGAACCTTTTGGCGAGCAGCGGAGTCCACCAAGGAACGCTGAACCTGCTCTCAAGTAGTACGTAAACCAGCCAAATGTTCATCCAGAGCTGGCATGCCCTGTAAGGAGAATGCAGCTGGAAGAACAACAGGATGCCGGCCATAAACAACGTAGAAAGGGCTTTTACCGGAGGATTCATGAGCAGCGTTATTACGAGCAAATTCAGCCCAAGGAAGCAGGTCAGCCCAATTGTTCTGATGGTGGGATACGAAACAACGAAGATACTGCTCTAGGGACTGGTTGGCACGTTCAGCAGCTCCATTAGACTGGGGGTGGTAAGCGGAGGAAAACGAGAGAGAAATACCCATCTCTGAACAAAAAGCTCTCCAGAATCTGGAAATGAATTGGCTACCCCTATCGGATACAATTGATACAGGAATGCCATGCAACCGAAACACCTCCCTGGCGAAGATAGAAGCAAGTTCCCTGGATGAGGGCAATTTGACAAGAGACACAAAATGAGCCATCTTAGAAAATCGATCCACTATCATCAGGATGACTGTTTTACCATTCGAAGGAGGCAATTCAACAATGAAATCCATGGGTAGATTGGACCAAGGCCTCTCAGGTATGGGCAACGGGTGCAACAACCCACAAGGAACTCTATGAGAAGACTTCATACTGGCACAAGTAGTACATGCCCGTACGTAATTGGTGATATCCTTGCGTAAGGAAGCCCACCAAAAATATCTAGAAACTGCTGTTAAGGTTTTAGAAACACCAGGATGTCCAGCAGTTTTGGAGTCATGATATAACGACATAATGTCCCGTCTTTCAGGAACATCAACAAACAGTTTATCTATAGGTTTCTCACTGGGTGCCATGTTTTGTTTAGCCTGTATAATTGGTAAGAGTGAAGAAGAAATAGATAGAACCGTAGTAGCTATTATTCTGTCCGGGGGAATGACAGGGGTATTATCAAACTCTTGTTTGTCGGTAGTTTCAAATTGTCTAGACAGAGCGTCAGCTTTAGTGTTACGATCACCTGGTCTGTGGGTGATGATATAATTGAAATGAGATAAGAAGAGTGACCACCTGGCCTGCCTAGAAGACAATCTTTTGGCTTCACTAAGGTAGGAAATGTTTTTGTGATCCGTAAAATTGAGGATGGGGTCCTTAGTACCTTCTAAAAGATGTCTCCACTCCTTGAGTGCTAAAACAATAGCAAGGAGTTCTCGATTACCTGTGTCATAGTTCTTTTCGGCTTTGGACATCTGTTTGGAAAAGAAGCCACAAAGATGTAATGGCTTATCAGGTGATTCTCTTTGAGATAAGACAGCACCTACCCCAATGTCCGAAGCATCAACTTCAAGAATATAAGGCAAAGAAGGGACAGGATGCTGTAAAATAGGAGCTGAGGCAAACGTGGTTTTAAGAAAATCAGAGGCCTCAAGCGCCTCTGGGGACCAGACACGAGTATTGCCATCCTTTTTAGTCATGCGTGTTATAGGCGCTACAAAAGAAGAAAACCCTTTAATAAAGCGTCTATAATAATTAGAAAACCCAAGAAAACGCTGAATGGCTTTCAGTCCCTGATGTAAAGGCCATTCCATGACAGCAGAAAGCTTCTGGGGATCCATAAGAAACCCTTTAGCAGAAATTACATAACCTAAAAACTGTACTTCGGATTGGTCAAATAAACATTTTTCTAGTTTACAATAAAGACCATTAACAAGAAGGGTTTTCAAGACTGTTTTAACATGCATTTGATGGGTATGTAAATCTGTTGAATATATTATGTCGTCCAAGTACACTATCACAAATGAGTGAATGAACCCTCGTAAGACGTCATTAATAAATTCTTGAAACACTGCAGGGGCGTTACAAAGACCGAATGGCATCACAGTATACTCGTAATGACCACTCCTAGTATTGAATGCAGTTTTCCACTCATGACCCTTTTTTATACATATGAGATTGTATGCACCTCTAAGGTCCAATTTAGTAAAATGTAGCTTGTTTAAGCCTGTCGAATAATTCCGTGATTAATGGTATAGGGTAAGCATTTTTTATAGTGATTTTATTTAGGCCCCTATAATCAATACAAGGTCTCAAATCGCCCTCCTTCTTCGATACAAAGAAGAACCCTGCCCCTGCCGGAGAAGAGGATCTCCTTATAAATCCCTTTTGCAGAGATTCTTTAATATATTCCTCCATGACAAGATTTTCTTGTGGAGACAAAGGATACACCCTGCCTTTGGGAGGTATAGTGCCAGGCAATAAATCAATAGCACAATCGTAGGGTCTATGAGGCGGTAATTTTTCAGCCTCCCTCTTATCGAAGACAGACTTAAGACACATGTACTGAGGAGGTATAATAGTAGACAAAGGAGGAGTAGTAGGAACATTAATAGAATTCAAAGGGGTGATTTTAATCATACAAGACTCTTGGCAGGTTTCACTCCAAGATACTATTTGTCCTGATTCCCAGTCAAAAATGGGATTGTGAGAACGTAACCATGGGTACCCTAACACAATGTGGGAGGAAGGAGAGGTGATGACCTGAAACCGAATGGTTTCTGAGTGTAATATCCCTGTATACATATGCAACGGTTCAGTTTCATGTGTGATAACTGGGGAGCATAATGACCTACCATCTATGGCCTCAACGGCCAAGGGTGTCTTCTTATCTCTAATGGGTATGTTGTGTTTATTAACAAAGCCAGAATCTATAAAGTTCTCGGCTGCACCGGAATCAACCAGGGCTAGTATGTTCCCTGCTATGCTATTCTTTTCAAGATGCAGAGAAACAGGGAGAAGTAATTGGTTAAGAGGCAATTGTGGGGACTCAGATATCACACCCAAGGCCAGTCCCCTATACGGTCTTAGGTGCGATAGTTTTCCGGGAGCACGGGACATTCTTGTCGCATATGGCCCTTCCTACCACAGTACAGGCAAAGTCCCTCCTTTCTCCTATACAATTTTTCAGCATCAGAGAGTTTGGCAACCCCTAATTGCATGGGGTCCTCCTTTGATACCTTGGAACTCTCAGGATTAGCAACTCTAGGAGTATTAAATGTAACAAGACGTCTATTCCTATTCTTGGTATAGAGTCTATCACGAATCCTATTGTCTATATCAATGAGATAGTCGATGAGATCTTCTAATGGTATAGGAAGATCCCTGGCCGCTACCTCATCCAATATAGTTTCAGATAGACCTTCCATGAATGCAGTAGTTAGCCCATTGTTAGCCAATCTACCTGTGAAGCAAGGGTACGGAACTGAATAGCATAATTAGCAACAGACCTAGATCCCTGTTTAATTCTCATTAATGCCCTGGCGGCATTCTTCGACCTTTTAGTTGTGTCAAAGGTTCTACGAAAAGCCGTAAGGACGCTATTGCAATCATTCACCATAGGTCCATTAGATTCCCAAATAGGATTTGCCCACTCAAGTGCTTTATCTGTAAGTTGGTGCATAAGGAAACCAACTTTAGACCTATCAGTGGGAAAAGAACGTGGATACATTTCAAAGTGGAATTCCACTTGATTAATGAACCCCCTGCATGTCTTAGCATCCCCTCCATACCTGGGTGGAGGGGTTAGATGTGCAGAAGCATTAGACATGGTAGATGTATCTGGAACAAGGGATGCAGGAGGAGCTGGTACGGTTACCGGAGTGGTTCTAGATAAGTGTGTCTGGAGGGCCTGAGCTACCTGATCCATACGGTGATCCTACTCTGTAAATCTAGCCTCATGAGAAGCCAATTGCTGACTTAAATCTGGGGGTCCATGGCCCTATCGTAATGTCACGGTAGTTTACACCTACACACAGGATTTAGTTCAACAGTCGACAGATAGAGCAGATACGACTTACCGGACCTTAGAATGGCTGGACTCGCCGTATAGCAGAGAATAGACAGAGTCAAGAACAAGCCGAGGTCAAGGGAACAAAGAGACAGCGAGAACAAAAACTAGCCAAGGTCTGGTATACAGTAGTCAGTAAGCCGGCAAACAAGACAAAACAAGGATAGAGAGATAAATGGAGTCAGATACAAAGCCAAGGTCAAGCACGAAAATCACAACTGAACACAACAAGCGCTAAAGGGAACTGAAACAGAAACCATGATAGGGCAGGGAGTTAAGGGAGAGGTAAGTATAAATACCCTAAACTTTACTTTGATTGGCCCCTGTCATATCCACGCCCCCAAAATGTGAGTGTCTGGGGAATGTGGGATGACAAGGGCCAATGGGAGAACATTTAATTTTTTGGCTCCCACTGCCCCTTTAAGAGCGTGCCCGAAACGCGCGGCACGCTCTTAGAGCTAGGCGGAACACGTGACCGCATCTCGCGGTCCGTGCCCGCCTGCATTTGGGAGCTGCGCGCGCTGAGAAGTGAGGACCTCGGCCGGCCCCCAGGTAAGGTAAGTACCTCTACAAGCTCCCTGCAGCCTTTCTCATGTAAACACTGTATTTTCTGAGAAAATACACTGTTTACATTGAAAGCTAGGAACACCTCCAGTTGCAGTCGCTCAGAATGCCACCAGAGGGACTTCCGAGTTGACTGAGGCATAAAACTCCTCAATCCACTCAGATCTGCTGTTAGCAGAGCACAGGGCAGCACTGAGTCTCCTCCCTCTGCATGCAGACACTGAACTTTCCTCATAGAGATTCATTGATTCAATTCATCTCTATGAGGAGATGCTAATTGGCCAGGGCTGTGTTTGAATCATGCTGGCTCTGCCCCTGATCTGCCTCCTTGTCAGTCTCAGCCAATCCTATGCGGAAGCATTGTGATTGAATCAGGCTACAACTTCTGCTGATGTCAGCAGACTGGGTTTTTTTTAGGCAAACAGCATGCAGAGTTACAGCTTCTGGCTTGAATACAGTAAGATGGTGGTGTTAAAACAATAGGGTCAGGAATACATGTAGTTGCATAGGTGACTATAGTGTCCCTTTAAGCGTGCAGAGTTTCGTGCAGTTGCAACTACTCCACTGGCGGTAGTTCCACCACTGGATAACAGAGAGATCAGGTCATCCAGGCTTGTCTGAGACTTCCTTTAGAAGAATTTCTGAAAGTGAATGTAGATGACTACAGAGAGAAATTATTCTGCAAACAAGACTTTCAAGTTAATCCCTAAAATTAAGAAAGCACCAGAGCCCTCTGGCAACATTACAACTTCAATTCAATTCAACACTTATTGTTTTGTGCTTCCAGCAGAGCTGTCTGAAGGCAGAGAGTAACAAGAGTGTTCTTGTAGACCTATTACCCTCACACGAAGATCCCATAAAGGATAAAAAGATAAAACACTGTGATTCCTTCCAGATGGCCAGAGTGGTCTTCAACAGTTTCCGACTTCTGGTTCCTGATTGGTGGTTGATGTAGGGTACCATGGTCTTTTTGACTACTTATATCTGCACTCACTTATGTTTTAGATCTTGAGCAAACTGAAGAAGTGCCTCAAACACTGCTTTCATATCCAGAATATTCAAGGATGCTTCCTTCAGAGAGAGTGCCATGTACTCTGGACATAGTGACTCTGGAAATAAGCTCTCCAGCCAGTCAGACTTGTGTTTTTAGTTATGATCTCCTAATGTATCAGTCCTATAAATAACAATCGCATGAGAGAGCACTTACTTTTATTTTTCTTAATGGTGCAATGATTCTGGCTCTGCCTTCCCAGATAAGTATCAAAGAATAAACAACAAGATATCCACTCCTTATTGTAAAAAGATGATATCCTTTTTTGGCAAAACAACAATGTTTTGACTGTGTGTCTTTATCAAGCAATGGTTCCGTCCTATAGGGAACCCTCTGAATAAATTGGAGTCTAGGATCCACCATCTCATGGTATCTTTCACCCAAGAAGGATCAGGGATTACGTGATTTAGGTTCTCCCATTTGTACTTCAACAGAAACCAAGTCTGAGGAGAGCACAAATGCCACCATGCCCAACGTGAATGACCTATCATAGGAAACATTGATTCTAACAAGCTCATTCTTGTGTTTTTCTTTTTCAGGAATGTATTCATCATCTTTTTCAAACGATCTGACCTGTCCTATGACAGTTGAACTGTCCCCTTTGCTGTTTTGAACGCTGCCCCTAGGAAAACAATTTTCTTTTAAGGGATGAGTTTACATTTTTTTTTCATTGTTGATAATCCAACAATAACTGAATTAAAGGCCATAGGAACAGGGATGAGACACAGGTAAATCAATGTATTTACAGCCAGCAGGGGCAAAGGATGGAGAGAGAGTGTGGGTAAAGAAAACATTTGTGGTTTACAATTGAAAAGTTTATATCAACCAAATTTTATCACCCAAAATATTAAGAACTATGTGTACAAGGAATATTGATGGAATATATGCAATGAAAATCTGCATGCACACAAAATTACAGTGGCAAACTATAGGTATAAGTGGTATCAAATATAGAAAATACGGAATATTGTGTGGAAAATACTACAAAACACCTGCACCTTCAGCTTCAATGTTGGGGTAGGAAAATATGACTGAGGTAGATATTATTATTATTATTATTTTATTATTTATATAGCGCCAACAAATTCCGTAGCGCTGTACAATGGGTGGAATAACAGACACATAATTGAGATCAGACCACTGACATACAGGAACAGAGGGGGTTGAGGGCCCTGCTCGATGAGCTTACATGCTAGAGGGAGTGGGTTATAGTGACACAAAGGGTTAAAGTAGGGGAATTAAATAGTTTGTTACAGAAGGGTTTATTGAGTGCTTGGTAGGTCATTTTTGACAGGTGAAGGAATGGAGTCATGGGGTGGGGGATGTTAATATACAGTTGTGCTCAAAAGTTTGCATACCCTGGCAGAAATTTTGGAATTGATTTTGAAAATATGACTGATCATGCAAAAATATGGCTGTTATTGAACGATAATGATCATATGAAACCATTTATTATCACATAGTTGTTTGGCTCCTTTTAAAAATCATAATGATAACATAAATCACCCAAATGGCCCTGGTCAAAAGTTTACATACCCTTGAATGTTTGGCCGTGTGACAGACAAACAGAGGTTAAAATTACTATTAAATGTTAATTTCACACCTGTGTCTTTTTTAAATTGCAATTAGTGTCTGTGTATAAATAGTCAATGAGTTTTTTAGCTCTCACGTGGATGCACTGAGCATGCTAAATACTGAGCCATGAGAAGCAGAAAAGAACTTTAGACCTGCATAACAAGGTAATAGAACTTTATAAAGATGGAAAAGGATATAAAAAGATATCCAAAGCCTTAAAAATGCCAGTCAGTACCGTTCAATCACTTATTAAGAAGTGGAAAATTCAGGGATCTCTTAATACCAAGCCAAGGTCAGGTAGACCAAGAAAAATTTCAGCCACAGCTGCCAGAAGAATTGTTTGGAATGCAAAGAAAAACCCACAGGTAACCTCAGGAGAAATACAGGCTGCTCTGGAAAAAACAGTGTGATTGTTTCAAGGAGCTCAATACAATAATACTTGAACAAAAATTAGCTGAATGGTTGGGTTGCCAGAAAGAAGCCTTTACTGCACCAATGCCGAAAAAAAAGCCCTGTTACAATATGCCCGACAACACCTTGACACGCCTCACAGCTTCTGACACAAAATAATTTGGAGTGATGAGACCAAAATAGAGCTTTGGTGCTATGTTTGAAGAGGAGTCAACAAGGCCTATAGTGAAAAGAATACCATCCCCACTGTGAAGCATGGTGGTGGCTCACTGATGATTTTGGGGGGGTGTGAGCTCTAAAGACATGAATCTGTAAAAATTCATGGCAAGATCAATGCAGCATGTTATCAGACAATGTATTCTTCCGCACGAAGGCTGCGCATGGGATGCTCTTGGACTTTCCAGAATGACAACGACCTTAAGCCCAAGGCCAAGTTGACCCTTCAGTGGTTACAGCAGAAAAAATGGAGTGGCCATCACAGTCTCCTGACCTTAATATCATCGAGCCACTCTGGAGAGATCTCAGATATGCGGATCATGCAAGACGACAAAAGACTTTGTATGACTTGTAGGCATTTTGCCAAGATAAATGGGCAGCTATACCACCTGCAACAATTAAGGAACTTATAGACAACTATTACAAAAGACTGCATGTTATCATTGATGCTAAAGGGGTCAGTACACAGTATTATGCAGACTTTTGAACAGGGGTCATTTCATTTGTTTCTTTCTTGCCATGTTTTGTTTTATGATTGTGCCATTCTGTTATAACCTACAGTTAAATATGAATCTCATAAGAAATAAAATAAATGTGTTTTGCCTGTGCAGAATCTTCCAAAACTAGGAGTAACTAGGATATACAATAATCTTTGAGTCAAAACAAATTGTACCCCTAGATGGAAAGAGTCCAGCAAGGGGTGCCAAAAGAAAGGGTTACAGGGGTACTAGTAGGGCTTAACCCAAATTATTACAAAATTAAGAAAGAACATATACAAATGAGGGGAAAGCAACCCTTAAAAACAAAAGGGAGCGAATCCCCTCAAAAGCAATACCCCTAATAGAGCAGTATTAAAGCAGTAGCCAAGAGATATATATGTATATATATGTGTAAAGAAAAAATAAAGTTTTATTAGTTATTATAAAAAGACACAAACCACATAAAAATAATAATAAAAATGAGTAAATGACAAATTGGAGGAACACCAAGATCAAGAGAGGGAGATTCCCAGTATAAATAGGTACACATTGGTGAACTGAATACTCAGTAGATAAAGGTAATTCAGCTACAAAGTAGCAGAATGTGTAGCTCTTAACCAATGTATCTATATATATAAACACTCATTATTCAAGTAAACTTGTATATACTGGGATCTGTATGCAAGATGGGGTCCTCCAAAATACCAAAAAAAATATATATATGAAAAGGTCTCTCCTCCTCCGTTGTCCCCTTTTCCCCCCTTCACTCTCTCACTTCTCTTTTCTAAAAGTTATATATGCCTATAGGTCTCTTACTTACTATATAGCAATCAATGAGTCTCAAAGGCTTACTGAATATAACTCAATTGAATCAACCTGCTGTAGGTAAAGTTAATAAATCGAAAGGACAGAGAGAGGTTTGAACAGAGGAAAATATAAAGTGGGAATCAAAGAGGAGGATTATTGGGTGTGGGGAAAATTACCCACACCCCATCAAGCCCAACGCGCGTTTCGGCGACCAGAAATTCGCCTTTCTCAAGGGCCTCAGTAAGCAACTGCCGTCCCCACATCCCCTGTCTTATATGTGCAAAAAGAGGCGCCAAGAAAAACCTCTCATAATTAGTGGGTGGTATCCTCACTTTACCTCACCAATCCGGTTCGGCAATAGGGTATTCCGGAGTGCCGCCTTACGTCATAATTAATGAGCGGCATCCCCCTTCCGCCCCTCCAATCCGATTCGGCAGTAGGAGGTTTCAAAGGTGCCGCATTATAAAACGTAATAGAAGGGCAGCATCCCCATTCCGCCCAGCCAATCCGGCTGTGCAGTAGGAGGTCTCAAGGTGCCATCCCACATTACAGGGCACGCATGCGCACACTAAATGTGGGCGCGCATGCGCAAAGCCTCAGCGCGACTCGCAACATTGTGTTCACTCCACTCCAAATTAACATCGCTCGGATACAATGTTGCCGCGCATGCGTGTGATGTTATTTCACATCGCTGATAGTATCTAATGTATTTTAACCACCATCAACGGTTATTGCACATTATACATAGATATAAAAAATGATCCAGAAACATTCCAGGAGGAAAGACAAGATGGAGATGGGGGCACATGAAAAAAGTATATAAATAAATAAATAAAGTTCAAGGTTTAAAAAGGCAGGTAGTCTTCAAAAGCCGAAAAACCCAACACAGAAAAAAACCCAAACAAACAAATCCATCATATAGGACTATATAAATCATATAGGACTATATAAATCAGACAAAATTCTCAAATATGGAGGCATATCAATAATTATCAATTTCATTAAAGCTTCATATCATATATTTTATATTTTATACTATTATACATTATATGAACTCAAAAGGACTAGCTCCAAAGGAGATAAAATGAAAAATTATGAATCAAGGTTGTTCCACCAAGAGAATATGAATATATATTCAAATTGGTGCGAACAGCTATATTCCATAGCCTAAAATCAGTTGCATCAATAATATACCCTATCCCGTACATATGTCTACAGGTGATTACAGTTTACTTGTGTCACACAAAAAAAGGAATCATAGGGTACCAGAATTATGATCTCCCTGTTTCAAATGAATGGAGCAAAAGAGAAACCCTCATTTAAACCAAGGGGTTGTGATGTCTTAAGTCTAAAAATCCATCTAGATTCTCTTTGTCTTAATAGTCTATCATAGTTTCCACGTCTCGGATGTCTCTTCACCCATTCGAGACCACAGAATTTTAAAGGATCACCACAATTAAGGTGTCTCGAAATGGGTGTTTCAAGGCGGTTCTTAGGAGACCTCACATGTTCCATAATCCTTTCCTTGAAAGCTCTGAATGTCTTGCCTACGTATTTTTATCCGCAGGAACAGGACAAAAGGTATACCAAGCCCTTTGTATTGCAATTAAAAAAGTTTTTAATTTTAATCACACCTTGGCCTGTGCTATCACTCACTATTTTAGATTCCATGGAAATATATTTGCAGGCCACACATCTCCCGCAGCCATACGATCCACACGGCGGCTTACCCAACCATGTGTCTCTTGGCTGTGGTTTGATAGACAGATGGCTTGGGACCAGTAAATCACGAATATTATGCCCTCTTCGGGCAGTGATATTAATACATGGGCCCAAGACCTCCCTTAAATGTATGTCATTCAGAAGAATCGGCCAGAATCTATTCAGGCATTTCCTCGCTTCGGGCCACCCTGTGTCGTATGTGGCAATCATACGGATGTTCCCCTTCTTCTTTTGATCATTCCTCACAGGATGATCACTGAGAAGTTCATTTCTATCGGTTTCCAATGCTCTCTTATAAGCCTTTTTGAGACAGCGATTTGGATAACCCTTCTCCTTAAAATAGATTCGAAGCTGATCTGCCTTTGTTTTAAAATCAATGACATTACTGCAATTTCTACGGAGACGAAGGTATTGCCCAACTGGGATCCCTTCCTTGAGGGGCCTTGGATGATAGCTCTTCCAATGAAGTAGAGAATTTGTGGCAGTCGGTTTTCTGAAGAGGGTAGAATCAAGTGTCCCTTCTTCATTAATAGAGATGGTAATACCCTTTCTTTTGGCACCCCTTGCTGGACTCTTCCGGCCGATTCTTCTGAATGACATACATTTAAGGGAGGTCTTGGGCCCATGTATTAATATCACTGCCCGAAGAGGGCATAATATTCGTGATTTACAGGTCCCAAGCCATCTGTCTATCAAACCACAGCCAAGAGACACATGGTTGGGTAAGCCGCCGTGTGGATCGTATGGCTACGGGAGATGTGTGGCCTGCAAATATATTTCCAAGGAATCTAAAATAGTGAGTGATAGCACAGGCCAAGGTGTGATTAAAATTAAAAACTTTTTTTAATTGCAATACAAAGGGCTTGGTATACCTTTTGTCCTGTTCCTGCGGACAAAAATACGTAGGCAAGACATTCAGAGCTTTCAAGGAAAGGATTATGGAACATGTGAGGTCTCCTAAGAACCGCCTTGAAACACCCATTTCGAGACACCTTAAGGAACACCATTGTGGTAATCCTAGTAATTTAAAATTCTGTGGTCTCGAATGGGTGAAGAGACATCCGAGACGTGGAAACTATGATAGACTATTAAGACAAAGAGAATCTAGATGGATTTTTAGACTTAAGACATCACAACCCCTTGGTTTAAATGAGGGTTTCTCTTTTGCTCCATTCATTTGAAACAGGGAGATCATAATTCTGGTACCCTATGATTCCTTTTTTTGTGTGACACAAGTAAACTGTAATCACCTGTAGACATATGTACGGGATAGGGTATATTATTGATGCAACTGATTTTAGGCTATGGAATATAGCTGTTCGCACCAATTTGAATATATATTCATATTCTCTTGGTGGAACAACCTTGATTCATATTTTTTCATTTTATCTCCTTTGGAGCTAGTCCTTTTGAGTTCATATAATGTATAATAGTATAAAATATAAAATATAAGATATGATGAAATCTTAGGAGAAGCTTTAATGAAATTGATAATTATTGATATGCCTCTATATTTGAGAATTTTGTCTGATTTATATAGTCCTATATGATTTAGATAGTCCTATATGATGGATTTGTTTGTTTGGGTTTTTTTCTGTGTTGGGTTTTTCGGCTTTTGAAGACTACCTGCCTTTTTAAACCTTGAACTTTATTTATTTATTTATATACTTTTTTCATGTGCCCCCATCTCCGTCTTGTCTTTCCTCCTGGAATGTTTCTGGATCATTTTTTATATCTATGTATAATGTGCAATAACCGTTGATGGTGGTTAAAATACATTAGATACTATCAGCGATGTGAAATAACATCACACGCACGCGCTGCAACATTGTATCCGAGCGATGTTAATTTGGAGTGGAGTGAACACAATGTTGCGAGTCGCGCTGAGGCTTTGCGCATGCGCGCCCACATTTAGTGTGCGCATGCGTGCCCTGTAATGTGGGATGGCACCTTGAGACCTCCTACTGCACAGCCGGATTGGCTGGGCGGAATGGGGATGCCGCCCTTCTATTACGTTTTATAATGCGGCACCTTTGAAACCTCCTACTGCCGAATCGGATTGGAGGGGCGGAAGGGGGATGCCGCTCATTAATTATGACGTAAGGCGGCACTCCGGAATACCCTATTGCCGAACCGGATTGGTGAGGTAAAGTGAGGATACCACCCACTAATTATAAGAGGTTTTTCTTGGCGCCTCTTTTTGCACATATAAGGGGATGTGGGGACGGCAGTTGCTTACTGAGGCCCTTGAGAAAGGCGAATTTCTGGTCGCCGAAACGCGCGTTGGGCTTGATGGGGTGTGGGTAATTTTCCCCACACCCAATAATCCTCCTCTTTGATTCCCACTTTATATTTTCCTCTGTTCAAACCTCTCTCTGTCCTTTCGATTTATTAACTTTACCTACAGCAGGTTGATTCAATTGAGTTATATTCAGTAAGCCTTTGAGACTCATTGATTGCTATATAGTAAGTAAGAGACCTATAGGCATATATAACTTTTAGAAAAGAGAAGTGAGAGAGTGAAGGGGGGAAAAGGGGACAACGGAGGAGGAGAGACCTTTTCATATATATACATTTTTTGGTATTCTGGAGGACCCCATCTTGCATACAGATCCCAGTATATACAAGTTTACTTGAATAATGTGTGTTTATATATATAGATACATTGGTTAAGAGCTACACATTCTGCTACTTTGTAGCTGAATTACCTTTATCTACTGAGTGTTCAGTTCACCAATGTGTACCTATTTATACTGGGAATCTCCCTCTCTTGATCTTGGTGTTCCTCCAATTTGTCATTTACTCATTTTTATTATTATTTTTATTTTTATGTGGTTTGTGTCTTTTTATAATAACTAATAAAACTTTATTTTTTTTACACATATATATACATATATATCTCTTGGCTACTGCTTTAATACTGCTCTATTAGGGGTATTGCTTTTGAGGGGATTCGCTCCCTTTTGTTTTTAAGGGTTGCTTTCCCCTCATTTGTATATGTTCTTTCTTAATTATACAATAATCTTATACAAATTATAAAAACATATAGTGTAGATTGTACATACAAAATATAATTCTATATACATATTGTACTTACAAACAAAAAGTGCTAGAGGGCAGCACTAATCAGGCATAATAGTCACTAGGACTCCTCTCAAGTCAGCCAGCAGATTGGAACTTCCACAATTGTAAATTCGGTCTGAATGAATGGTCGACTTGCGCAAGGGTGAAAGCCTGATGTTAGGACTTGGGAAACAAATGTTCAGTTCCTCAGGCCGTATCGCATGAGATGAGTTGCAAGAGAGAACAATTTCTGCTTTGACTGGTTTTGCTGGAAAAAGCTTTCTCAAGTAGTGTTGTATAGCTAAGTATGCACTTCACGTTTAAAACCCATCAGTAATGCCAAAGTACAAACAGCTTATATGGACACCAAAAGTATGGCCACCATGTAGCCCTAAAGGAAGACATAAAAATTGCACTTGCTCCTTGTGTATAAGGACTAATCCCCACCACCAGCTGAATCGTTTATCTCCATGGCAGAACATATCTAATATACTGACAATATTTACAAAAATAGAATAAAATAACAAGAGAACAAAGTTACTGAGAGAACCAGACACATACACACACATATACATATATATATAGAATATGTATAAAAAAAGAAACAATATTATTGTGATAAATGCTAAATATATATGAGTATATGCAAAAATGTATGTAAAAATATATGATGCAATATGGACCAAAAACCTTAAGCGGAATAAACAAAAACTGAAAAAAAGAGAGAAAAAAAGAATGAGAATGGTGTACATTAGAAAATATATGTATATAAAAATAATAATAAATAAAAAAAATAGAAATAAAAGGTAGAAATAAAAAATGAATGTGCATAGTAATAATATAAATTCTGGTTATAGGGACTCAATCATGCACACTGCAAATAGAAACAATGAAATAAATAAATATTATATATATATATATCTTCCCAGTGTAGTGTACTCAGAGGACTTCATGGTAACAAACAAAAATCATATATGTAACAGTGGTAATCCTTTATTGTGTAATAATGGTACACATGAGTGTTCAGTCACTGATGTGTACCACTATTACATAATAAAGGATTATTGTTTGTACCATGAAGTTCTCTGAGTGCAAATTTCTGGTAAGATATACCAAGAAGGCATAAAGTTGCATCAAGGCCAGCATGAGACGAGAGAGTGTGTGCCAGGCTCACACTATTTGGAAAAAATATATAAATATACATATAAAAATATATCCACTTTTATTTCATTTATTTAAAACACCACACAATGGTACATACTAATAATGATGAAATACAAAACATTACATGAAAATACCATAAAAAACATAATATATATGAAACTCACAAATTTATAGGCACACTACCAATGTACATATAAATATAAAAAAAAACAGAGGGAAAAGAAAACAATGGATTAAAAATCAAGTTCGCATAAAAGCCATGATATCTAATTCTGTAGTCTGTAAATGCTCACTGTTTCCCTCTGGCATATTTACTGAACATTTTTGGCTTTTTTGGCCATAACTCCTTGTGAACTAAATAAATCCCTACACATAAAAAGTCTTTAAAATTGAACCTCTGACATTGGTTACAGTGGCAAGCTACGCTATGTTCAATGTTTTTACTCCCAATGGCCTTGTGGTGCTCAAGTATGCATGCCTTCAAAAGTCTAAGTGTCTGACCAACATACTGAACACCAAAAGGACACTGGCGCAAATAAACAAAAATTTTGGAAATCCAGCTAACAAAATGTCAAATAGATTTTTTTTTCCCCAGTGGTAAAACTAGTAAAATATTTCACAGATCTAGGTTGATATTGGCACGTTTTACATTGGCCACACTTTTTAAAACCCATAAGTTTAGAAGGTAAAAGGCTAAGCATAGTGGAATGTTCTTGGGTTCATGTCTGTGACCAAAGCAACTTCGCCACTGAGTTTTGGAGGGGACTACTGGCCAGCCTTTTACAATGTGACTATGGCCCCTTTAATTTATTTTGGCTGAGAGACCCTAATTGTGCCTATTGGCACTTTGAACATTGGTTCTTCCAACTCCCGAACAGTCTAAATGGCCCCCATACAACATTCGAACACGTGGTGGCCGCCATCTTGTTCGCATGGACTAAAACCGTGAATAGACTTCAGGGGGACTTAGCCGTGAGTTACAAAAAGATATATTAATTGGGTAGCTCCCCTTTAAAAAAGAGAGGGGGGCTCCCAATCTACCTGGTAATAGAAAAAGAATGCCAATTGATACAAGGATATACCTATAGATATGTCCAAGATTGAAAAAGTTACTACAGGGAAAGCCTATATGGATATAAAAGACACTAAATATACATGTATCCTAACATAAGCAGTGATACACTGCAACTTTATTAAACATACTGTAGAGAGGATACAATGTATCAGTGTCTAAAAAGTGCTTATAACCCTGAAATCCTATGTGGATTTATCTCAATATCTAGATCACGATTGAGGCATATTGAATGCTAAAATGTTGAGATATATTGTATTGAGTGATCCACATAGGAGAAAAAAGTAAATGTAATACCTTAAGATCTTATGGTAGTTAAACAGGTAGGGCAATGGAGACAGTATAGCGTAGTATGGAAGAAGGACACAGAATGTCCGTTATTCAGTAGCTTTAAAGTTGCTTATTGAATGCATGGGAGTAGTGGGAGTGATAGGATATGTACAGTGGTAAAAGTAATACAATAGAGAAAGGATCTCCTAATAATCGTCACTATTCTAGACTCCTATAATCTCCCCTTAACACCTTCATGGGTGTTCTATCGTTGGTAAACTTACTAAACACTGTCCCCTTAAACTGCAGCCACTACACTGATATAGCTCCTGAAGAAATAAACATTTGAACTAACGAAAAAAAAGAAAAAACAGAATAAAAAGGTGTCAGTGAGAGATTCCCTCGTGCATCGTGGAGTGCTCAGTGAGTGAGGGAAATCAGAGAAGAAAAACCCGACGCGCGTTTCAGAGTACAAGACTCCTTCGTCAGGGGCTGAAAATTGCCGCCCGAACTCCCCCCGGTATTTGAATGTGAACTGGCCAATCAGAGATGTTAGAATGAATTCCGTCATTGATGACGTGTCGCTTTGCGACCACGTGGGATTGCTGTGGGCGGAGTATGGAGCCACAGCATCAGAATGATTGGCAGCTGGTCACCTCCCTCTTCGCCCGGATTGGAAACGATCTGGAACAAGTTTAATATGTTGCAAATGAGCTCCACAGTTATCAGGAGAACTTAATAGTCTCTCTCACTGTTAATACTACATAAATGTATACAAGAGTCTGCTCATAATTTATAACTTGCTTTCCGATCACTATAGATATGTACAGAATAATGTCTTGAATTAAAGGTATATACAATCCAATCCTTGTATTGTCTCAATCACTAAGAGAGAGTGTCTTCTGTTGTCTCATCACTAAGTAGAAGTATATCCCAATTGAAAAAATGGGGATATAAATATAGTAATACTTTTTCTTATCTTTCATGTCAAAGTGAAAAAGGCAGATAAAGAGAAAGGAGGGGGCACAGAAAGGAAAGGGGAGGGTGGGGGAGAGTTGGGGAAGTTAAAATTTCACTAAAGTGTAGTGCTATTTATAATTAAATAAACTATACGTTAAAGAGAAAATGTTCGCTGATGGCTGGACTAGCCAAGGTATAGCGATAAATTTGTTATTATATGTTCTAAAGATTATTATTTTAGAGACTTTATAAATAAAAGGAGAATATGAGAAGCCTTCATTAAGTCCCCTAGGGGACAATGTTTTTAGGCGGTATATCCAATAACATTCACATCTTCTCAGACGTTGATCCCAATTGCCTTTTCTTTGATCTGGTTTGATTAGTTCAATGCCCAAAAATTTGAGGACATTAGGGTCCCCATTATGGGCTATCTTGACATGTCTAGAGACAGGGGTTTCGATGTTCCTAGCTTTTTTGACTGAATTGATATGTTCGAGAATTCTTTTCTTAAGGGGTCTGAAAGTTTTGCCTACATACATGAGATGACATTGACATGTAATCAGGTAAGTCACCCCTTTGGAATTGCAATTAAAGAATGATGAAGGTTCGAAGTTTTCTGTGTGAGTGCTATTGCTGAAGTTTTTTGAGCTTGTGCTTATGTGACTACAGGCTTTACACCTTCCGCATCTATATGTGCCCTTGATTTTGTTTGACAACCAATGTGTTGGTGGTTTATTGGGTTGAAAATGGCTATGCACTAGCATGTCTTTTAGGTTGCTACCTCTATTAGCTGTTAAGGAAGCATATGGTGGAAGGACATCTTTCAACTGTGCATCTTGTTTTAGAAGAGGCCAGAAGCGGTTCATAATTGTCTTGACCTGATCCCAGCCTGCATCGAAAGTAGCAATGCATCTGAGTTGTTTCTGCTCTGTTTCCTTTGGGCTTGAGGAGAAGGCTGTGTTTTCTCTGAGAAGACTTTCCTGTTCTGTTAGGAGAGCCCTGTGATATGCCCTCTTTAGACACTTATTGGGGTATCCCTTAGACCTAAACATTTGACGCAATTCTTTAGCTTTTATCTTGAAATCTTCTATGTCAGAACAGTTGCGTCTTAGGTGTAGGTATTGGCCAATTGGGATCCCCTTTTTCTGTTGAATTGGATGACTTAGCCGTGACTACCCTAAAACTATTTTCGGCATGAAAACCTCAAGGTTCCTGATCGCTCCTCCAGCGGCACATAGCCGCGAATCTATGGAACTGTTTTGGACAGGAAATCCTGGGTTCGTCTAGGCAAAATATGACTTCCATATAATTTCTGAACCCCTGATCTGATCTGGGTGATTTTTGGATATGTTGTTCACCCTATCAGGGGATGTAACATTTATGGGGATATGTTATGTTTTGGTGTGTTTTCTATACTTTGTATAAATGTGTGTTTTTTCTGCCTGTGGATAATTAGGTTTATGCATTAACTACCTTAATTATATCACAGGCAGAGAGGACGGATTGTTTAATGTATGTGGGAGTGTTGGTCATTGTTACACTGTTTTTATTGGTCTGTACAGTTTGAAATGCGGTGTTCCATCGGGTCCAGGGGGTGTGCCTCTGGCCTGAGGAATTGTATATAAGACAACCTGTACCAATAAAGATTCAGACTTGTTCTACCCTTCATGAAGTTTCGGCTCATGTTTGGGGGATTGAAGAACTACCTACACTCTGGGGATTGCTATAATCACTATACTCCCCAGAGTATAATCACTAAACTCTTGTAAGAGCTTGTTCATGTTCCTGCTCTATGGATTAAGAGAGGTCTACCTATTGGAAGCTTGATCCTGGTATTGGGTCCAGACTGGGTGGAAGACGGCGAGACCCCAACCAAGCTGCGGCGGTTTGTGGGGTCTGCAGTATTTATGGTATATAGTGGAGTGCTTGGAGCCCTTGGAAAGCACTAGGAGCATCTGTCAACGGAGGTACCCAGTCGAGGTGCCAGGTGATCCCTTACAATGTCTTACACTGATTACTTTGTGATCCAGATAATGGCAGAAGAATGATGGCCAAGGAAGACTTCAGGTTTTTTGCTTTTCTATAAATGACCTTGGGTAAATCTGGCATCACTGTGCTTAATACCTTGTCCTGTAACATAACTGGCAAAGATTTTTTTGAAGCTTTTTCAATGACTTTGAAATTTGTGATTATATTGTGTATTAAAAACAAAATTAAAATCTCCCCTGGAATTATCCTTTTTATCTTTCATGGAGAGCCTATTTTTTTCAAAATATTTAATTTCTCAGATATCCCATTTCCGTTCTATTGTAAATGGTCAATATAAGACTGTGAACATGTGTAGACATTGGTCTTCACTTTCATTGTTATTTTGAGGCCAGGAAAAGTCTGGAGAAAAATCCATTGAACTTGTTCTATTCTGAAACTGGGAGCTGCAATGGACTGTTGAAGATCTCTGGGTTGTAGTGTTAATGATGTAAGGTTTGAGAATGCTAAAATTATTATTAATTATTATAGAAATAATTTGAAGCTCACCCTGTATCCTCCTGGGACTGTCTTTAGGACCCAGGAATCCTGGATCATCCGAACCAAATCCTTTAAAAATAGGAGGAGGTGGAGTTTAAATAGTAAGAAATGGGTACACAATGTCTGGGCTATGTTTTTAGTAATTCATAATTAAGAAGATGATGTAAACAATCATAGAGGAAAGTTGTATACATTTGAACTGATTACGGGACCGGGGGTTAACTAAAGATGGTGCATGTAAATGCTGTGCACCCGTACACTGAACCTTCCAAGGTCCAGTGTTAATAGCATGTGTGGCTTTAACATGATCCCACTAATTAATAGCATGTGCGGCTATAACGTAAACACACTAGTTAAGAGCATGTGTGGCTATAACAATAACAATGTACATAACAAGGTAGCGTAATGACATTGCTTCCTATGATGCCTTTATTGTTAAAATGGTGAGGCATATAAAAGGAGTAGATGTATATAGGGAGGAAAACAAGATGTGGAAAGATAAGATCAATTTATCTTCATCCATATATTATTATTATTATTTTATTATTTATATAGCGCCAACAAATTCCGTAGCGCTGTACAATGGGTGGACTAACAGACACATAATTGAGATCAGACCACTGACGTACAGGAACAGAAGGGGTTGAGGACCCTGCTCGATGAACTTACATGCTAGAGGGAGTGGGTTATAGTGACACAAAGGGTTAAAGTAGGGGAATTAAATAGTTTGTTACAGAAGGGTTTATTGAGTGCTTGGTAGGTCATTTTTGACAGTTGCAGGAACGGAGTCATGGGGTGGGGGATGAGAAACCTGCTGACAGTTTAATTGATACACTTTAATGAAGAATTGAGTTTTCAAAGATTTTTTGAAGGAGGGAAGGGAGTTCCACAGAATAGGTGCAGGCCGTGCAGCCCTGGAGAAGTCTTGAAGGCGAGCATCAGAGGTGGGGATCCGGGCAGAGGATAGGCGTAGGTCTTGGGCTGAGCGCAGGGGTCTCGACGGGACATACTTGTGTATGAGGGAGGATAGGTATGCTGGAGCTGCATTATGTAGGGATTTGTAAGCAAGCGCCAGAATTTTGAATTGGGCCCTATATCTAACTGGAAGCCAATGCAGGGACTGACAGAGCGTGGAGGCGTGGGAGGTGCGACCGGACAGGAAAATAAGCCTCGCAGCCGTATTCATTATAGATTGCAGCGGTGCAAGCTGGGAACATGTAAGACCGGTGAGAAGGGGATTGAATAGTCAATGCGAGAGAGAGAACAGCATGAACCAGTACCTTAGCCTCGTCCAGCGTTAGATATGGGCGGATGCGCGCTATGTTCTTAAGTTGGAAGCAACAGGATTTGGCTATAGATTGGACATGGGGAGTAAAAGAGAGATCAGAATCAAAAAGAACCCCTAGGCAGTGAGCCTGGGAGGTAGAGGTGATAGTAGCGCTGTGGACTTGGATGGAGACAGACACAGGAGTAGCAGCACTTGAAGAGCAATGGAACATAAATGAATATATTTATCTTTAGGATCAATGGGCCTATTCCATGAGTATGGGTCTGTTACTTAGACACTGCTAGCACAACTAGCCTAGTTTTTTTTCAGATACCTGTACACAGTTATATCTGTTTCAGTAAATTCAGCGAAAATGGGCAAATTACAACCGGAATTCCAATTTTCAGATAAAATTATGAAAATAATTGGGGGGAAGGCCTCTGTGCATCGGCTGCGGTTTTTAAATGCCCCTATATACCAAACACTAAAGTGCAAGTGCAGC